>CAJNDT010000034.1:0-332898 GCA_905221615.1 Symbiodinium sp. CCMP2592 | reverse complement strand
CGAGGTCTACTCCTCGTCTGGCCAGTGCTTCGGCAATTGCCTGAATGTGGAGGCAAGGCTGGATAGCACTACAGAATTGAAGGCGATTTCCGTCGGAGCTGAAATGAGATTGAAGACCGATGAATGCATCATCGATGCAAAGCTTTTTGCCTGACGACTGGCTGATGACGAAGCGTCAGATGAGGCGAAAGAGGCGACGCAGGGATAGCAACTCTTCCCAGCCCATACTGGGGCCACAGAAGCCGAGGCGTTCGTCCTCCTCACCAGCTTCACAGCAGACTTCGTCGTCGGGACCCGGCTGAATCTGCCGGAGGATAGCGTAGGCATCTGCTTGCCCCTCCTGGAGGCAATCATCGACTGTGAGTGGGACGGTAGGTCGAGACTGCCAGATGCCACAGGGGTGAACTTGGCCCACCGCCGGGAAGCCTCGCATAAGTCCTCTGCAGAAAGACGTGTCGGGCCAAGCTGTGACCACAATGAGAACTGCGAAAAGAGCCAAATGTACCGAAGGGTTCACCCGCCTGACCTCAGGGTGCTGCAACTCACGCAAAAGATCAGAGGTGTGCGCCAACCTAGAGGACAGCTCGCGAAGGAGGGCAAACGCATCTTCTCGGTAGGCACGAACCGCTGTAACTCCCTCTGCCATGCGAGATGCTGCAAAGTGAATGTCCGGCTCGACCACTGCAGTCCAGTCCATCGGAGAGCCTGAAACCTGACACTGCAATGCTTTCTGGAAGTGGTCGTCTGGAGTCTGCCCGAAGGGAATCACAGGGGGCAACGCCGTAGCTCTGTTTACAGAGGTATCCTGTGATGACGCACTGGCTCGCTGTGCCATGGTACAGGATGTGCCGTATAGCGCTGGCCCCAGGGGGCCGTCAGCACAAAGATTCTGCTCCCGGAGCCACCGGGGGTATGCCTGAAAAATCGGGGAATTGATGAGGTCCTCGATGTAAGGCCACTGAACGCGCTGCCAGCCTGGGCCGAGCAACAAGTTGTGGGCAGCAGACACTATCGAAGCTTGGGAGACAGCGTAACCGATAGACGCAGGGATAGAAAGCCCCGTACCCACTGCAAAACGCAGCTTGTGCTTAAGCCTGTTGATGCGACCCATCCTAGCGCGAGGCTGGGGCATGGCGAAGGCCGCAATCAGGACATCACCGTGGCAAGTATCGGCTAATCCGCAATCGCATGCTAGTCGCTTGCCCTGAAGCTCAGGGAGTCGAGAGGCGAGCGGGGATTGAAAGAGCCACCTGGAGTACGCAAACACTGTCTGTTCAGGGGTGCCATCGCGGCCGGCTTGGAAAGGGTTTTCCCAGCAGGTAACAGCAGTACGATGCGAAAAATGACTATGCCCGATGTACACCACATCTTCTGGTAGAGGCGTCTTGGGTTTCTGCACATCCCGGATGCACACCCTAATCGGATTACCGGCAGCCGTCTCCAAACCTAAGAGTGCCGCCAGGGGGTCGAAAGACTCTTCCCGAATGGCGTCAGGCGGAACTCGCAAGACTCCTCTCCAGTCACCGGAGGTGTGTATGGGCGGGAGTCTGTGTATGCGCAGCACAGCAAAACCCTGCTCCAGAGCCCAGTGCGAGGAAGCAGCCACAATCGTGAAGCAGAGACTCGGAGTGAAGTGATCCTCTTCACAGAACTGAGGCTCAGCATTTCCCTCGACCTTGGGGTTCCACTCATGCTCAGCATGTATATGTGCACACACATACTCAGGTACCTGAGACAACTGGGGGATGCAATGCCGAATGCACTGGAACTTCCGCCTAGCTGACATGAACACACAAGTGTGAAACCGGAAGTCATGCCAGCCTCCGGAGACCATAAGGTGCTGCTCACATGGGTCATTCCAGTGCAAGCTCCTGCCTGAACACTCCCGAAATGCTCCTCGACCATTCTGCTGGAGGACCTGCTGCGTGGCAAGCAGGAAATCAGATCGGGTGTTGGCATCAGCAACTCTGGTGGAGTCTCTAGATGAGAGATCTTGGATACCTCGAGGCTGGTTGGGAGACCTGATGGGCTTAGGGCACTGGGGTCCTAAGGCGGGACCGCGAGCTTTGGTAGGGCACTCAAATGAAGCAGCTGCAAGGTGGCACTCCTGCAGCACACTACCGACGGCATGCCGGGCTTCATTCGTAACCAAATCAAAAGCTGAACTCAATCCCAAATCCTCAGGTAACATGACTCTCCACCCCGCGAGAGAAAAGGCACGGCTGAGCAAGCCACGAGGCCCGGACAGCAAATCCAGAAATACTGGTGCCTGGCACGGGGTTTCACTAACATGAACTGTGGATTCCCAAAAGGATTGCAACTCGGCAAGAAACCGTGGAAATTGGGTGTCCTGCAACTCAGGAACTGCCAAGAACGACTCAGCGCACGCGCTGTTTTCTGGCGAGTCGGGCAACTCCGACTCCGGATCCCAGGGAGCTCATGCCCGGGACAGGAAGCGGCAGCGGGAGCCTCCGTGGTCCGGCGAGCCGCATACTCGACCACTGCGGAATACCACTGCGCATCGATGCTTGCCCTTAGGGCAATTATTGCCCTCGGCCCTGCACTTGGCAGTCTGAAAATCAGGGCAGAGCTTGGTCCCATCTCGAAGCTTGCTGGTAAAGGAAGGGGTCGAGGGAGCAGATGCCTGACCCTGCTGTCGATCCCGCTTGGGAGGAGGTACGGGCGGTGGGGTCGAAGGCTCGCGCGGCAGCGCGGGCACCATCCAGTGCGAGTCCCTGTCCCGCACGACCTTCAGGATGACGGAGCCCAACGTGTCGGTACCCATGGAGTAGCGCTGGGCCCACTCCCCGCGCTCTGCCCTGCCCAAGTTCTCCAAATAGGAGAGGCGGGACCCCTCGGGCAACTCCGAGGTAAGCTTCTCAGCGCGGTGCCAGTATTGCAGCAGAACACTGAAGGGCACAGCGACAAACTCAACACTGCGCTCCGCAGTCTCGGCACCCGCTGGCACCGGGTCGATGGCCACGGCCCCTGGGATTGCCAGCGCGTGCACATAGAGCCTGAGCTGCATCAGGTAGTTGTGCCATCCACGCGCAACCGCGGCATCGTCCTCGTCCGGCTTCTCGGCGATGTAGAGCGACTCACCGACTTTGCGTTTCCTCCCGGACCCAGCCGTGCGCTGGTTCATCACTGAGCGCAGGTCCCAGACATTGACCACATCCAGGGTACGCTTGGCGATGCAACGCTGGGCCTTGGTGATCCACTTGTCCGAGGGCGTAGCCTCCGGTGGGAACACCACATGATAGCGCTTCCAGAAGGTATCCCTGATGTTCGCCAGCTGCTGCGTGGGGAGAACATCCTCTTCCTCCAGGCTGACACTGACATGGGTGCCCTTGTCCTCCCTCTGCTGCTCGGCCTGGCACACAGCATTCCAGGCCTGACGAAGGCGGGCCTTCTGCAAAGGCTTGTTGGACAACGACCCCTCAACTGGGGTGTAAAACGTGGCCACCAGCTCGTCATCATCCTTCACGAACCACCTGAACTCGGAGAGCGAGGTGATGCCGACCTTGAGAATCTGTTTCCTCAGAGGGTCTTCGATCTTGAACCGGTTGGCGAGCTCCTCGAAAATAGCCTCCGTAGTAGCCATGGCGCAAAAGGGGAGTTTTAAAGAAACCGACGGCACCTGCTACATGAAAGGGGGCTGCAGCAAACGAAGAGAAACATGAGATCAGTGGCACTCACTTAAAGAACACTTCGACACGAGTCAACATTTTACTGATTCTCCGATCCTCGGTCGCGATCCCAGGCTACTCCCAGCAGACAAAACTCCGGAGAAAAGCGATCCTCGCTGAAACCACACAGGCCCAACTGCCTAGGACTCAGCCAACAACTGGGTCAACACCCGAGTGATGGCATGTGCCTCCACCACTGGAGCCCGGTCCGGGTGGAAGCTGAGCAGAAGCTGGTGGTAAAACCTACGCCGGCTCTCAGGAGTGACATGTAGGGCCATAATGTAGAAGGAGAGGAGAAGCACTTTGGTATAAGGGGACTCGTCAGGGTCGTCCATTGCGTTCTGCAGTACCAAGGGCAACACCGGGGCAGGCAGATGGAACGAATACATCCCCGCACCCTGTGCCGACGTCCTCCGGTTTCCCCGGTGAGTGCTCCTATTGTCTCCAAAGTAGCGGTAATCACATCCCCGGCTGTGACCCACATTGTCCCGGCACCGGCCGCAGCAAAAGAGGTGGCCTCCATAGGCTGTGCGAGGGCAGCCTGGCGTACGGCAATGGGACATGATGCAGTCGGGGGTAGGGTCGAACTGGAGAAAGCCTGAGCAAAACTGAGCAAGCACGTTCATGAAAAATGAAACATGACCATGCACAAGCACTCAGAGCTGCAAGCATGTTTTGCGAGGGATCAGCAATCAGCGAAACTTGATATTATTATCAAGCAGAAGCGCCTGCACTTTGGCAGGCAACATATTGGTACAGGTCCTGCACCACGGACGTCCCCAACCGATCGCCTCCAGGGGGTCGTCGCAGAACCAGGGCTCCTCACGAAAGAAGGAGGACGCATTGCTCTTGGCCTGCTTCCAAGAGCACGCCGGCTGCGCTCGGCCTCGTGAGCAACCCTCAGCGAGGGCGTGCACAGCGGCATTGCGCTGATTCCCGCACACGAACTGCACCGGCAGCGCCACAGTGGGCTGAGGCGCCACGCGCGAGTCAGCTTGCCCGCGGAGCCACCGGCCCACATCACCGGCTCTCTCAAGGACCTTCTCAGGCTCAACTGCCCGCACCCGGCGGATATGCTCCACCGCTTCATCCCAGGACGACCCCCGGAGATGAGCCAGCAGGATCCCCGCAACACAGGGAGCACGGTGCACTCCAGCCATGCAGTGCACATAGATGGACTCCCCATTCCGCAGGGTGTTCAAAATGCACGGCTTGAACTGGCACCAGTCAGTGTACCTGGTAGGGGGGTGCGTTATCACCAGATTCCGCTGGAGGACGCCAGGGTGGATGTAGGCACCTTTACCGCGAAGGGATTCGCGAAAGCTGCTGATGATAAGCCCCACGTTGTGCTCGGTGAAGAGAGCTCGATAGGACTCTTGGGGAAGGCCGCCCAAGAGGACCACTGGCGTAGGACGGTCCTGCGAAAACCGAGCCACGATTGTGGGAGGTTCCGGCCGACCACCGTGGCCTGGGCTGTGCCACCGCTGCCGCCCCAGCCTGTCAAACAACTCCTCAGCCGACTCCACCGCCGGGGGGGCAGGACCCCGAGATGAGGATGAGGCTGCATCACGAGAGGCAGCTCGCCCAGACTCAGGCTGGTCAACTCCAACCCGTGGCCTCTTCTTGCTCTCAGGCTTAGATGTGGCCTTAGCAGCTGCCTTGGGCTGCATCCTCAACCGTGGCATGGCCTTGACCTGAACAACCGGCTCAACTGCAACTGGCAACTCAGCTGGCGGAGTTGGGCGGGGCGGACGGGGCTGGAGCTTGAAAGAAGGCACGAAGGGGGACGGCATCCTGGAGCGCAAGGATCCCGGCGACTCCGGGCCTCGCAGCGGAGTGCTCGCCATAGCAGCATCGCTGGCAGAAGGCTCCAAAGACAGAGGTGGCCTAAGCTTGCGAGTGGCCCGCTTCTTGGGGGTCAACTCCCCCAGGGGCTTCTTGGCAGTGGCAGCACGCCGCTTATTGAGGAGCAGTCCCGCCACCTGGGTCTTGATGCGGATACACTGCTCCCGCGTCATACCGTGCTTGCCCGGAAGGGAGTAAACCAAACCCTCACCTTCCTTGGCAGGGCTGCCACAGCCTCCTCTGCACGGACAACAGCTTCCCGAACCAAGGTGGAATCCGATGCTGCCCAGGTCTGCAGCGCTTGGTCCAGGAGGAGCTCCTTCAGGGCGAAGCGCAGCACGTGCTTCAGCTGCTGCGCTTGAGTCTGCTTGGCCTTGTGATAGCGCCAGGGGGTAACATTGCAACCCGAGGAAGATGTATCCAGCCAGTTGCCGAGGGCACAGACCTGCGTGGTGTCGAAACCGGCCAAAAAGGAGAGCGTGACCGGCAACTCGCGCCACGACTTGGATGACACCTTGGCTGCATCTCCTGGCTCCAGAAGGGGCGCCATCGCCAAAGAAACCATACTGCGAATCGTCGCGGGGGGGATCTCGAACCCAGTGGACGCGTTGAACCCGACGCACTCGATGTCAGAAGGGGCCAGTCGCCGAGACAAGGCCTCCAAGAACCAAGCACCGAAGTCCAGGTCCTCCACGATGCTGTAACGAGGGCAGGACCAGAGAAACCCCGCTCGCAGGTGGCGTTGCTTGCCACGAAGGCACTCGAAGTGGAGCGTGTGGGAATCCATACGAAGCAGCCGACTCCGCTGGGCATGGATAAGCCGCACAGCCCCTGTGCACTGGCACCAAGTCGCGAAAAACGCCAGGAAGTGCTCGTCGTGGTTGCGGTAGGCGTTGGCCAGGGCCTCCTCAAGCTTCATGAGCATAACAGGCTCAGCAACCGGCGCTTGCTTAGCTCCGAGACCAACACCAGGCGCAGCAGCCCTGCGCATACTCATAGCCAGGCCCAAGTCCACTGAAAAGTGAAGGCGCTTCACCATGAACATAAGAGCTGGGATCACCCTGCTCTTAGCCTTACTCGCTGAAACGAAAGAGGCAGCCGACACTGCCGTAAGGCTATGAATGGTGAGGCCATGCTGGTCACAGTATTGTGCCAGCTCCTCCCAGGTGCGACACACCTTCGCCAGGGTGCTAGACTCTGCACTCCGCAACACGGGGAACAGTACCTGGTCAACAATGCCCTCGATCGCAGCTCCCGACGGCATAGCGGCTGCCTTTGACCAGGATGTCCCTGAGAGTGGGACGGTGTGCTGCATTGGCCTCCAACAGAGGTGTAGCACTGGGCTTACCCGGCGTCACTCGCCGTACCCTTGGCACCGGCGGAACGGGAGGCGGAGCTTTCGGCTGCACGGCCGCCACAACCGACGCAACAGTCGGCTGGGCACTATCTGACTGCATATCGTAGATATCGCGAACTCGTGCTGCCAGCCCCGATCTGCATTCCTGGGCCGCGACTTCCCAGGCCGCAGCCACTTCTGGACCCGCCGCCTCCAAGGCTTCGGCTCTGCTAGCGAAAAAGAAAGCAAACTCCTCTCGAGTTTCGATCTCATTCGCCAGCATAAACACCTCCATTCTTGCAACACGAGATGAAAAAGGAACTCCTGATCTCAGGTCCAATTTCTGGAGATGATATTTTGGCTTGATAGGAAATGGCAGCGGCATGCATAGGTCAAGCTCATGCTCAAGTGCAACAGCAGTGCCTAACACAGTTCCTACCAAGCAGACAGCACAAGAATGATTTCAGCTCACCAAGCCTGCCCGAAGCACTAAGCTGGGCAACGAACACCCTCAAACCCTCAACCCCGAAACCCCCTCAAACAACAAGGCACCTCATAAACCCTAACGGCCCTAACCCCCTAACCCTAAAACCCTAGAACCCAAAAATCCCAAAGCCCTAAACCCTAAACCCAAACTCGAACACCCTCAAACCCTCAACCCCAAAACCCTAAAATCCCAACTCGAACACCCTCGAACCCTCAACCCCAAACCCCCCTAAAAAGCACCTCATGGAGGCGAGGATCCGGAGTTCCACTGAGCCTTTTGGTGTCGGAAAGTCGGGCTTCGCGAAGGTGGTTTCAGGAGACTTTAGGGGTTTTAGGGTTTTAGGCTTTAGGGGTCTTTAGGGGTTTTAGGGTTTTAGGCTTTAGGGGTCTTTAGGGGTTTTAGGGTTTCAGGCTTTAGGGGTCTTTAGGGGTTTTAGGGTTTTAGGCTTTAGGGGTCTTTAGGGGTCTTTAGGGGTTTTAGGGTTTTAGGCTTTAGGGGTCTTTAGGGCTTTAGGGTTCTAGGGTATTAGGGGTTTTAGGGTTTTAGGGTTTTAGGCTTTAGGCTTTAGGGGTCTTTAGGGGCACTTTTTTGAGCGCCCCTTTTTCAACTGCAGTTGAACATCCCAGGCTCGGGAAGGCTAGATGGCCGTGTTGGCCTTCGACGAAGTCTCCTCAAGACGACGGTTTCGGTTGATGTGCCTCCGGCATCTCTGTTTGTATCTCGGCTGCACCCCTCGTTGTCCCTGATCTTTAGGGCCTAGCTCTTCGTTTTTACGGCGTTCAGAGTTCCGGGTTTAGGGTTTGAGGGGTGTTTCTGGTGTTTTATGGCCTACAGATTCCCTGGGAGCCCAGAGTTGACAGGTTGAGTTTTTCGGCTTGCGGCGAAGCGCTTCGGAGTTGGGCCTGGGGTGTAAATAGCGCTCCCAAAAAAGAAAACCTTATCATGAAGTGGGTTTAGGGTTTAGGGTATCCCTATAAAAGGCTATCCTTCTGGGGTCCCTAATTAAAGGCTCTCTTTTGTTGGCGGCCCTTTTCCGGAATCTCGGTTTGAGCAGGCTGCTTGGACCGTCTAATGCGGTGATGGCTTCAGGCTTCATACTAATGCATCTGAGCCTTGAAGACTCTGCTTTGTCGAGCCTTTAAGGCCATGAAGGCTTTGTTGAGGCTTTATGGCCGTGGGCTGCCAGCCAGCCCGTGCCCTCTGCCCCTGTCCCCTGCTTCTGCTTCTGCTGTCCCTGCCCCCGCCCCTGCCCCTGCCCCTGCCCTGCTGCGGAGAAGAATCCTAAAATGCACACGCCCCGCCCCCTGATTCCCTTGAAGGCAATGAAGACAGAAGTTGTGTGATCTTTATGGTTTTTCATTCAGGGTTGTGCAGCAAGATCAATGCCGCCAGATATATACAGCCCAGTCCTCAGAATCCAAACACAGCCAGTACCTCAAAATCCAGCTCGAATGCTTTGTTCCAGCAACAGATCCTGAAACCTAAACCCTGAACCTTAAACCACTCAAAAAGCCCTGATCGCCATCGAAACTCAGCATCTGGCAGAGCCACGGCAAGAGCTTGCATTGGAGAGGACAGAGAGGCGTCTCTGAAGAGCGCTGCCTTCCGGGGCGGATGCGAAGAATTTCAGAGTGCCGAAAAAACAGAACTTGGGTGGTTGTCAAAATTATGGTCCCTTTTTGGATCCTCTAATATAGTACCGGCACCTATTATTTAGGGCACCCAAAAAGGTACCCTAATTTTGACAACTATCCACTTGGCAGCCTCAGAGGAGTGTCGAAGCTCCGGTACTGCGGCCTCCAGCACAGCCTCGTTTGGCATGCGCCCGGTGACTAATACTAATACAACTAACAAATAATAACACAAATACTTGTAATAACAAGAATACTAAAAATCGTCAGCATATTACCACTAACAACAATACCGATAATGATGATGACGATGAAACACAGTAGCAAGCATAAGAATAATGAGACTCATGCGCCGCACGTCCCAGCGCCGGAACCCTGAGCTCTCGTAAGGCGTCCGCGGCCAGAAGTTCGGCTGCCGCCCGCGAGGCCTCGCCCAAGCGGAACCCAGACATTTACGGCACGCCTTAGGGTTTATAAGGTTTAGGGTTTAGGGTTTGGGGTTTGGGTTTTAGGGTTATGACAGACCTAATAGTAGCCTTTACAGGAATCCTCAGATTACGGCAAGCCTTATGGCTTAGGGTTTGGGTTTTAGGGTTCTGACAGACCTAACAGAAGCCTTTGTAGGAATCCTCAGAATCCTCAGAGGGGCCTCTTTACTTATGGTAGTTGCGGCTTCTCCTCACATCGCCACGAGAGTCTAAGAGCATGGCCCGCAGCGTCGCGAAGCCACCCAAGCCTCTGAGTTCAGGTTTTGGGGTTAGGGTTCGGGGACCATACGCCCGAGAACCAAAACCCCAAAACCGAAATGCGTGCATCATCGCAAAAGCCGAGACGCCAAACCCTGAAAGCTTACAGTGGTCCTTATCACAGCCCTTATCGTAACCCCTACAGCAACTTTCATTTCAACCCCATGAGCCCCAGAAGCCCCTAAACCATCAACCAAAACCCAAAGTTTCAATCATCCTAAACCCTAAACCCAAGAGCCCTAAACCCTGAACCCAAGAGCCCTACAAGCCCGACCTAACGACCGTGCCTGGCTTCGATCGGACTCCGAGGGCAGCGGCGCGTAGCAACAGCGCCACGATGCCCGACATTCCTCAAAAGAAGATGCTGGCTCCCAGAGACTCCATTTTCCCTTAATTCAGGATTATACAGTAAATTTCGTCGGATCCCAAATATGAGTTAAGGTATAGTCATTGACTAAGGGGTATATGGAGTCTCTGGGTTTCAAGTTTAAGAACGTGGGCTTACGTAGGGTTGTGGGTTTTGCATTCGTCTTTAGGGCTCCGGAGTGGGGGATTGACGGATGGTTTAGAGTTTCGGGTTCTGCATTTACGTTGTCTGGGATTGAAGATCTCAACGGCGCCAAACGGCAGCTGCAACGACGCGTGGGAGAAGAAACCCTCAAACCCCAAAACTTTAAGACACTAAACTTCAAAGCCCGAAACCCACAAAACCTTCATTCAAGTCCTACAACCCTGAAAACACTGAAACCACTCAATCCGAACAACTTCAAAGCCACAGAACCCTAAACCCTCAAACCCTAAACCCCACACTCCCAAACCCTAAACCCCTAAACCCTAAAGCCCCTTAGCTCCTGAACCCGTAAGCCCCTCAAAGGCCCTGAAGCCTCACAGAGACGCCAATATCCCTTAATGACGGAATACACCTTAAATCATATTAAGGAACCGACTATAATTTAAGGTATATTCCTTAATATATTGAGGGATATACCTTAATCTTTTTAAGGATCCGACTATACTTTAAGGTATATTCCTGAATTAAGGGATATTGGAGTCTCTGGGCTCTCTTGGGGGCCCGGACCCAACAAATCTTCGGCAGCACCTGCAGGCCAGGCCTCCCGAGACCGCGGACCGTTTAGGGTTTGGGGGCTTCCGAAAATTAGGGGTACCTTTAAAGGGATCTATAAGGGTTCCTTTAAGGGTTGCTTTAAAGGGATCTATAGGGGTTCTATAAAGGGTTTAGGGTTTGGGAGTTTCCGAAAATTCGGGGTACCTTTAACGCGATCCATAAGGGCTCCTTAAAGGGATCTATCAGGGTTCTATTTAGGGTTTAGGATATGGGAGCTTCCGAAAATTCGGGGTACCTTTAAGGCGATCCATAAGGGCTCCTTTAAAAGGGATCTATCAGGGTTCTATTTAGGGTTTAGGGTTTTAGAGTTCCGAAAATAAGGGGTACCTTACTTTGGGGTCCTTATAATAAGGATACTACTACTTAGGGTACTATAGTAGGATCCCCTATTTTCGGAAACTCCCATTTGAGCTGCCATAGTTAAGGCTTAGGGTTTAGGTGTTTGGGGGTTTTAGGGGTTTGGGGTTTAGGGGTTTAAGTTTAAGGTTTAGGGTTTAGGGTTCAGGGTTTAGGTGTCTGGGGGTTTTAGGGGTTTGGGGGCAAGGGGTTCAGGATTTAGGGTTTAGGGGTTTAGAGCTTTGGGTTTAGGATTTAAGCTGCCATGAGGATTACTACAGGGGCTACCTTACGGGTTACTAGGGTCACTACAAGGGCTACTTTGAGGATTACTACAAGGGCTGCTGAGCTACAGCCAAGATTACTACAGGGGCTACTTTTAGGATTGCTTGAAGCATTACCATATGCTACAACGGCAAATGTAGAAGGCGTTTACGGTTTCTGGGTTTAGGGCTTAGGGAGTTTCAGGGTTTCGGGAGTCCGCATGAAATTCGTCACATGTCCTGCTCTACGTGAGCTTACACACGGCAACTGTGCCAGCCTCGGGCAGGAGTGCCGTGCAACTGGCCGCAGCAGCCAAAGCTAATTCACGTGATGGGCCGCGGGCGGCACCTTAGCAGTGCTGCAAAGTCTCCACGAACTCTCCGGGTCATCATTGCGTTTCCGAGATGTTCTAGACAAGCAGCAAATCAACGAGGCGCACAGCAATCCCCGCACCCCAAAACAAATCCTAAATTCAGAGCCCCTCACTTCTCAACCCGAGACCCGAATCCTAAACACTCAACCCATCCCCCTGGAAGCCTAGACCTCAACCCTCAATCCCAAACTAACAGTTCACAACCATCCCCCTAAACCCTTCAACCCTGAACTACAGTTCACAACCATCTCCCTAAACCCCCACACCCTCAACCCCAAACTACACAAGTTCACAACCGCCCTCCTAAACCCTCAACCCCAACCTACAAAAAGTTCAGAACCACCCCCATAAACCCTCAACCCCAAGCTACAAAAATTCAGAACTATCCCCCGCAAGCGAACCCTATGATAGATAGAACCTATAGTACTCTTTAAAACAAGGGACCCGACCCCTTCCGGGATCCCCTTCAAGGGCTGAGGCCCGGGGCGTGCAGAGAAAGCCGCGAGCACTTTCACCAAGCCGGCCCGGGCCTTAGAGACGAAGCTGTCCGGGTTTTAGGGTTTTGGAGTCGAAGGGTTTAGGGGTTTAGGGTTCCTTCAAAAGGATCTATGAGGGTACTACAATGGGGTTTAGGGTTTAGGTCCTCTTAGGGTTTTGAGGATTAAGGGTTTGAGGATCGGGGGATTCAGAGGTTAAGGGTTCGGGGTTCAGGGTTTAAGGGGGTTCTGGAGTTGAAGGGGTTTCGGGGTTTAACGGTATTTGGGGTTTAGGGGTTCGGGGTTTTAGGGTTTACGCTTTAGTTTGGGGATTCAGGGTTTCGGGGTTTAGGGTTCGGAGGATTCAGAGGTTAAGGGTTTGGGGTTGAGGGGTTTAGGGCTTAGGGGATTTAGGGTTTAGGCTTTGGTTCTGCAAGGTTTCCCGAAAGAGTTCTCTCAAGGTTTCTATAAGGATTCTTTAGCGAAGAGTTTCTGGGCTAAAACCCCCACCCAATAATAGTATAGACCAATCCTTGTACAGTTGGATAATCGGCTGTAGACGGCTGGCAAAGCCGCTTTGTCAAGAGCTTTGTAGGGATTCAATGACGGCCAGAAGTTATAACTTGATGGGGATGCCTGCAGGAATGTGGACCCCGGGGATGCTTACGGAAGGGCTAAGGTGCAGCGGTTTTCAAGAACAACTCAGGAATAGGAAGGGGGTTTGGGTTTCATGTGCTGCTTCATGCAAGTGAGGCGAAGGCAGTGGAGGCGGCCACCCAAAGAACTTCGGCAGTTCGCGCATCTTTGGAACCTCAAACGAAGGCCCACAGCACTCACCTCTCGGTTGCCGAAACTTTAAACCCTCAACCCTGAATGCCCTAAATCCCCACACCTTTGAACCCTACGTCCTGGGCCCTGCAATCCCACAAGTCTGAATCCAAAAACCCGGAATCCTAAATCCTAGGCCTTCTACACCAAAATGGCCGGCCTGAGACGTCCCACTCCCCGGCTTCCGAAGCACCAGGCACCTTGAATCCGGACTTGCTCGTGAGCTGCTTTCGATGTTTGATAATGGACTTGCTGCAGTTTCATATCCTACAAGTGAAGGGGGAGGCTTGTCTCGACGTTCAAAAGCGCAGCATGGTCCACACGACTCGCAATCGCTGGCTTTTGCACAAGGCATTCTACTGCCTTAGGTTCGTCCAGTGAACATTGCCTAATCGTGACCAGAAGTTTGCTGATACCCGTGCGTGCTGCTAGGAAAAACACCCTTCGCTGCCCGGGCACGGCCAGAGCCAGCGACACGGCAGAAGCCTTGGCATCGGCCCACTGCCCATGCATTGCCGCATCACCTGGGTGGCTTGAAAAGGCTGCCAAGCCCGTGCCCGAAGCAGTATCCCCCTGATTCGCCAAGGCCCAGCACACACAGAGCCGACTGGACGTCTTTCTCCAGGGACCCGGCGAAACGTGTGGGCGAACGACAAGATCGCCTGACCAAACGTCACAGTCTCACTGGAGTCCGCTCAGAGGAATGTCAAGGCACCTGAGAAGCCGCCATCAAGGCATGTCTGCCGGCAGCACGGCCGCAGCAGCACCCCTCAAGCCGAAATGCAAACTTGGTCAGCACGCAAACAAAGGAAATACAGCTGCTGATCGTTAGTGCAGACATATGTTTCCCAACCCTTGAATCAGGCTTATGCTGAAAAATTTTCCAAACCTTACCTATTCATTAGCGATAGATAGTCGGAATTCAAAAACGATGGCTTGAAGCTCTGCTATTAGTACTGCGTGTCAGGGTTCGGGTTGCGAGCACCAGGGCGGATATGGGTTGTCTACGACATGAAGCAACCATGTTGATCCGTTCTCACAAGGCGACCTACCATGAATGGACAACCAGCAGGCTGGTAGCTTTTCGGAGTTGCCGACACGAGACACGAGCAGACCAGAGAAACATTTTGAGGATGGTGTGAGATACCTGATTCTGAGCCTGAAGCGCTAGACAAAAATCACAAAATGGCGAGGCAAGTCTTCCAGAAAGGGCGGCAGTCGATACGGGCCTGCTCCTGTTGCTGCACGTGGAACTTTACGCCACTTCAACAGCTGTCGACTGGCATAAAGGTGGACTTTAGTTTGGCCCTTTGCTGGTTATGAAAGACACTGTACAGGGTATGGATACGAGTGGTGCTACCGATACGATCGATGCTACAAGGCTTGTAGACAGTATGCATACGGTAAGTGTTATAGATGGGAATGTTACTAAAGATACTATGGGCAGTAAAACTACAGAACATAGGGATTATAAGATTTATAGGATGCTATTCAGAAAATACAGGGTATGTACAAAGGATAGACGGGGATTATACATGACTTGTGTCGACAGAAGCGGCGAGAACGAGTTCTGGTCGTACTGGAGCTGCTCCGTGGATTGGAGATGCCATGAGCTACGTACTCCCGCCTCATCAGGTGATGGTTGTCACCAGCGCCCAATGAGGGACGAGTTTAGGAACTGCTAATTAGCTATCAACCACCATCGCCAAAAGAGGCGTCGCGTTGTGATGTAGGAGCATCTGCCATCGCCTTATGAGGAGTGGGTTTTAGGCACGAGTTTTAAAGCGAAGGGTGAACAGGATATTATAGGGTATGTAGGGTATGTGCGGTATACAGGTATAAAGACAGGGTATAAGTTATATAGGATATACAGGATATGTGGGATTTTCAGGATATACAGGTTGTGTCGGAATGTATAAGGCTGCATGATTGTTGCAGGGGCTGCTATAGATACCATATGCATTATGGGATCCCTTTCTACGGCAAATACTTTAGATAGCATATGTGCAGACTATAAATGATACAGACTTCGTATATACTTTAAAGTCCGTAGATATTATGGATACCGAAAATACAACAAAACCTGAAGGTATGGAAATCTATCTGTCCTATCTGTATTTTTGCATTATCTAGACATTACCGAGGACCGAGGCTATCTGTATATGTATGCGTGTGTACACTTCTGTAGACATTCTGTACATCCTGTTTCTTGCATATCCTACATATCCCTTAAACATGTATCCCATGAATGACATACACCAAAAAACGAGGCGGGCGTTCTCCACGAGGCAGCGCATCAACCGAACAGGCCGCGGGCTGGCTTCAAGAGACTCAAAGCTGTTTTTTCAGCCGTAGATTTGCTTCTCTGGCTTTCAGTGCTCGGCTGACGCCTGTTTTCTCAGCCACAAAAAACCTGCCGTGGACCGTGAGAAGATCTGTGGCCCAATACGCCACAGATCCAAGTTGAGACTTTTCACCTGCAGTGGTTGATACAACCTGTGGCCAGTAACAGACTCGCTAGCAGCTGGCAGGTGTGCTCCAGACATCTCTACATCCCTTCTCTTGTGTCACGCCGTTCTTTGGCTTGGCAGGCACTGCGACGATCCTCCGCAACCTGTACTTTGATGAGTCTGAACTGAACTGAACACAGCTTGCAGAAAGTCATAGCGCACCTGCATCCTGCGAAAACGACGTGAGAGAATTGCTCTGGAACTGCAATAGATTCCAAAGCTGATTGGAGCCCTTTTAAGTCTTCAATCGCATCGCAATTTTGTTTTGCTGGAAACGAAACTTCGAGGCTTGAAGAGTGGAATCAAGAGAGCTGCAAAGGCTTCCAAGCCCCTCCTGCATCTCTCTTCAAAATTTCAATTCCTTCGAAGGCTTTGAAGCTGCAGCCTTCACGGCCCTGGTTCAAAGCCCTTTCATTGTTTCTTTGAGCTTCGAACCTTCAAGCCGAAAGCCTTCGCGGCCTTCTTCAAAGGCTTCGAAGCCCCCTTCATCCCTCTTTGAAGGAGAGGGGTCTTCGAAGCCTTCGACAGGGCTTTGAAGACTTTGAAGCCTGCGAAGCGGAGGAGAAAGTGCTTCGAAGTGTTTGCTTGGAGATAGACAGCTGCAAAGATGCTTCTGAGAAACTGAAGGAGCTTTACAGAACGAACTTGTGCCTTAGGCATGGACTGTGACCTGTTTGGACCAGAGCCTGTGGGACCTGCTGGTTCTGTGGAGTTGTTTAAAACTCAGCAAGCAGACTAGGTTGCACCTGCCAGTGCTTCAGTGCAGCTCCAGAAGGTGGAAGTGTTCCAGTTCTGCGAGGATGGGTCCCCCTTGAAGCCCCCCTTTAAGCCCCTTTAAAGCCCCCTTTAAAGGGGTCTCCCCCCTTTAAGCCCCCCTTTAAGCCCCCCCTTAAGCCCTTTTTTTTGGCGTGGGCGGGCCTCACAGACAGCAGTTGCTGCACTCGGTCCCAATAAGAACTACAAGAACACCAAGAAAACAATAAAGAGCTGTACAGAAGAATCCTATCGAGTGAAACAGGCCGCGACTTGCAGACTTAGCCAGCAGGGATCGTTCGGCCTTTAAGGGGTAGCATCTCTCAGTTGTCCTTTTCCCGAAAGAGCAGCTTGAAACATGCATCCATCAACCAGCACGCTTCATGGCAGATGTGTAGCGAAGGAGCTGCCCAGCTTCACAGTAGCGTGTGTCTCGCAAGGGCTAGCAGCGAAGAAGAAAAGCGCGCTGCTGCCATGTGCCCTTTATGCAGAGCTATCAGCCGTGAAAAATCCTGAGCGAAGGTGGAAAGCCGCGTGCCATGGCTCCAACCAACGGCACCGCACTTGAGCAGGCCCAGCTTCCCAACATGTGGGTCTCGCAAGGGCGACCTAGTGCGATCACAGTGTGACATAGGAGCCGCGCAGAGGCAAACCAGCCAAGTCTTAGCGCATCAGTCGAACCATACCCAGCTTCCCAATGGTGGACATCGCAAGGGTCAAGAAAGAACTGCACTACGGTCCAGCCCAGCTTCCCACCATGTGGGTCTCGCAAGGGCAGCACACTAGAACGCAATGTAACCGAGTACCGCCGGGTCATGGCCCCGCTGTCAAGCCAGGCCCAGCTTCCCAGTGTGGGCATCTCAAGGGTCAATGGATGACAGTGGCACTTAAGATGTACTCCTCAGGAAATGACGGGGCTCAGATCATTGCAAAATTGCCCACGCTCACCTTTCCGTGTTGATAGTACGTGCAGCGGAGGCAGGCCGTATCGGTCAGGTTGCCATTTGTGTGGCATGCACATGGGCCCAGCTTCCCAGGAGTGGGCATCGCAAGGGCCAGATCGAGAGACAGACCAGAGCCTGAGCCTCCTTAACACTGCCCAGCTTCCCACCTAGGCGGGTGTCGCAAGGAAGCCCCCCCTTAAGCCCCCCTTTAAGCCCCCCTTTAAGCCCCCCTTAAGCCCCCCTTTAAGCCCCCCTTTAAGCCCCCTTAAGCCCCCTTAAGCCCCCTTAAGCCCCCCTTTAAGCCTCCCTGAAGCCCCCCTTAAGCTTTCGTGAAGAAAATAAAATGAGAAAAATAGACTTAATGAAACAAAACACAATCACAATCCCCACACGCAATCACACACAACACACACACACACACAGAAGAAGAAGAAGAAGCCACACGAAATCGTTTTATGGTGTTTTTGCCAAAAAATAAAGAGAGAAAAGCAAACTTAAGGAAACAAAAACAATCACAACCACAACAGAAGAAGAAGAAGCCACACGAAAACAAAACTAAAATTAAAAAGACACAAACTCAAACCACACACAATCACGAACACAAAAGAACAAGAAGCCACGCGAAATTGCTTTATGGGGTTTTTGCGAAGAAAATAAAATAGATAGAAGAAGAAAAAATGAACAACGCAATCACAAACACAAAAGAAAAAGAAGCCACACGAAATCGCTTTATGGTTTTTTTTGGCGTGAACGGGCCTCGTCGACTACGGCTGTAGCACTCGGTCCCTACAAACAAGACAAACCAACAAACAAGAACCAAAAACAGCGGTGAAACAGGGCGACTCGATAAGAACGCAAAAAAAAACTAGCTGCGGCGCACAGGCTTTGCCGGTGTTGGCCGTTCAGCATGAGCTACGGTGCCTCAGCGACCGATCCACAACAGCAAAGGCCGTCGCCTAGAGCTGTCCAAGACCACCGGTGGAACCCAAAAGTCGGGACGTTCTAGTTCCGTCGAACAACGGTCAGCCCCGGGGTCCTGTTGTTTCTCGATCGTGCACACAAAGTCCACAAGTCCACAGAGGAGCCGATGGAAGCTGCGCATGGTTTCGGCTAGGTGACTCTTAGACCAGGAACGCTGGAGAGACGAAGCGCGGGCTTTCAGCGAACGGGGAGGACTTGGTCCAGTCGGTGAAATCGAATTATCGGGCGAAGACGCTTTTCACGAAGCCGAGTTGGGTGGTAGCCAGTATATACAACCACCATGCCGTCTCAGGAAACATCGTGAAGAAACAAAACAATTCATTAGATACTCTCTCCTCACCGTGAAGTTCGTGGAGTTCGAAGCCGAAAACGGAAACATTCCAAAAAACCTATGTTCTCAAGTCTTGCGCCCTCTTGAAGAGCAAAACGCGTCCAAACAACTGTAGCGGAGTCTCAAAGCACAAGAATCTTTGGAAACAATTGAACAGGCGTCTCCCCTAAGGGGGTGGGTGGAGGGCAAGGGTTGAAGCCTTTAAGCCCCCCTTAAGCCCCTTTAAGCCTCCGTTTTAAGCCCCCCCTTTAAGTCCCCCTTAAGCCCCATTTTAAGCCTCGCTTTTTTTTTTGTGGCTTGACTGGGCCTCGTCGACTACGGCTGTAGCACTCGGTCCCTACAAACAAGCAAATCAATAAAGTAACAAAACTACAACAAAGCGGTGAAACAGAAAAGGAAGCTCTACAAATGGGCTGCGGCGCACAGGCTTTACCTGTGTTGGCCGTTCAGCGCAAACTAAAGCACGGCGACGTAGCTCATGTCTGCAAGGCCCTCGAGACTACTCCTGGGGACCTGTGGCTAGTCGACAGTGGAGCCACCTGCCACATTGTTTCTGACAAACATCTCTCAGGATTTCGTGTTGTCAAGAAGTACGACCGAACGCCAATCTGTTCAACGCCTCGGGTGGTGCGATCGTCGTTTCGGGGGTTGTCGACCTTGAGGTTCATTTTGGAGATGTTTTCCTGAGGTTGGAAGAGGTCTTGGTGGCGGATGTTGGGTTCAACGTTGTTTCGCCTTGGACCGGGTCGGAACGGGGCTGGAAAACCTATCTAGCCAAATCGGGATCACGATTGTACAAAGGAAACGGAAAGAAGAGCATCAAGCTGATGGGCGCTTCGCGCGCCTGGTGGGCTCTGAGCAGGAGGTCCAAGGGCCGAGGGAAAGAGAATTCTTCCAGACGCCCCCCGAAAGGGATTGAGGATATAGAGATAGATGCCTTGAAGGACCGCGACCTGCTAGGATCGAGCAAGGAGTCCACCGCAGGACCCCAGAAGCCTGGAGAAGGAATCCTGAAGAAAGGAAGAAAGACTTCGGAAGAAGACGAGTCTGGCCGCCACGCTTTGGCTGCCACTCCTTTTGGGTTTCTGCTTCGGGGTCTTAGGGCGGAAGTTGCTCCAAGAGTGCCTGCACCACGGGAGATTGAGTTTCGTGATTTTCTAGAAGCGTCTAGTGACTTTAGGCAGTGCACGGCGCTTGATTTTAGGAAACAGTTGCATGCTGGCATGTCGCTTGATTTTAGGAAACAGTCGCATGTTGGCATGGCTCTTGATTTTAGGAAACAGTCGCATGTTGGCATGGTGCTTTGCATGTTTTTGGCATGTTTTTCCATGGTTTTGCGATGGCATGTTTTCATGATGGACATGGTTGTGCAAGCGCAGTGGGTTTTTGCTGCTGTGCTCAAGCGGGCTTTTACCCTTACGGCTTTTGCAGAAAGACTCGGCATACGCCTCTTTTTCTTGCTATGGGAAACTATCTGGGCGGATCAAAGCCAGAATGCGAGTGCCCGTGCGAAGTGTGCGGAAAGCAGGTCTGCGTCAGACGCAAACCTGCGCACACCCATCATTATTGCTGGGCCTGTATCCAGCACTGGTCGGGGCTGCAATGCTACGTGCCCACGACGAAGTACCAGATTCGCAGTATGCTTAGAGCGATGCTGATGGTAGCATTGCAGCTGGTTGGGTCTTGCTTGATGGCAAGTGAAGAAGACAGACCCTTCAGCCACAAGAGGGTAGAAAAAGGGTTGCGAAAGCAGCGGCGTGAGCCAAGAAGCAACTGCGTGAGCCTAGGAAGCAACTGCGTGAGCCTAGGAAGCAACTGCGTGAGTCTAGGAAACAGCTGCGTGAACCTAGGAAACAGTGGCATGTTGGCATGCTTGGCTTGATTTTGCAAACGCTGATGTTGCCGAATGTTTGCGCTAGCACTGCGCACGATTCATCTGCAGCCGTTTTTCTCTTTGGTGAAGAGAGGTCTCCCTTTGGAGATCATAATGGACGGTGCCAGCGGGGACGAGTTTACCCCGAGTGTTGCTTTGAGCAGCCCAGGTTCTCCTGGGAAACCGCCTACTCCACCGGCTTTGGAGAGCCCCTCTTTCGAACTACCGGGGGTCGAGCCGCCGGGTGGGGGACCATCGTCGCCGGTGGCGGTCTACCCGTCGCCAGTGGTGACGGAAGCAGCGGAGAGCTCTGCAGATGGCCCTGTGGAGGAGAATGCTGCGAGGAGTCCGCCGAAGGCGGATATTGCAGAGAGCCCTTTGTTCTCAGAGAGCGAAGGGGAGGAGAGTTGGGGCACCCAGTGGCCGAATCCTTCGAAGCGCCTGCGCGCTGGGGTTCCTTCAGAGGTCGAGGGGCCTACGCCACCGCGGGTTGGAATCCCGGCGAATATCTCGCCGGGCTCGCTGAGCCCTCCGTTTGGTGCTGTTCAGATGGATGTGGGAACCCAACTCCTCCTGAGAGCGTTGAGGCTGGAGGCTGGCCGCAGATGGGAGCATGCGGAAACACTGGGCCTTGCAAAGGTCTCGGTCGACTCTACCGAGCCTATTCCGTTGCTCTCGCACTTGGCGGGGATTCCAGCGAACATGAACGATGCCTACGATGCCCCATCCCTGGCGTTCTGTGCGCCAGGCCACGCCTTGAGAGCACTTTGCTCTCCGACGGCGACGATGCTCGGTCCGATAGGCTTGCCCGACCTAGAGCATCCAGCTGCTTGGCTACCAGCCACTCCAGTGATTACTGTGACAGCGGCCTATCCAGAGGAGCCAGTGAGGGTTTCGAGGCCGAAGATGGTGGAATCGGAATCCCAATGTATCATTGGGCAGCAGGAATGGGAGGTTTGGTTGGGACGTTGCCTAGAGGGCAAGAGCCTGGCAGAGTACGGGCTTCATATGGAAGACGTGGAGTTCGCTGTCAGGGTTACCGAACTTCTGGAGGCTCCACGGGCCGCTCGGGCAGCGTGGAAACGAAGGTTCCAGGAACCCAACCCTGTGTCTATGTTACACTATATCTTCCATTGTCGAGCGGTACTGCAAACCTATTTGGCTACGCCTGCTGGATACAAGGGACTGGTGGGAGGACGTTCGAGTCTGCTCGTAAAGCTGCCCCAGTCTGTCACCTCGCTCGAGCTCAAAACGGCTTGGGCGTACCTAGACTCGGGCATATATCTCCGTGTTGCCCGATATTACAGGCGAAAACGGGAGCAGGAGCGCATCCACGAGGCCCGGGAATCCATGCGAGCGGCAAGGGCCAAATCGGCAGCGATCCCTCAGGGCGGTGTTGTGGACACCACCTCTTCGAGCTCCGACGAGGAGTCCTTGCTCCTTGGAGAAGGAGAAGTCACTGCACTGAACAGGGCCCAGGGCCAAGAAGATTTATCCGACATCGCCATATGGCGCACGTTGGAAGAACTTACAGGCCAGAGGCTGTCCCAATTGGATGGCTATGTTGGGGCCGACGAGGGAAATCAGCCCGCCGAGGCGGGACAGCCGGCACCGCCGAGCCCGGCTTCCTCAATGCCACCTGGAGAACTGGTGGCTACTGCATTCAATCTCCCGAGGGTCTCAGCACCTACTCTTCCGGAGGGAATGCAAAGGGAGGACTATCAAAAGCACGGCGTGAACATCCCGCCGTCGGTTCCAAAAAGATCTCGGCTACCAACGCCTCCGAGAGCTACGAGTGCTTCTGCCACCGGACAGACTGCCCAGGAACGGGCATTTGTGCTCAGCCCGCCATCTTTAAGCCACAGTCAAGTGACTGCGCAGGTGAGGCAAGCCCTCGAAGAGGGCCAGAGGCTTTTGGAGTGACTCTGCGGCGATCCGCAACGAGGGGTAAACAACACGCTTTGCAGCAGCACATTTTGCAGCATAACATTTTGCAGCAGCACGTTTTGCAGCAGCATGTTGTGTGGCATGAGCGTTGGCATGTTCTGTGGCATGTTGCGTTTGCTCGAAAACCAACCCAACGTACCTCGAACCCTCCTACCTTCGAAACCCGCACCTTTAAAACCACGGCCGCTTTCAGGAATGGTTTCACGCCAGGACTGGATCTTGGTATCATCGTGCTCCTCCTGACGGTCTACAGCCTCTTCTGTGGTATAGCTTTGTGGGTTTCTTCAGGGTTACTTCGGTGTTTCAGGAAAGTGGTTTCGCGAAAGAGGCCACGGAAGTTCTACAGGGTGTTTTCTAGAAAACGCGGAAGCTACTTTAGGATTAAGCTGCGGGACCGTTGGGCCCGCGTCGAGGTGAGTAGGAAACTTCTTTTGAGTCGTGAGGTGAAAGGTTTTGGGCAGCGCGTTTGTGAGCATGTCTGTGAAAACTTAAAGTGCGCATGTTGCGGCATGTTTGGCATGCTTTGTGCCGGAGATGATGAACCGGCCCCGGCAAAGAAGACGGAACAAGTTGAGCACGTGCTCCGAGCCGTGCGCTTTAGAGGTTTACCGTCGCCGGGGACCGGTACACGTTCTGATCCGTTTGACTTAGACCCCGAACCTTCCTCGAGACCTGCTCCCGAAACTTCCTTAAAACCTGAAGCTTCTAGTCGTAATCCTTTAGATCCTGAAGGAATCTTTGATGAGGACCCTGAACCGTTAGGGTCTGCCCCTGGCTCTTCCAAGAAACCTCGAAAAGAAAAGGGTCCAACACCACCTGACGACCCGGTTGGACCTGAGGACGAGGAGGACCTGAGGGTTCCTCTTTCTTCTGTTTCGTTGTATAACCATCGGAGCCGAGGGCATTTTCCGTTTGATTCCAATTGTGAAGCGTGTTGTTCTTCGAAAGGGCGCGTTCCGGCGCGTCGCTTGAGGAGGAAGCTGCAGAGAGAGAACCAGACCATAGGTCTTGATTTCTTCTATTTCGGAAAACTGAGGGTACTCTTGATGATGCACCTCGGTTCTAAGTATACTGTCTCTCTTCCTGCGATGCACCTCGATGACCCTGACCTGCTCCACAACATCAACCGTGTGATTCGCGAAATGGGATTAGTCGGTAAAGCGGTTACATTTCGGATGGACCAAGAAGCGGCTCTTGGAGCCCTTGCCGAGAAACTCACCAAGTGCGATAGCAGCCCTGCCAGCGCAACTTTGATTGACGTGGTTCCGGGCTACAGGCCCCAGTCGAAGGGATCGATTGAGCGGCAGGTTGAAACTATGAAGCAGGGTTTCTGGTCTGTTTGGTTGGACCTGGAGAAAGAGGTTGCTAAGGTGAAGCAGGAAACGGAAGCCGTTGAGCTTGGGAAGTATCAGTTACCTTTGGGAGGTTTGCTTTGGCAAGCCTGTGTTTTCTATGTTGCTAGGTGCTATAACCTCTGGTGTACCAGCGTCGGGGATTCCAGCACTAGCATAGATCGACTGCATGAGGAGATTGTGAATCGAACTCGGACGAGACCGTTCGGGTGTCTGGTTCAAGCTCAGGTCAGTAAGTCCAAGGCGCACCATGATAAGTTCAGGGG
Organism: Symbiodinium sp. CCMP2592; assembly: GCA_905221615.1. Taxonomy (NCBI): domain Eukaryota; class Dinophyceae; order Suessiales; family Symbiodiniaceae; genus Symbiodinium; species Symbiodinium sp. CCMP2592. The sequence continues at coordinate 308,804 of CAJNDT010000034.1, read as the reverse complement.
CGCCCGGACCGTGAAAGCGGTTTATCTGGGACCGGTGCACGCCAAAGGTGGCGGCATCTTTGCCGTCCCTGTCGGAAGCAGGGAAATAGATATATTCCCCGTCGCCAGGATGATTCAGGGAGGTGACATCTACGATGCCAAGACCCTGGAAGAGCTATCTTTAGCTAAGCCTCTTCTGCAGGACACTGAGGACCCCGAGAGGCCCATACTGTTTGATCCGTTGGAGGCTCCTGGTGATGATGCTCCTGATGAGGGGGCTGGTGTGGGAATGGATGAAGAAGATGGTGATGAAGAGATGATTGAAGATGAGCTTGCTGACTATTCTCCTTCGGAAGCGCCTGAGAACCAGGAGGTTGTGAACGATGAGGGGGATATGGAAATAGACTGGCTCACGAATCACTATCTTGAGTCCCTGTTTCGAGGGCCTGACCTGCGAGCCACCTCCACTGCAGTTGCAAAGTCGTTTGATTTGAAGTTTGGGGGTACGAAGATAAGGTGTGCTGTTCCTCAGAACGCTGTGTCTGAGACTTCGGGAGAGAAGCTAGAACCCGATCTTCTTTACGCATCAATGAAGCTTGAGTTGGAAGAGTTGGAATCCTTCAAGGTTGGGGAAGTGATCCCTGAGCGCGAAGCTCGCCGTCTTGCTAAGGAAAACGGCAGGCGAGTTTTGACTAGCAGGTGGGTCAACACGGTCAAGAAGAAGGGACTGTATCGATCTAGGCTAGTCGTGCGGGATTATGCCTCTATGGGAGGCACCACCTTGAGTGAGGGAATCTACTCTCCTACTACTTCATTGGAGGGTCTGAGATTGCTTCTGTCAATGCTCTGCCGACGTGGCAGTGTGTTGTCCTGCGATGTCTCGGTAGCGTTCATGCATGCTCCCGTAGCGAGGGCAGAATTCGTAGAGTTGCCGAATAATGTGAGCACCCAGGGGACTGGGGAACGAGTTTTCGTCAAATTGCGTAAAGCGATGAACGGATTGCGGTCTGCTCCATTATCTTGGTATTGCGAGTTGGCTGAATACTTGCGCTCTCAGAACTTCGAAGCAAGTTTGGACCCCACTATATTCCGTCGTCTTACGAGGAAGGGTTTGACGATTGTGTTGTTTTATGTGGATGACTTGCTGATCTATAGCGAAGATGAAGCTGAAGGGCGCCGGTTCTACGAGGAGTTGCGTAAAAGATACAAACTGAAACTTACGGGCGAGTTGATTCAAGATTGCCCCGGGGAAGTCTCGTTTCTCGGTCGGCGGATCTTTCGCCGTAAGAAAGGGGAACGTACGGTGTATTTCGGGCTAGACGAACAGTACCTGAGTTCCTGTTGCGAGGAGTACGGAATCACCAAACCTGCACCAAAGCTCCCTTCCCTTGAACGCCGCTATGCTGAGTTGCTGAAGAAAGGCCAGACTGAGCTGATCAGTCCAGCTGCTCACGAAAGGTACAGAAGGACTCTGGGCCGTTTGGCCTGGGCGGCTCTGTCACGACCAGACCTGCAGTTTGTGTGTGGGTTTCTGGGCCGCCACCAAGCAGCTCCTGACGAAGCTGCCGAGACCTGTATGAGGGATGTCCTTCGTTGGGTCAAGGGTCTTCCGCACAAGGTCCAGAGGTTTCCTAGCAAAAGGGAGATCTTGGAAGATGATGCGGACCCTGCCTCTGTATCTTGTTTTACGGACGCTAGCTGGAGTCTGAATTCGGTAAGCGGCGGGATCATTACGTGGGAGAACTGTTCCCTGAAAAGCTTCAGCAGGAAACAAACGACTACCGCACTCTCCAGTGCGGAGGCAGAACTCGCTGCACTCACACAGGTTGCTCGTGAAGGGTTGTACATTGCTTTGCTTGTGGAGACCATCCGCGAGGGTATGCCGAAAGACAGGGAAACCGGTTATTATGTTCTTAAGGGATATTCTGATTCCGAATCGGCGGTTTGTATATCGAAGATGCAGACCCTCCTGAGGAAAGTGAGGCACATCGAACTGCGTGCCGCATTCCTTCAGGAGCTGGTGGCCAGGGGTCGTTTTACTATAGAACACATACCGGGAGTGATAAACCCTGCGGACGCCCTCACGAAGAGCCCCACTAACGAAAGTTTGGCTAGCTTGTACGATGCCTCTGGCCTTGTAGATGAACCGAAGGCCTGGGAGAGTGAGCCTACTGAGGTGCACGTGTCTTTTGAAGAGCCCAATGAAAACGAACGTTTTACTCCGTCTGTTCCGCCTTCCTGGAAAGCCGCTGCTTTGAAGCTAGCTCGTGGTGAAGCTAAGTACGTAGTGGTTGAACTGTGTTGTGAAGAAGGAAGTGCGTTGTCCAAAGCCTGCTCGAAGGTCCCCGAGATCGCCTACTTTGGGGTGACTAAGGAAGTTGATCTTCTGAGCTATAATGGCTTGTGTCTTCTGAGAGAGGTTTTCGGAGTCGTAGCTGAAGGTGAGGTCAAGGTGTATGCTCACTTGTCTACTCCGTGCTCTGCTGGGTGTGGTTTAAGGCACCTGAGGTTTAAGAAGGGAGGAAAGGCCCTGGAGAAGTGGAGAGCGGCTCTGGCCGTTCACAAGAGGTCCTGGAAAAGGATCGAGAAGCTGTTGGAGCCTTACGTGGGCTCCCCGAACCTTCTGCTTTCTCACGAGTGGCCTGAGAGGTCAGGACTGTGGGATGAGACTGTGTTTAAGAGGGTTTCTAAGAAGCTTCGTTTGGATCAGGGTTGCCTTGTGGATCGTTGTTGCTTTGAAAAGGGTGACCAACGACCTTGGAAAAGATGGTGGTTTGTGTCCAACCGCACAGAGTTTGTGTGGGGACTTTCTTCTCAGTGCTCTGAGGGACACGGCCACTACTACCTTCCTCTTCCGGAGTCAGGTGTGTATCCAGCGGGTTTAGGATTCGCTCTCCTGAAGAACGCGAAGAAGACTTTTGAGGAGAAGTGAAGAGGACTCTCGGGCATGAGGGGGTGTGAAAAGTTGGCTGGCTGGCTCAAGGCTGTGAGTGCTCAAACCTGCAGTGCCGTCGTGGCCGCCCAGCCTCGAGTCCGTAGCTAGTGCTTTGGCTCCGTAACAGGCTCAAACCCAACCATTGCTTTTCCTGCCCCTGTGGGCTCGGCGCGTGGGAGGGGTAGTGGCAGTTCCGACCGACGGTCGAGGGCAGTAGTTTAGCGCAATAGCACATCCTTGCCGTCCTTGCACTACTCCTGTTGTACACTTCACCAGGTTCTTGGTCGCTGGAAGTTTTGCTTGGACGAAGACAGTTGTCGAGGTGCCCTGACCTTGCCTTCGTGCTGCACCTTCGGCTCCTCGCCTTTGTGGCTGAGGCACTAGTCCGTTTTTCCTCCCTTCACTGTGGTGGACGGTGTCTTCAAAGGTGAGGTTCCTCTTGAGCTGGTTGAACTGGTCTTCTCCCGCCCCAGACGCAGGGCCCCTTTGTGGATCTGACCGTGGAGAGCGGCAGATTTGCCTTCGCAAGCTGTGCCGGGAGCACCAGTGTTCTTAGGGCAACCACTTTTTAGTCGTAAGCGTCCCTCGAGGTGCTACAGGCTCTCCTTCGGGTTGCCTCGGGACGAGACAGTGGTTCCTCCCAGTCTCCTGCAGTACCATGCTGCAAGCCCCTTCCCTCCCTCGCCTACTGGGTTGAGGTGGCGTTGCGCTGCCTCCCGCCGTTGGGGTTTAGGATAGGTTAGGGAGGATTCTTTCTCGCTTGGCGCCTCCGTGCCGCCGGGCTCCCACTCAGCTTTTCTGGCCTGTGATGCAGTGTCGTCTCTCCCCTGGCGTAACTCTCGCAGCTTTTGCGACACTTCGCCTATACTGCTGGCCTGGAGCTGTTTTGGCTTTTGTTGCTTTAGGCAAAATTTGCTCGCTTTTGCCTGTTTTGCGGAGAAGGTCCCGCTGCAACTCAAGGGGTTCCTTTGTTATTCACTTCGTTTGGTGCCAGTCGTGCGTCGCGTGTTATGGCCTTCACTTGAGCATGGGCGCCAAGGCCAGGACCCTCACTCAGCCTGCTTTTGCCCGGCGGGATTCGGGTGCGAGCTCTGTATACCCCGCCGCACAAGGTTTTATCCTTGCACGCCTGAGTTTGGTGTTGGCAGTCATACTGTTCTCCGTGGGCTGAGCAGTCCCTGGCTTTCCTCCCTGCAGCACCTTTGGCTTCCTGGCCCCGTTCTTTTTGTTTACCTGCCTTGGGTTTTGGGTTGCAGGCCCTGTTCCTCCCTCCTGGGTTTCTCAGGGGCAGGTCTCTTTTCTGCCCGTCCTCTTCCATTGCGGCTGAGTGGCACAGCGTTGTTCCCTGCGCTTGAGAATTGAAGGGAAAGCGTCGTTCCCTGCGCCTCGTTGAGGGGAATGCGTGGGCCCCGCGCTTAAGTCCAAATTGAGGGGCTGCAGCTCTGTTGCTGTGGCTGCAGATGGGCAGTTGGCAGCTCGTCTCGGCTTGCTTGCGCTTGCAGGTGAGCCTTCAGGTTTGGTTGTTTTCTTTAGGCCCTTTTGACCCTTCCGTTTCCTCCCTCGGGCCAAGGGAGTCGCGCACCTTCGGTCTCTTTTCGGCCAGCAATGCCCACTCAACCTGCCTGTGTGCTTGGTGGACCGTGGTGTTGTGCAGGCCAGTGGCAGTGTAGCTGAGGTTGCCCCTGTCCTTCGCCCCTGGGCCCAGCCCTCCTCGCTTCTGGCTAAGGTTCACCTCGTACTTTCTCTTCTCCCCGCCGTTCTCTTTCCTAAGGGCGTTTGGGTGCGATTGGTGGGGTTTAGGATACTCTTTACGAGCCCCTGGAGGTTCCTCTCCAGCCGCTCCCTCAGGGTCCCCTCTCTTGAGGTTGGCTTCGCCCAGGCTAAGGGCAGCTGCTCTGGCTCCTCACCTCTGGGTTGAGGCTCCTCACCTTCCTGGTTGAGGTTCGTCACTTTCTGAGGCTTTCGAGCCGGGGCACAAAGTTTTCACCCCCTCTGAGGCTACAAAAGCCAGGACCCCGTTTTTACCCTGGGACTTGCCGAAGGCATCCCAAAGGTGGTACTGAAACCCTGTACAGAGGCAGGGCCTCCGCCCCTCGCCTTACTGGCCGAGGTTGCCGTAGCCCTTCACCCAATAGGGGTCTGAGGTACCCACCCTTCTGCATGGAATTCACGTGTTGAGACCTCGTCTACGACGGCCTCCGCGCTCGGCGAATGAAAAGTTGGCTGCCAGATTCGTTGAAGAAGGCCATTGAAAGTTTGGAGCCCCGTGCACCAGAACCCACGGCCACAGAGCTGATGCTCTCGGCAACTAAGAAGTTTAAGTCTAGTTCCAGTGAGCTGCGCCAGCTCATCCAGAAATCAGCCGGACTTCAAATCAAGATTGACCGGGCAAAAGCTGTGTACGCTGACCTTCTTGATCAGATGAAAAATGTCCAAACTGAGCTGTCTGATAAGCAATCTGAGGTGACGCAGCTTCAAAAGGATCTTGAGGCCAAGGTGCAATCAGGTGCTGAATCTCCGTCCGTGCCCGACAAAGCGACTGTGCTTTTGGCCTTGACTCAGTGTGGTATCACCCTTAGCAGTGAGCAGCAGGCTCTCTTAGAGTGTTGAAGAGCCGCCAGCATCAAATTCCCAGCCGCAGGGGATCCAGCAGCCTGTCCAGGATGGGACACGTGAGAAGCCGCGTTCGCGCAGTAGGGGTCGGACTCAGGGATAGGGGTCTGGGATTAGGGTTGGTGGTTACCTTGATCAAGATCGGGGTGTTTTGATTGAAGGCCGAAGCCGTGCAAAACATGTACACTTTCATGATTCGGGGCTGCTGCCGGCCCTAAAATCCCGACCTTTCCCACCTTTAGGGCCACACTCCAGTGCGGATGAACCCGGTCCTGGACCAGGCCTTGGAGATTTCTGCAATCTGTTTTTGAGCCGGCAGTGCAGTGTAGCTTCCGATTCGGACAAGTCCGTTGGGGGCGAGTCTGTGCACATCTTATCCTGTGTGTGTTGTGCAGCGCCGCTGGCTTTCTCACGAACTGTGAGTTCTGTCGCTGGGGACTGCATGTCTGAAGTTTGCCACATGTGTTCGAAGGCTGCGTCGGCTTCAAGCTGTGCTGGCCGGCAACACGCCGAACCCTCAAGCTTGCAAGGGTTCATTTTAGGGTGTGGGGTTGCAGGGGATGGGTTTTCCGAGGCTGATTCAGGTTCTTTGAGTCCTCTTGTGCAGTGCTCAGTCTGTGCTGCGCCGATACCTGCCATCCCTTCCTGCCCTAGCTCCTTGAGGTCACCCATTTGCAAGCAGTGTTTTTACCCCTTCAGGCCCAGCGCCCCATCCTCGCAGGTGCTGTTATTGGATCCTTACGTGCGTTCAGGCCAACCTGTGGACAGGATCTTTAAGGCGCCCTGTGCGAAGGTCACCACACAATCAGCATTGAGTCACAGTCTCATGGGGTTTCCACCTTTGGGGCTCGCTGGGCTGCGTGATTTCAGAATGGAAGGTGGCCAGGTGCCATTTCAGGTCCCTAGCCCGTGTGCTTGCCCTGATTTGCAGGGCCCTAGCCCCAATTTGCAACTGTGGGGATTTCTTGGAGGATACCCTCGGATGTCGGGTGAGTTGCCTATTGAGTCGGCTTGTCCCCATAGGTTTGATCCTGCAGCCAACTTGATAGGAGGCAACGGCAGTGGCGGATCGCTTTCAATTGCTTGCCCTAACCCGTGTGCTGACTTAGACCCTCGGGACCCTAACCCCAATTTGCAGAGTGGGCTTGATATGCATGCCGTTTCCTCTGGCCTCTCTAGTTGGGCGGCCTTTTCCGAGAGGCCGGGCTTCTGTGTCGCGTGTGGTCAACATCAGGTCTTAGGGGCCAGTGCAGATCGGGAGGTCCAGGATTTCTTGATTGCAGGACACCATGCTCAGTGCAGTGAGCCCTCTGATGCCATTCTTACAGCTCTGAGTGACGTGATGTGTTACTGTCCAGGATGCCTGTGTAAATGGGCTAATTGCCGGAGCCGTGCCAGTAGGCCTGCTGAATCCCAATATGCAGGGGTTTCGGAAGCCTCTATCACAGGACCTTCCTTTTTCTCGGCTGAGACCTTTGCTGATCTTGCCTCAGATGAGCAAATCAACCTTGCTAGTGTGAGTTTGGGATCAGGGGTTTCAGGGGTAGAGGCCAGGGCTTCATCACACACCGATCGGTGTCGACTGTTGTCATCGGTCTCTCGGCGCACGAGGCGCCGTCGCAATCGGTGGATCCGACTCGCATCTCAAGGTGTGCTGCACTCTCTTGATCATGCATGCACATCTTCCGACGGCGAGGGGGAAATTGCGAATTTTCCTTCAGGGCTCTTAGCCAAGAAAAATGGGCCCAGGTCTATACTCCCTTGTGAGGAGCCCCAAGGACCTGGGCCCATTTTTTCGGTTTCAGGCCCAAAACGAGCATCTGAGATCCCAACAGGAAAGTTAGCAGGGGAAATTTCGGGTTTAGCCGCTCCGGTTGCGGACAGCCAGGAAACATTGCCTTGTGAGACATCAGATGGTGAGTGCGTCCCTGACATTATTTCTGCGAGTGCTAGGCCTGCTCCTTCAATCCCTTCCGGTGCAACTGGACCAATAGAGCCCCTGCTCCATGAGCGGGGAGCCCCCAGGACCCAGGAGGTGGAGGTCATGACCAGGAGTAGGAGTCTTTTCCAGGAGGAGGTGGGCCGAGGGCCACAGGGTCCTGGGGGACCGGATGGGAGCGATGCCACTGCAGGTCACGGTTCGCTGCCGGAAGTGCGCCCTGTTGGCGGCACTCGGGGTGGCAATCCAAACTCAACCGGACTCGATGCTTTCCAACCTGTGTCAAACCGTGGCTCCGTTTTGGGAACGCTTTGCGTTCACACAGGAGATCTAGACCCAGAGGCTTTAGCAGGGATCGAGCTTTGGTCACATGAGGGCAGTGCTGGGACAAATCTGAGTGCCGTAAGCTCAGCGACCTTAAGCAGTGCACCATCAGTTTTGGGCACTTGGCCCGATGTGCGCCCTGTTGGCAGCACTCGGAAAGAGCCTGGTGAGTCAGGTCAACCTGTTGACTGGTGTCTTGCGTTGCATCTCCTCGAGAAGGCCGAGACCCAAGGCTACAAGTGTGTTGAAAGTGAGATTATAAAACTTGCTGAAGACATCCAAACCCACTTCAAAGAGCCCTCTTTGGAGTGGTGGGCAGGCTACGCCATGATGCAGTGTCTTGTTGATGAGTCCAACCCAGCATGGACCCAGGCAGCCATCAAACAATTGATCCCTGCCAGGGCCGGTCCGCGACCTCATCCGGTCACCCTTCTCAGCCTGAACATCACTACTTGGGGTCCGAAGTTTAAGGACTGGCTTGGGGGTAGAGGCTGCCCCTTTGACCTTTTGTGTGTCCAGGAAACACATCTTCGCAAAGATGTGCCCGCTGCTGCGGCCTGGCTAAATCCACGTGGCCTTGTTGGTCATTTTGGGCCAGGGCATAAAGGTGACACACCAGGGATCCGAGGAGGCCTTGTCACCATTGCGCCGGCGCACCGAAATGTCAGGCAAGCCCTTGACTATCAAAAGGAAGGCTGTGGTTTCTTGGTTGATTTCCTTAGGTTTAAAGATTGGACTTTGGCGGTGCTTAATCTTTACCTTAAATCGGGTTCTTCCCTTCAGACCGAACCGAATTGTTCAATTGTTGCAAATCTCCTGGCCTGTGTGAGAGACCTTGCTGTGCCGTGGATTGTGATGGGTGACTTCAACACTCCAATCACGGACCTTCAGGCAACCAACATTCCTACTGAGGCCAAGGGGTTGCTGCTCTCGCCAGGGGGCCCAACCACTGATGACGGTGCATGCCTTGATTATTCCCTCACCTGTCATCGTCTATCTGGCTGCATCGGTTGTACCATTGCCTGGGATGCACCTTTCAGGCCACATGGGCTACTCAAGTTCACTTTGGAGGCCGACTGTTCCTTGATTGTGCCGCAGCTCCCGAGCTATCGACAAATCACTTCAGCGCCTTGCCATTCTTTCGTTGAAGGTCCTCAGCTTGATTGCATCCGGTGGGAAGGGTGTGCCAACCCTTCGTCAATCACGCTTTCCTTTGCTTCGTGGTCTCAGGCTGCTGCAGCTACCTGTGGAGTGACCCAGAAAGCGCCTGGCACATACTTTGCAATCATCCACCAAGCATTGAGCCCTCCCTCGCACCCGGATCGGGTGTGGCATGGGAAGTCAGCGTCCTTCTGGGATAGAGTTGCAGTTTGGGCCAAAAAACAGCCGAGCTATGCTTGTGGCATTCCAGAGTCTGTTATCAATTTGTTGAACGAATCTGAGGTTCACTGGGCCGTGCAGGCCCGAACAACTTGGGAGCAATGGAAAGATGAAACTTTGCAGATTTTGAGTGGTGCTATGCCAAGTCGGGAGTGGCAAAAAGTCACAGTAGCCCAACAAAAACTTGCCCGTGAAGCCCACGTTGCCACCAAAAGTGCTCACTATCTTGATTGGCTTCAATCTTCCTTGACTAAAGGAATGCGACCCTTGTTTCGAGCCCTTAGTAACCCAGATGCCCAAGTTGATAGGCCGTTTCGGGATGCAGGACTTGAGTTGAAGCCCTTCCTTAGGTTGGATTTCTGGGTTGAACTTTGGAAAGCCCAGCCCACGCCCTTGCCTGACTTGTCGCCCGAGCTCCATGAGCGTGCTCGGCAACATGCCAAATTCTTGCAGCCCGCCACCCTTGACTTAATACGTTCCCAGCTGCGCAAATTGGCAAACAAAGCGGGTGGTGCTGATGGTTGGAGCTATGCACAGCTCAAGCTGCTTCCTGATGAAGCGTTGGCGGCCCTGCTCTCCATCTTTCGCAGAGTTGAGTGCGAAGGAGTGTTGCCAGAGCACTGGCTCACGACCTTAATCACCATGTTGCCAAAAAATTCCCGGGTTGAACGACCTATAGCACTGTGCAATGCGACATACCGCCTCTGGGCCAAGTTGCGCTATCCTGAAGTTGAGTCCTGGGTGCTGTCGTTTCAGCAACAGGCCCCATGGGAACAAGCGGTTCCAGGCCAGTCAACGCTTGATGTGAGCATCACCCGTCTCCTTCAGGCTGAAATCTCGCGTGTCCGCAAGCGTTGTCGCATAGTGCTGTTTGTTGACTTGCAGACTTTTTGCGAATCGGTGTCACATGAAGGAGTTGCACACCAAGCCATTTTACACAACTTTCCGGCGGTCTGCGTTGACACCGCCTTAAAAGTTTATAGGGGCGCTAGATACATTGTTTCTGAATCAGCTGTATCACCAGTGTGCTATGGTGCCTCTGGCTTGATGGCCGGGTGCCCTTTCGCTCCGGCACTAGCCAAGCTGGCCCTTTTCCCGAGTCTTTCGACCCTTCATGCTTCCAAGCTCAACGACAACATCACAGCATGGCTAGACGACATCAGTGTCGACACCGAAGGTGCCAATGCAGAGCAAACGGCGGTCAGGGCCCAGAAATCTTTTCAGCTTTTGAAAACCTCCTTGGAGCGGGATGGGTTAAAAATGTCGCTGAGTAAAACTTGTTTTGTTTGTACTGACTCCCGGTCAGAAAAAGCCCTTAAACGCTTGCTAGGCCCAAATGACCCTCCCATATCCTCGTTGGCCCGGGATCTTGGCACTGACTACTCCGGCGCCCGCAGACGCAGGATCACCATTGCCAAGCAAAGGGAGGCCAAAGGCAAGACCAGGTCAGGCCGTCTTCGCAAACTCCAGGTTCCTTCCCTTTCGCATAAGTGGAGGGCTTTTAAAGGTGGGGTTTTTGCCACAACGGCGTGGGGCCATCAGGCCCAGGGCCTTGCCCCTAAAAGGTTGAAGTGGTTGAGGGCATGTGCGGCCCAGCAGCTCAATCGTCACAAGCTCGGCAGTTCCGATTTGTTGTTTGACTTCCATTGCAAACATGAGGATCCTCTCTTCACCATTGTGACCCAACATTTCACAACAATTGCCAGGATCTTCCGCAGATGGCCGCAGTCTCTTTGGTCTCAGCTTCAGACTACTTGGGCAAGCTCGTGGGAGAGACTCCAGTCGGCAGTGTATCCCTGGCAGGTTGTGTCAGGCCCCATGGCAGCTGCCCAAGCCTACTTAATGCAACTCGACGTTGAATGCCGCTCCTTGGAGCAGTGGAATTTTGGGCAAACTGTTCTGCCGTGTCAATGGCGGGATGTCAGCTTCAAGGAGACCTTGCTAAGGCGTCTTCGTAGTCACCTCCAAGCGCAGCGCAATGCCAGGATTGCAAACATTCTTGAAATACCTGAATTACCGCAGGGTCTTGACTGGACCAGCCATCGCAAGCGTGTCACTCGGATGAAGAAGGCCAAAAAGCCAACGAAATGGCTTCTTGCGCTTTGGCAAGGAGCTGTGCTGTGCAGCTCAACAGGTGGTCAGGAGTTTTGCCCCTTGTGTGGCACCCCTGCGTCATGGAGGCATGTTTTGCTTGATTGTCATTACTGGCGTACCCGACACCGTAGCATTCCGCCTCAGTGGGACGAGCTTCAACGTCAGTGGCCTGTTCCTGCACTGTGGGAAAGAGGCTTGCTACCTGCTAATCTTACCCAGCAGTCGAGGCCTGACTTCACTCTCACTGATGTCAGAGAGGGTCTCTGGGCCACCAATGACTCTCTGGATGCTCAGCAATTTGTTTTTAGTACTGATGCAACGGGTGGCCCTGAAAGTGCAGATGATCGACTTCGCATTGTGGCGTTTGCCGTTATTGCCTTTAAAAAGCAAGGTGATCAGCTTACTCAGGTTGCGTCCATAACGGGGTATCTCCCTGTGGGTGCCTCGGTTGCTGAAGGTGAAACGCAGGCACTGCAGGTTTTGCAAAACAACGTCGTTGGTGAAGCTGACGTCACTTGTGACTGTCAAGCTGCAATCAAACGAGCTCGCTCTTTTGGCACCAACTTGCACTGCCATTGGGTTAGGTCTCATTTGAGTTTGGAGGCGTTCCAAGCTGAGTTTGGCGTGCACAACACCTGGCGACATGAAGCCAATAATGCTGCTGACCAGCTTTGTGATAAGACTGCCCTTAAAATCTTTGACAGGAGCTTCTTAAGCAAAATCCAGTCCCTTGACGCTTTGGTACAGCAAATTTCCACTTTCCTTGCAGAGAGAGTAGAGATCCTGATCACTTCCAAAAAAGATCCACCCCCGCAGGTGTTCCAGGAAAAAAGGGTGTGTCGTAAGCAGAAGCCTGGCTCTGCTTCACAGCCGTTTGTGAAACCACGCCGGGCAGCAGAACAAGCCTTGTCAGCGTCAGCCACTCGCCCTGCACCCAGCCTTCACAAAAAGCAAAGGTTGCGCCAACTGCTAGAGGACCCCAGCCTGCAGCTGGGTCACGAATGGCAAACGACTGGCGCTAAGGCTGAGAACAATTTTGCTGTCCAATGCCAACGATGCCAATTGTACATTGAGCAGTGCAATGCGCCTGACATTTTCAACCGCAAAATTAATCACCCATGCAAGGACATTCCCGCTGCTTTGCCAGACAGTTGGGAAATCCACTCTTCGCACTCCATGGTGAACAAAGGTGCCTTTTTCGCCTGCTCTAAGTGTCTGGCAACAGCAAAGTTGGCAGCTAAGGCAGCAACTAAGTTGCTTTCGGCCCCCTGCAAGGGTTTAGCACGCAAGGCAGGTAAGAACCTCATAAAAACTAACGTGCATGAACAAGTCAGTGCTGCGCAACATGTACCTATCGCCTCGCTGTTTCAGCCCAAAGTTGAGGGCACACCAGTTGCGGAGGTGAGTGTGCAACAAGACCCAAATGTGGGTGACCGACCAGGAAAGGAGGCAAAAGCAAAGGCCACCAAACCTTTGTCTAAGGGTTCCAAGCCTAAGTCTAAGCCCAAACCTTCCCCACCTGGAGAGGACCCTAAGCAAACTAAGTTGTGTTTTGGAAAACTCTGAGCCTTGAAGCCCGGTGAGCGCCCTGTAGGCAGCTCCCTCCTAGCTTTGCCCGGTGAGCGCTGTGCTTGCAGCTCCCGGAAAAATGGAAAGTGAGTTTTCTTGAGCACGATTTAGTAATGCCACTGGCTGTCAAGACAAACCATGTGACCCAATAAGTCAGTGACCTGGACCTTATGACACTTCAAGCCCTGGCCCTCTTGGTGCCTGCCTGTCTGCACTGGTGTCGACAGAGGTCTGCTGCCTTAGCGTGTGAAGTACTCACACCAGTACTCACTGACCCTTATAATGCTCATGATCCTTAGTGGTGAGGACATTTGCGTGCTCTCACCACGAAGGAAGCTGCTGCCGCTGTGTACAGGCTGCCGGTAGTTTTGTGTACAGTTCTTCAAGTGCAACACACAAGAGTCTGAGTCGTGACTCCTTTGCTCACCAACTGTGCTGGTCAGACGGCTGCTGTAAGTTGTGGGCTGCTGCCCAACGGCTTTCGCCAGTTCCAGCAGGGACTCTTGCAAACGCAGCGCCACGGTGCTCCCACTTCTTCGGCTTGGAGCCGGCTTGCTATATAATGCTCATGATCCCGAGTGGTGAGGGCATTCGCGTGTTCTCACCACGAGGGGGCTGCTGTCGCTGTGTACAGTCTGCTGGTAGTCTCCTAGCTCAGTGTAGTTGCTGACGAGTGAACGTACTGTTGTACTTTGTTGCTTACTCCTACTTGGAAAGAGGCGAAGGGCTTGCGCTCTCAGGCTTGCTTGAAGCTCCCTGGGAAGTAACCTCTTTCGTCCTCTGTGCTAGGTCCAGTGGCCAAGCGTGCTGCTGTTAGATCTGCGCTCTGCTAACGTTTCAGGCCTCTGGCCGCGACTTGCTGTCCGCAAAGTGAGAAAAGTTTGCTCCTGGCTCAAGTTTTCGGCTCAGGCCCTGGTTTACAGGTGGGCTCGGCGCGAAAGTCATCCAGCAACCAGTCCTGGGCTCTAACTGCGTTTTCAACAGTCCTCAAACGCGTGAATCCCAGGCTTTGCCGTTTCTTTTGTGCCATTTTATCCCACCGGTAAGGGCGTCGGCCCTCGGGGGAGCGTGCGGCAGCCACAGCCAAGATGCCAAAGTCCAAAGGCAAAGGCATGATGGGCAGCTACACTGTGTGTCGGTGTGGCCAGTGGATCTTTGATAAAAGGATCGCCAGCCAACCCAAGTGCAGCTGTGGAAGGCAGTGGCCGAAGCCGAGGCAGCCCGCCCATGAATGGGGGGACGCTGTAACGCCACCGCGGCGATGGGGGGGACCACCCGCCCTGAGCCAAACCCCGCCGAAGTTCCCAAAGGGAGGGAAGGTGGTACGGGCCTTAGAAGGGGTGTGGACCCTCCTGCCAGAAGAGGCTCAGGAGCACATGAAAAGAGTGGGGTTCATGCCGCCTCTGGTCGCTGAGCCTTCCCCCGAAGAGGCTTTGCTGGAAATGCTCAAGGCCCACGAAGCGGCGCTGCCTGATGAGATCCGCTTCCTCCTGCAGACCCAAGGGGGGCCGCCCCCGACAGCCACTGAGGTGGAGATCAAGGCCACCAACGACCTGAAAGGGGCCTCTGGCCGCCTAAGGGACTTGGGCCATAAGAAAATTCGCCTCCAGGGGCGGATAGATGAAGTGAAGGCGACCCTTACGGGGCTGTGTGGGGAGATGAAGGAGCTGCTCCAGGAGCTCAAGGAGGCTGAGGCCAACATGGATGCCTTAGCCCAGGATTTCAAGGCCAAGGTGCTTCAGACCCCCACTTCCCTGGAAGTTGAGGAGTTTGACTGTGCCAAAGCCTTGGCTGAGATGGGAGTGATCCTGGACCATGACCAAGGCCAGCAGCTGAAAGAGGCCCAGGAAGCGCACAGGGTGAAATCTCGCCAACACTTGGCGGACCAGGCCCTGAGAAAGGTCGGCTGCCCGCCGGGCCTTGGCTCTCCAAAAGGGGCCCCTCCGGGGCCATCCTTGTGCCAGCACCTGTTGGATCTGGGCATTCCCCTTACGCCTGAGCAAAAAACCGCGGTGGCAGACACTCCGTGGAGCCCAAAGCTCACACCGGAGGCCCTGGAAGCCACCATTCAAGAAGGCGCTCATGAGATGGAGGTGGAAGAGCTTGAAAAAGGCAAGGAGGCCATTGTCAAGCAGCTTGAGATCAGGCGCAAGCGCATTCAAAACACGAGCCAGGATGAGAAGAGCAAGCCGGCGGAGGCGCCCAACCGCAGCCGCTCGCCTAAATCCCGAGCCTAGGGAACGGGCCGGGAGGGCTCCTGGTGGGGCCTAGTGTTGGGATACTGGCCCACAGCGGAGCCTGTCCCCAGGCCAGAGATGGCGGCACTTAGTGCCAGTTTTGTGCCTTGTAAGGTCTGGGCACGACAGGGAGGTGCAAGCCCCTATGCGCAGCAGGGGGAACAAAGGGAGGTCACCTCGCCTATCTACCCCAGGCCATGTACACGAGGAGTTTTTTCAGACCCGGCCTCTCCGGAATGGCGGGAGGTTGTTTCGGGCCCTAGGGCCCGCAGTTTTGCAAAAGCTTCTGCCGAGCCAGTGCCCCTGCACAACAGATTCGAGGCCCTACAGGCAGAACCTGTTCAAGAGTTTGTCTCGCTTCTGGAAAAAGCGTGTGTGGAAGGCATGGCCCAGCATGAATCCAGTTTTGTGGAGGTGGTGGAAAAACTTGAAGCCCCTCCAAAGTCGCTATTGGAATGGGCAGCGGAGCAGGCCATTGAACAGTTGTCGGTCCGCCGCAGTGACCCCGAAGCTTGCCTTGCCGCGATTGAGGACGCGGCGCAGCAACCGGACAGGGTCCAACCGGAGGCGGCCCTCAACTTGCTGGTGGCAAATGTCACCAGTTGGAGAAAAGAGGTCTGCACGTGGATGCTCACAGACCAGCCTGATGTAATCATGCTGCAAGAAACCCATGTTGCGGAAAAGCAACAGGAAAGCATGCAGCTTGCACTCGAAAAGGCAGGCTACGTTGCTTGGAACCTCCCAGCCCACCCAATCAAGGGGGGCCACAACATGGGGGGTCTCCTGATCGCAGCCAGGAAAGACAGGAATTTCTGGTTGCTGCGCTCCTTTGGGATAGATGGGAAAGGCTACGTGGCTATCGGAGGCCGGGCTGGTGGTCGGGACTTCATCCTCCTGACTGTGTACCTGGAGACTGGAGTGGGCCTCCATGGGGGGGTTAACCCCGCCCTCATGGGGGACCTGATCGCCTTCATCAAGGGCCTTACGGTACCGTGGCTCATTTTTGGTGACTTCAACCTGCCAGTTGGCGAAATGGAGAATACCTCTATCCCAAGTGAAATCAATGGGGAGGTGATCGCGGTAGGCAGCCCCACCACCTTGCATGGGAGCGAAATTGACTTTGGAATTGTCAGCCGGTCTTTGTGTGATAGTGTCTCTATCCAGCAAGACTGGAAGGTCCCGTTTCGCCCACATTGCGCATTGCGGGTGGTATTTCGTGTGGGGGATTTCCGGGCCCATGTGCTCCAAACCGCGCCTTTCCAGAGGGCGGTCGACCCAAACCCGGAACCCTTTGATACCACACAGGGGCACCGGGTCCCTGCCTTGCTTTTGGAACCCCGCAGAGACGACGAGGCCACAACGGCCTTTGCGGATTTCACAGCCAGAGTGGAGGCCAGTCTTCATCCCAGGGCCAGAGGCGGTCGCGGCCACCAGGTTGAAGTGAAGACCGGGCCGCTGCTCCCGCCGAAGCCCACAGGGTATGTATGGACAGGTGGACCCGCCAAGTTCTGGGGGCGCCTAGCGGTCCTGCACAAGAAAGGCGCAAAGCATGGGCTTAGCATGAAGGCCCAACAGGTTTTGCAGCAGCATCTGCAAGAGGTACCCAATTATTGGGGGGCAGGTGATGGACCCACCCTGGACCAAGCAATGCAAGAACTGACTGCCAACTGTGCCAAACCGGGAACCCAAGGCCGACAGGCAGGCAGCATCATAGAGGCCCAGCGGAAACATCACTTGCAGCTGCACCATAGTTTTGGGGCAGCCCAGTACCAACAATGGTTGGAAGGTGCCTCCACTGGCGGGCTAAGGCCCCTTTTCCGCAGCCTAAAAAAGAACGAGGCGCAGGCTTCCAGACCGTGCCTCGAACTTGCGGTGGAGGTGAGGCCCCACGCAAGGAGAACCGTTTGGGCAGAGTTGTGGAAGCCGGGGGGTGTGCAGCCCACCCAAGGAACGGAAGCCAGACAGAGGCTCCAGCAAAAGGCACGTGAACAGGCTCAGAGCACAGTGGCCCTAACCAAAGAGGCCATGTCAAAGGCCTTTGCCAAACTCCCCACCAAGGCCCCAGGGCCGGATGGTTGGAGTTACGAAATGCTCAGGGCCTTGCCTGAGGATGCCGTCGCTGAGTTGGCGGCCCAGCTCAGAGGATGGGAGCTGTCCGGCTCCTTTCCTCAGCATATTGATATCACTCAATATGCCATGCTGGCCAAGAGCCGAGAGGCGGAAAGACCAATCGGCCTCACGCATGTGCTGCACCGGGTCTATTGCAAGATGCGATGGGACATGGTCCGAGAATGGGAGGCATCGTACGACCTGACCTCGCCTTGGAACCAGGCCAAGGCGGGCAACAGCTCCCTGGACACAGCGTTGAGACGCATCCTCCGCGCTGAACTCAACAAGAGGGCCGGGAAGATCACCATCACCTTGCTGCTGGACTTAACGTCCTTTTACGAAACAGTACCACACCAGGTGCTGTTAGAGAAAGGGGTGGTCCACCACTTCCCGGAGATGCTTTTGGAAAGAGCCCTCAGCTGCTACGAGGGCCCACGGTACATTGAATCCCAGGGGGCCCTTTCAAGGCCCATCTGCGGAAGCAGGGGCCTCATAGCGGGCTGCCCGCTCGCTCCGGCTCTCTCGCGAGTGATCCTCCATGAGCCGGTCGCCAAGGCCTCCCAGCGCAGCACCACAGACCACGTCGATCTGTGGATTGATGACTGTTCGGTCGATACCGTCGATCAAAATGTGCAAAGGACTGCTGCGGCAGCTTTTGCCTGCTACAAGGAGCTCAAGCAGGACCTGGAGGCGCAAAGCCTGCAAGTCTCCACCAAAAAAACGGTCTTTTGTGTGCTCCAGTCAAGCTGCTGGCAAGGCAGTAGAGGCCCTGGCTGGGCCTGATGGTCCCAAGGTTGTTGGAGTTGGCAAGGACCTTGGCCTGGATTCTGCAGCCGGTGCCAGGCGCAGGATCACCACCACTAAAGCCAGACACCAAAAAGGGGCCCGCAGGGCAGCCCAGCTCCAATCTTTGAAAATCGGCAAAGTTGGCATCAAGGTGCGGCTCTACAAAGGATCCATCCTTTCCTCGGCCCTATATGGGCATGAAGGTGTTGGTGTTGCCCCCAAGAGACGGAAGTGGTTCAGGGGGCTTCTGGCACAAGTGCTGGGCCGACCAAACAATGCCAGCATAGGAGCCACCTTGGATTTCCATGGCAACAAGGTCGAGGACCCTTGGTACACAATCCTGGCCCAGCATTTCAAGGCCGTTCGCCGGCTTTTGCTGCAGTGGCCGGAACAGGACTTCGACAGAATCCAGCAAGGCTGGAACCGCCTGGAGGTGTGGCTCAAAGAGGCTGAGCACCCCTGGAAAAGGGCGGCTGGACCACTTGGTGCCTGTTGGTGCTACTTGGATGAAATGGGATGGAAGCCGCACAGCGTTCATCAGTGGACAATCGGGTCCAAAACCTATGACATCCTGCAGGCAGCTGAGTTCCATAAGGTCCTTTTCCTTGCCAAAAGATGGGTTAATGCCACCCGGCACCAAACCTGGGCAGCGATCGATGGGGGTCGAGGCCTTGAAACTGGCCCGGATTGGACCATGCCAAGGAAAATCCTGAAGAAGGCCGACAGCCTCACAGGAAAAGCCTTGAAGTCCATTTGGCAAGGAGCGGTCAGGGCGTCACCGCATGCCACCTGCCAAAGATGTGGAGTGCCGGCCACCAGAAGGCATGTTTTGTGGGAATGCCAATGGTGGAAAGAGCATGGTGAGCCCGAACCGGCATGGTGGCCCTCCAGAGAGGACCCAAACTATCTAGATTGTCTTTGGGACTTTGGGCTCCTCCCAAGGGACCCTTCCTGGCCGGAATGCCAACATGCTCAAGATGAGGCCATTGAGCTAAAAGGCGTTTTGGCAGAAGGGGGGCCCGTCCCGCCCGAAGCCTACGCGGCCACGGATGCAACAGGGGGGTCTGAAAATGACCAGAGAACGCGAGAAGTGGTATGGGGTGTTACCTTCTACATTTGGAAGGAGGGCCAACCCCACTGGATTGGCTCAGCCACGGGACTGCTCAAGAATGAGCAAAGCGTTTACCGTGGGGAGGCCAGGGCCATTCATTTTGCGGCGCAGCAGCTCCAGCCCGGGGCAGATGTCACAAGTGATTGCAAAGGCGCGGTGGTGAGAAGCCGCCGCGGCACCACAACTAAAGGCCGCCATCTTGACATCTTTGGAACGGCCCCCACGGAGCAGCTGGATCTGCATTGGATCCCCTCTCACCTCACAGCTTCCGAATTTTTGGAGCAAGTCGGGCCGGGCCAAGAATGGCGCAGAGTCATCAATGATGAAGTCGATCGCCTCGTTGGGGCGAGAGCAAACACAAAAGAGGCGAAAGACCGAGCAACTGCCCTCAAGCAATCTGATGCGCTGGCAGAATCGGTTGCACTTTTCCTGGGAAGGCGCATGCAAGCATTGATGGGGTATGACAAAGATCAAGGCCCACAGGTTGTGTACCCCAGGAAGACGGGCGAGGAAAAATCAGCTGAGTCGTCCAGCCCCTCGACCAGCAGGTCTTCGTTTCAAAAGAGAAGACGGACCAAGAAAGACAAAACCCCACCGGCCCACGGGGGGGAGAAAGGTAAGAAGGCCCAGGCCGCCGAGGAAACATCCATGCCCAATAGGGCTCACCCGGCGGTGAAGCTGACGCGGCAGGCCAGCTCTCCTCCCATGGGCCGCAGACGGCCAGTTCAAGGCCAGAGGGGGGGCCCAACGAACCCCAACCCGCAACAAAGGTAGAGATGCCAAAGATGGCAACGGAGAGCAGATGCGGCGAAGCAGGGGTCGCGGACCTTCCTCCCGCCCAGTTGCCGCCTGAGGCCAATAAGAGGCAAATCTTGTCGGCTTTGGTGGCAGGCCAAATCGACACTAAGGGGCACAGGTTCGTCAAGGGTGGCACGGCTGCAAACAACCTGCAGATCAAGTGCGAGGAGTGTGGCTTGTGGATTCAACAGGCCGATACCAAGCCCAATTTCAATAGGAAAGTTGCCAACTACTGCAAAAACCACCCCCTCAGTGTTCCATCTTCGGAGTGGAAGTGGCATGATTCGCATGCCATGTGCAATGAAGGTTGCAGGTGGAAGTGCTCTCAGTGTCATAGTGTGCAGCCAGTTGGAGGCCTCACACCTGCAGTTCTTGAACGCTTTTGTGCACATGGCAAGCATGGTTTGCAGCGTAAGCGTGCGGCACGTGACACACTTGCAGCTGCTGGTACCCCTTCTGTGAAGCAGTTTTTCGCAAAGCCTTTTTCCTAGCGCGGCCACAGGTCCAAGATGGGAGCCCCAGGTAAAGGTAAAAGGGATCCGCCGCCTGATGGCCATGTCCGGCGGCCGTCCAAGAAAGACCGGGACAGGCTCAAGGCCTTAGGCCTCTGGAACCCTGGCGGCAAGGCCAAAGGCAAGGGTGAGCCCGGCAAAGGCCAGGGCAAAGCCAGAGAGCCTGACCCACCGCGTTACCGGGGGTACAGGGACAGGGAGCCCGACCCACCGCACCACAGGGGGTACAGGGACAGAGAGCCCGACCCACCGCACCGACAAAGAGACCGAGAGCCCGACCCACCGCGCAACCAAGACGAACGAGACAGAGAGCCGGACCCACCGCCCCAACGGGGGGAGGGCAAAGGCCAGGGCAGCGAGAGCGAGCCTGACCCACCGCAAAACCGGGGGGAAGGCCGGGGTGCCAACAGGGAGCCACACCTGTCACCCCAGTCCTCGCCTAACCAAGGGAGTGAACGCGGCACAGAGCGGAGCCGCACGCCCCCGGCTAGGCAGGAACGTGGCGACGGCACAAGCCGGGAGCTTGTGCGTGCGTTTAACTACCACTGCTTCTTGTGCGGGTACTACAACAGGGACCCTGTGGCAAGGGAAGCTGGAGCCACTTGAGGCAAGGTGAAGCCCTCAGGTCTCTAGCAAGATCCCAAGAATAGGAACTCCTCAGCCTCAAAGACCCGAAGTCCTGGGGCTGAGGGGCCAAGGGAGGTGAACACCTTAGGCCACGGCCGGCTTCCTAGACCTCACCGGGGAACGGGAGGCACAGGGCCAAATCCTGAGGCTGCTTCAACCTCGCCAGCAAAAGCCTGGGAGGAGGGCTAGACTAGGTCCGAAGTAGCACCTCCGGCAACCTCCCAACGGAGATTGGGAGGAGCGGGGGATAGGAGTAGGCCTAACGGAGGACGCCTTAAACAAGGCTGCCCTCCTCCTTTTGCTGTCAGAGTACAGCCCAGACCGAACTTGCCGCTCCGGCGGCCGCGACTCAGAGCGCAAGACCGTGAAAAGTTTGCTCCTGGCTCAAGGTCTGGCTCGAGTGACCGCAGTGGTCGGAGAAGTAGTTGTCTGCAAAGAGTCCTGGGCTCTAACTGTGTGCTGAAGAGACCCCAAACAGGTGAATCCCAGGCTTTGTAGCTGTGCTTCTTCGGGCCATCACTCCCACTTGCCTGTTCCCACCGGTAAGGGTTCAGCCCTCGGGGGACCAATCCACCTCACGAAGGGGATACGTCCACCCAAGGGACTTGCCAGCTCCCACCGGAAAGGGCTCGGCCCTCGGGGGAACTGTCCACCGCGCCAAGGGGGTACGTCCCCCTGTGGTGGGTGGTAGAGCAACGCCAGACGCGGACCCACCCTACGAGGGGGGACATTGTGGCTCAAGTTTGGGGTGCTCGCCCTTCTGTCTTCACAGTCGGAGGGTTTTCCTTGGTGCAGGGACACTAAAGCACCCAGGGCCGGGCCAAGCTGGTGAGCAGTCTGGAGCGGGTGGCAGTCTCTACGCTGCGGGCTCACCCCAGGCAAACTTGAGCAAGCACCCAGTTGGTGCCCCTGGACCTACTGTGTGAGACCAGAGTCAGCTGTGTTAGTCGTTTGCTTTCACTACGTGCGGCCATGCATGCAGTGCACTCCTGGGACCATGCCTACCTGGGCAGGAGAACAGATGGAGGCAGGTCTTTACGAGAAGGTTAGGATTGCCTACATGTGTGGTGTGGGTAAGTGACGGCAAGCGTGAGGACCACCAAGGTGGTGGAGGCTCCTCCAGGTGGTTTCCCTTGGCGGCGTTGGTAGGGTTTAGGGTTGTTTTTAGGGCGGCGGTGGGCCTTGTAGTGAGCCGCCAATACAGGAGCTTGCATTCTGGACATGCAGGAAGATCATCTCACCAGCCTCGAGGTGATCTTCCTTTTTAGCTCCCTCAGCCTCGGTCATCCGCTTGAGGGCCTTGCAGTATGCCTTCAAGCTTGGTTGGGCCGAACCTGTCTGCGGGCAGGTGTCACATTTGCAGGAGTTACTGCGGGCTCTTGCGTCCCTGTGCTTGGCGTCGAGCTGAGCCAAGTACTTGGGATTTTCCTTAGTCCACTCCTTTTCAGGGTGGCATGGCAAGTGCGGCTAAGCGCTTGCTTCTTTATTGGCAGCAGGTTCCCAGGCCTGTCCAGACCGTGGGTCCTGCCTGAGCTGCAGCCCGAGCAAGGGTGATGGGTCAGCTGGTGCGGCGTCGTCCCCGCGCTTGTTGAGGGGAGCGTCGACTCCTGCGCGTTTGTGCATAGTAATGGGTGCGTTTGCCCTCGCGCTCATTGAGAGGGTTTAGTGCCGGCTGACTTTTTCGCTTTGGTTTTGGTTTCAGCTGCCGAGGGTGGACGGTTGGCTAAGGCCGCCTTGTGAGCGTGAACAGGCCCGCGCCGGGGGCCAGTACCCAACCGCAGTGCAGAAGGCAGTGCGCGCTCACTGTCTCTGCATAGACCCTCTCAGTTTTGGCCTGGCCGTGTTTGGGCCTCGCCTTTCAGTGCAAACACCGCATGCACAGCTCTGTTGTTTGGCGCGGATCGTGCAGAGCCTCGCGGCGGATCCCTCCGAGTTGAGGTGTCTCTCGGCAGACAGGGGGCCTGTGGTCACTCTGCTGCTCGAGCCTTTTAGTAAGGCAGTTTGCTTCCACTGCCCGTTACGTGAGTCTTAGGTTCTCTGCTCCAAGCCTTGGGGGGTTCTCCTCCCTACCGAGCAGCGGGGCACGGCCAGCTCACCTAAAGCTCTCCACAACTAGGGGGTCTGGCCCACCCTGGAGAAAGCGGCCCTTGCTGGTCTTGGTTCTCCTTGGGAGGGACTGGCTTCCTAGAACCTCCCTAATGGTGGGAGGGAAAGGGCCTCAGGCTGAGGGAGCTGCTTCTTCAACCTCACCGGCAGGGACCGGGAGGTAGGACCTGTGTTAGGACCTGAAGTAGTTCCCTCCGCGTACCTCACCAGCAAGAACTGGGAGGTCGGGGGTCTTAGAGAGTAGGACCTAGCCTGAGCGCTCCTTAACACAAGGAAGCTGCTTCTTTGGCTGTCAGAGTACAGCTTTCAGACCTGCCCTCACGGGCCGCGACTCTGTGCGCAAGACTGAGAAAAGTTTGCTCCTTTTAGGTGTGCCCTTGAGTACCGACATGCTTGTTTTGCGCATGAGAAAGGGTTTCATCCTTTTTGCCTTGAACTGTTTTGTTTTGGAAGCTTGAACAGGCATTTGCATGGCGAACACATGTTTTAGCATGTTTGCACTTGTCTTGAAGACCATGATGAGCGCTTACAGCACTAGAGATGCTTTTGGGCATCCTTGAAGAAGTGCGTGTTGCTCTGACTGCACTGTTGCTGTTTTCCGCCGACCCTCGCTTCGCTCGTGACGGTGGGAACAGGCCAAGGGACAGAGTGGCTGTGCACTGCTGTTTGAGTGAGTACAGAAGTCCTGAGAAGTGTTAGGACAGTTGCATGTCATTCCTCCTTTGTTTAGCAAAGTTGAGACGGAATTTGCTGCGCGAGACTCCGCAAGAGACCTTGCTGAACACTTCGGTGTTTGGCTCAAGCGTGGAGTGAAAAGAGACTTGCTCTGCGTTTTTCACACTCTGTGATAGCTACAAGCCTTAGTTCGAGACATAGGTCAGAATTCGATACTTTGGAGCACTATCGATTCGCGGGCCTACGGCCCGCAGCTCTGACGATCTTAGGGGCTCTAAAGTCTTTGCAAAACGGGCTCTAGAGGAACTTTAAGGGCGCGCCTCTTGCCAGCAGCCGACGAGCGCCTTGCGAGCTGCTTGCTGGCAGCCTGCGAGCCACTTGCTGGCGACTTACGAGCCGGACTTTCGGGCCGCAACCCAGCAGCTTGCGAGCCGCAGCCCGGCGACTTTCGGGCCGCAAACCAAACTATTTCGGGATCACCGAAAATTTCGGCCACTGTGGCCTCCTCCCAAGCAGCTCGCGAGCGACTTTCGAGCTGCTCCCACGCCCTCCGCGCCGAACAAGCGCGCGTAAGCGCGCGTCGCTCCCCAAACAGCTCCGGAGCGCGACAGTGCACCTCCGAGCAGCTCGCGAACCCTCCGCGTGCCCTCAAAGTGCTTCCGATGCCGCGCGCGCCCGTTTTGCAAGCACTTTTGAGCCCCTAAGATTGCGAGCCGTACGGCCTTCAGCCCTTAAAATCGACAGACCCTCCGAGTATCGAATTCTACCCTATGTCTCGAAACTAGCCTCGTAGCTACTACAGAGTGGAGTGCTGGAACACCCTCCCCAGAGAGAGCGAAAAGCGCTTTTCGTTGCTTCCTCCGGGTACAAGCCAAAGGAATGACAAGAATGACAAGAATGACAAGCTCCAGCCGGCCGGCCGAAAAAAAAATAAATAATTAAATAATTAATTATGGCCTCGATGCCTGGAAGGTGGAAGTTCGTCAAGTTCACTTCGGAATTCGTGATGTTCGCTTCGAGTGAGAAGTTCGAGAATTAATTAAATATTTATTTTTTTTTCGGGCCGTTTCGAACTTTGTCATTCTTGTCATTCCTGTCATTTAGAGATGCTGGTCGCTAAGGTTCATGCCGAATAAAACAAAGAGTCCGCTGCCGTCTATCCTACCCTACTCTACCCTAGTGGGGCACGCTGAGCCGGGGCCTAGGGCCGATGATCCACCCTTGTGGGGAGAGGCTCTAGGTTGTGGCACGGCGGTCCCAGCGAGTGGAGGTGGTGCCTGACTGTTCAAGGCTCAATTGGCGGGTTATCAGTAACCGCCAGCCACCGATGAAGCTCGCGCCGGTCCGTGAGGCACCGGGGAGGCGTCCAAGGAATGGGGCGCCTCCGAAGCCTCTCCGCCCCCGCCAGGCCTGTGTGCCTGGGCGGGATACCCTCTCAGTCCCCCTCCGAGGGGGGCTGTCGGGGAACGGAATGCTGCCCGTTTTTTTGCAGCATCTGTCGCCCCCAGTCGGGGCGTGTGGGGAACGAAACTATGCCCTTTTTTTTGCAGCTTTTTTCGACAAAAGAGCAAGGTCGGAATTCCGACCTTGCTCCCAACGACTCCCAATACTCACATTCAAGTCATTTGTTCATTAAAAAACGGGCCGGTGCCGCAACTCGACAAATCTGTCGAATGTTGACAGTGCCACGAAAACCACGCTCAAAAGCTCGCTACTTTCATCAAAAAAACGGGCCACTACCACAGGCCACTGTCGCAACTAGTCAAATCTGACTAAAGCTGCCGCTACAGGACGCTCAAAAGCTCCGAATTGGTGGCCCGGGAGCACCCCATGTACAGATGCTTGAGCGTGAAGTGCGGGCTCTCCACATCGTAAAGCCAAACCCTCCCTCTCAGGGTCAGCCCCTGAACCGAAGCATAGGTAATTGCGCTGCAGAGCCGCGTGTGCTTCAGCAACTCCGGGCCTGCAAAGCATTGCCCGCTCTCCAGGCGGACGACATCCCCTTCCACGGCTTCCACGGTCAGGAAGGTGCCCTTTTGCACTTTGCCACCGGCTCCGATCAAGCGCAACCCCGGCCAGACCCTCATGGTCTGCGGCGCATTCGTCGGCACCGCCCCGCGGGCCTCGTACCGCGCCACCAGGGCATCGGCGGGCGCAAGCCTGCGGTTTTCCCGCTCGTTGATCTGCAATCGCTTCGCGTGGGAGATGACCAGGCTCACATCGGGCTCTCCCCGCCTCGGGAAGCGCCGCCGGGCCTCCCGCACCGCTTCGGGCAGCGGCACCTGCGCCGGCTCGTCGACTCTCAGCCAGGTCAAGAACTCGAAGATCCGCTCGTCGAAGCGCCAGCGCTCCGAGAGCTCGTGGCACCAGCCCCCGGCCAGATCGTGCAGCAGCTGGCTGTGTTTGAGCTCCTTGCAAACCTCCGCCCCCGCGAAGCTATCCAGCACAGCCGGCAGCTGCCTAAAGTCTCCCAAGAGCAGGAACCGAATCTTCTTGGTCATGCTCAGACAAGCGATGTCAGCCCACAGGGGAGTATCTAACTGAGTGAGCTCTTCGATGACCAGCCAGGTTGCGCTGCAGTGCCCGTTCCGCACATTGCGCCGCACCCAGTGGTCCGCCGTCTGCGCCCCCAGGCCCACGTTCTGCACAGCCGCATGGGTCTTCGTGATAATGTGCACCGTGTCCCCGTGCTCCCTCAGAGCCTCGACGATCCTCTTGGCCAAATGCGTCTTGCCGGTCCCCGGGAAGCCCGTCAGCAGCAGGCTCTCGCCATCCAGGCACAGTGGCTCACAGGGTCCTCCACCCGCCGCCACGGCGGCTTCGCTCGGATCGGCTCCGCCTCCATGCTGGGCTCCCGATACTGGCCCTTCAGCCCGGTGACCTCCTCGTAGCGATACACAGGCGTGCCGTCCCGGTGCGACATCTTCAGCAACCGCTCCACGGCGGGCCGGTGCTTCTTGGGGACGTCCTGCATCACAAGACAATCGGTCTTGATGCATTTGAGGTACCGCCGGGGCACCTCCGCCAGAGCCTGGCGAATGCGCGCCACCGCGACGTACTCGGCCCCCATGATGTAGTCATGCACCGGGCGATAGCTGCTGTTCGAGAGCAGCTCCGTCACGAAGACGTGGTCCCAGTGCGTCCCCCCGCCCGCATCCGTGAAGGTCTGGCGCCAGCTGCAGCCCTCGCCGTCTACTTGATGATTTGAAGTCTTCATACTATAAACTAATTCTAGATTCCGAGCAAACAGACCCACGAGGCTGTTGATGGCCAGCTTCGCATAGTGCTCCTCGCCTTGCGGCCAATTCTGCTCCATGCGCTGCAGGACCTGTTCCAGGCACTGCTGGTCGACGTGCGCTGTGGCGTCGAGGCTCCACTTGAAGTGCTGCCACTGGGCCAGCCCCGCCTCCAGCATGTAGGCGCACACGGGCTTGGCGTACCACCCTGGCCCCACGAAGGGCAGCCGGTCCAGCACGCCCTTGCGGTGGTCGCAGGGCAGGTCGACCCACATGAGGTCCGCCAGCTTGCCCTCCTCCGTGGGGACGATGCAGTCCAGCGGGCAGAACACCGGCAAGGGGAAGCGCGCATTGGCCAGGCCGTTCTTTCGGCAGCGGCACACATCGATGCCCTGGCAGGGTCGGTCGAGATCCCACTTCTGCAGCTGGAAGACCAGCGGCGGCAGCCTGGGCGAGGCCGCGTAGTTGTGGTACACGTAGCGACAGAACCGGCTTTCCAGGGTGGTGCTGTGGTTGCCCTCCAGGCTGGTCTTGGTTCGATGGCACTCCAGGCATAAAGCCTGCAGCTCCTGCTGCTGTCCGGAGAAGGACTGGGACACGGGGATGACGTGATCGATCTCGAAAGTGCCCGGACCTATCGGCGCGCCGCACAGCTTGCACATCCCCTGCTGGCGGGCGAGCAGCTCCTCCCGGCGGCTCCGCGTGTCCTCGCGCTTGCCCTGCAGCAAATGCAGGAAGACCTCCAGGCTGGCCCCGGCCAGGCGCTGTCCGCGATAAGGAACCCCCAAGCGCTCCGTCCACTGCTGCAGCACCTGCGCATCCTCGCAGAGCTCCCGGATGACACAGTCGGCTCCGCCGGGCACCCGCAGCCGCAGCGCGGACCACTCGCACAGGCCTCGCATGGAGACCTTGGGGTGGTGGCCCTCGGCCAGCAGCTGCGCTCGCACCCCGCGAAGGTCTTCGGAGTAGAAGTATCCCGATTTGATCTCTCCCTCCCACGCCTGCCACTCCTTGAACTCCGGCACTGGGTTGTCGCGCCTGAGCCTGCGGAAGCGCTGGCGCTGCTCGGACTCGTCGCAGCCGGCCACGGCCCGGGCGCTCCTGTAGAAGAATGCATGCCCATTCCAAGAGGTAAAGGCTATAGCTTTCTCCTCTTTTTGTGCAGGTTGGAAGCAATCCAGCAACCGGCCCCTGCAATCGACGTAGAACATGGGAGCATTTCTCCAGACACAGAAGGTGCGGATCTCTGCGGGGGAGACGCCCCGCTGCTGCCAGTTCCCGGGACAAATGGAGTTAAAGTCTTCCATGACCTCCTGCAGTGGGAGCTTCAAAAGCTCCGCTATCTGCCTGGGCACACACAGCATGTCCCGGCGCTCCTCAAAGGCGCTGGCCAGGATCTGGTCCCCAGCGAAGAGCTGGTAGCTGACCTCCCTGAGAGCCCCCAAAGGTTGGCGGAGGCGGATCTGCGTGTCGACCCGATTGTCGATAACTTGCATGGAGGAAGATGAGTACGCCCACTCGTTGGTGGGGTGCAGGAAGTAGACCTCCCCGGAGATCATGTAGATGGGCTCGTCGGGCCCCGGCTGCCCCAGCTGCCGGAGCACGGAGTCCTTGACGTTGCGGGCGACCTGCGCCTCGCTCCAGGCGTCAGCCCCATCTCCAGAGCAGTCACCGGCAGGTAGTCATGGCGCTCATAAGGGGTGCCGTTCCGGCGGCGGCCCCGGATGATCACGGGGACATGAGCCAGCCACTCCGTGAATTTGTCCTTGAAGAAGGCCTTGCCCAATTTGGTGACATGTACTGGCCGTTGGCCTGGAGGGACCGCACGAGCTTTCGAGCACCCCCCCTGGTGAGGATGTAGTCGTTGGGTCCGTCCCGAATGAGAGGCTGAGATTCATCGAACTGGCGGCTCGGCGGGCGCCGGCCGGTGATGCTGTGGTAGAACTGCCCGGCTCGGGTCAGCTGACCGTTGGGGCGACTCAGAAGTGCGGACTGAAGGCGGCTGTCCCTCAGAGGAAGAAGCTGCGAGCCTTGCGCTGAGATCCGTGGTCTGGCCCCAGCGTCGGCTGCACGTCGTATCGCTTCGCGTTGTTGCATCCACGACATGATTTCTAGGAGCCCAGAAAAAAAAATTGACCCCCGAACGCACTGGACCTGCCAGGCATCGCAGCCATAATTAATTATTTAATTATTTATTTTTTTTCTGGCGGCCGGCGAGAACTTGTCATTCTTGTCATTCCTGTCATTTGGAGATGCTGGTCGGTAAAGTCCGGAAACGAGGACGATTCGCGGCTTTTTTTCAGCCTTACCGACGACCGTCTCCAAATGACAGGAATGACAAGAATGACAAGGTCTCGCCGGCCGCCAGAAAAAAAATAAATAATTAAATAATTAATTGTGGCCTCCGTCCCGGGTAGATCAGAAGGGGCATCGCTGGGGCTCCTCCTCCTTGAGCATGAGATCGGTCACCTCGATCAGCAGCCCACACTGGCCGCTCATCATCCAGACCTGCCGGAGCTCGGCGCGCACCTTGCACTCCCGGTTGGTCAGGTCCCCGGGTTCATGCAGCGACTGCCCCTGGGCATCCCACAGGCGCACCTGGTCCAGGCACACTTTCAATTTGATGAAGCTGTTGCCTCGGGCCGAGGTCTTCAGGCAGGAGACGAAGCGGCTCTCCGTGTCCTGAGGCGCGAAGAGCTTCGGGTCCGCCACGGAGCGGCTGGCCAGCTGCGCCACCAGGGCCTTCTCGAACCCGGCCAGCTCCGCCGCCGCCGCCTCATTGGGCTCCAGGCACAGGGGCAGCCTCCTGGCGTCCTCGCCGTTGTAGGCCGTGGGGTGCCACAAAATCCTGATCCAGTCGCACTGCCAGACCGCCGGGCCGCCATCCTCCGCGCACACGGGGAAGAACTTGCCGCCCTTCGGGTTCGCCAACAGGTCTCCGAGCTTGATCGCCATGCTTGGCTTGCTGCTCATGCTCCCTTTTTATTCCCCCAATAAAAAAAATGCCACCGGCCGAACGCACCTTTTCCCCGATGCTGCCGGGAGAGTGCCTCTGCGCAACTGTGGCCCTGGCGGGCGTCTTCTTGGCCCTGTGGCTCCTGTCCTGCCCCGGCGCACCGCCGCCGCCCGGCCACCACCCCATGCGGCTGCGAGGCCCGTGGCACGAAGGCAACATCACGTAAATGTGCTGCTGCCTCTACGAATGCTACAAAGCGCTTTGGTTAAATGGGAAAGGTGAAGCTCTTCAAGACACCGGAGTTCACGGTCAAGCAGCCCCCAGACGCGGTGGTCTGCAGAACGCCCTCAAACGGCA
Organism: Symbiodinium sp. CCMP2592; assembly: GCA_905221615.1. Classification (NCBI taxonomy): domain Eukaryota; class Dinophyceae; order Suessiales; family Symbiodiniaceae; genus Symbiodinium; species Symbiodinium sp. CCMP2592. The sequence goes on along the minus strand of CAJNDT010000034.1, from coordinate 278,461 downwards.
TCCTATGCGCGCCGTCCGCGTCCGGGAAGACCGTTCTCCTCGTGTCGATGATCCTTGAGCAATACCGCGGCTGTTTTGAGCGGGTGTACATCATGTCGAATTCCATAGACATGGACCCCCAGTGGGACCCCGTGAAGGAGTACATCCGGAAGGACCTGGGGGTCAACACGGACCGGGAGCAGTGCTGGTGGAGCGAATGGGACGAGGGCGCGCTCCGGAACATCCTGGCCCAGCAGAAGCGCATAACCCAAAAATCCAAAGAGCTGGGAATGAAGCGCCTTTGGCAAGTTTTGGTCGTCCTTGACGATATGGCCGATACGCCGCAGGTACACAAGAAGACCGGGGACGGCATCCTGGACACGCTTTTCATCCGCGGCCGGCACTACATGTGCAGCACGTGGGTGAGTACCCAAAAGCTTCGTTTGATGCCCTCGGCCGTGCGCGTGAACACCATGTTCTACTGCGTCTTCCGACTCCGCAACCAACTTGAAATCGAGGCGCTCGTCGAGGAGCTCTCCGCCATGCTCCCAAAGGAGGTCCTGTTTAGTATGTACGAGGAGGCCACCAGGGAGAAGCATAGTTTTTGGTTTGTCAATCTGCGAGCCCCGAAAGAAGACATGTTTTGGGTGAACTTCGAGCGCAAATTCCTCGTAAACGAGCATGGGGACGATCCTCAGCCAGGTGGTGGGCAAGCTCCTCGGGAGCGGCCCGATCTGCGACAGTGAGTGCCATCACGTGCACTGCTGCACGAACACGCAGGGCGTCGTGGACCCGCGGCGGCTGCCCTACCCGGAGCGGGTCCGGCAGATCAGTGACAGCACGGCCTCCGACAAGTCGACGGGCCGGAGCTTCTGGCGTAGAAAGAAAAGCATGTCCACGACTATCTACATAGACAGTCGCAAGCGCACTGCGGGGGACGACAGTTCCTTCGAGATAGACATTGGGGAAAGCCTGCATCTCCAGACAGGAGCCAAGCTCAGCGTCTTCAAGTTCCGCGTAGCGGATGCCTTCCTCTCCACGGATCGGGGACAGTACTTGTACTGGATCGATGAAGCGCTGCAAACCCTCAACTGGGCGGTGCTCCCCGTCGGGGCCTACACGGGGAGTCGCCTGGCCGCCTGGATCGGCAGCAACTATGGGGCTGCCACCTATGTCCCGGAGACCAACGAGATAGACGTGGCCTACGACGGCAACCGCCGCATCTTGAACAATCAGGAGATCCGGTCGCTCTTCCCGGGCACCGGGAGCTACCCCGCCGGCGCCACTCCCAGCCGCCCTCTCAGCATCAATCACCTCCTCGGGCCCAGCTTTGTCGACGGAGCACAGCAGATCTTCGGGTTCGTCACGATGAATCCATACAGCGAGCTATTCTTGCGCTGCTCCACCCTCGCCACCGCAGCCGACATCAAGGGGCCTTTGGGCAACGACATCATCTGCAAATGCATCATTAACGCCGGCCTCGGCTTTGTGATGTCTACCCGAACAGACGAGGGCCATTTCGTGAAACTCCACGGACCCATTACCCTGCGCACCCTCCGTTTCAAGCTCACCGACGTAGATGGCAACGTCGTGAATACCCGCGGGACCAGCGTTTCTTTTGCGATTTTCCTGGATTACGACAATTAACATCTTTAATCAAGAAAATGGCTGAGAATGAACCCGTGGACGAGCCCGCACCTGTGGCAGAGCCTGTGGCAGAGCCTGCGGCAGAGCCTGCACCAGAGCCTGAGCCGGCTCCGGCCGCCGTGCCCCCGCCGGAGCCCGCCAAGCCCGCGGAGCCCCCCGCCCCCAAGCGGAGAGGCAGACCTCCAGGCTCGAAGAACAAGCCAAAAGCCCCGAAGACGGTGCCCGCCGAAGAGGCCGTCCCAGCACAAGCTCCCGAGCGTGCTGAGGGCTCAGCCCGAGCCCCCCGCGGAGCCCGTCAGGATGACGCCTGCGCAAGAGCGTGCCCTAAGGTACATGGCCCGCCAGGACCGGTACATGGAGCTGCTCGCACGAAACACGCACGAACTGTAAAAGGATGATGCCCCTCGAGAGGCGCAACGAACCCTTCATGCTTCGGCAGTTCCACAAGATGTACCCCAGCTACAACATCAATCCCCTGCTGCGCCGCCGGCACCAGCAGCTGGTCGAGGCGCAGGCCTTTTCCTTTCCACACGCACCGCTCAAGTAGGACGGCTAGCGCTAAGGTGAGCAGGAGTGATCCCGGCCACTCGGTTGGTGGCAATGTGATTTCATGAAATCAGGATGCGAGCGAACCCAAGACCCAAGGCCAAAGCCAGCGGGCAAACAAAGCCCAGCCCCGACAACAACACACCACAACACAACCACAAGAGCAACGAACGACAACGGAACCCACAACAGAACAGGAACAAAAGCAGCACAACACAACAAACAGAACGAAAGGAACACGAACGAACAGACAGGCAACAGCGAACGAACGACGACGACGAGAACGAAAACAGCACGACAACAACCAACCGCACAAAACAACCCGAACTGCAGCTCCATCCACGATCACATGAAAATCACACTCTCGGTACTAACATTGCCTCGCCACGTATGGCTGCAGGCGACCCCGACATCGCTGCGCACAGCTGCATGTCGACCAGTGAAAACGTTGTTTAAACAGTTGTGGAAACCAAGCCTCTACGCAGCATCAGAATCAAATGTAGTTTAGCGGCTGCACTACATTTGAGGGCTTAGGGTGAGTGGAAGCATCAAAATCATCGCTCAAGGAGTGTGCTCAACTTTGTTTGAGCAACCAGACAAGGTACGTGTTTTTGAGGATAAGCGAATGTTCGGGGCTATCAAGCTTGCGTGGGATACGACCATCATCGGTCTCAAATGCATTCTCGAGTGCGCGCAGAGGCACCCCTGGGTTTACCGGACCCGGCACATCACAAGCCTCACAAAGGAGACCTCGATAATGACCTGAGGCTGGGGTGTTTCCAATGTGGAAAGCCCCCGCAATGACACGATATTGACAGTGATTCAAGTCCAGATTATTGTCATTGGCAAAAACCGGTACGCTAATGATCCCATCAAGCTCAACAATCCCTTTGAATTTGCGCACATGGCGGTGTGACCGCTGTCGGAAGCGACCGAGCTGCACAAGGATTAAGGGCGAGGCAAACCCCAAAGCATGAACATCATCCTGCTGGCACCAAGCCTCAACGCACTGTTGTATGGTGCATGCATCCTCTGGAATTGGCATTGTGATTGGGAGATGCAAAGGGCCGCGATCCACTTCACGGCCCTCTGGGACTGCTGGGGTCCCAGCTCTAACTCTGGCAAACCAAAGGCCTTGCATCATGCCAGTCCGCAGCTTAGGCAATGCATGCATGGCAAACTCGCCTATATCATGTTGTTGCTGGGGTCGTGACCACTGTTGCAAGACGGCGCTCCAAGCAAAGACCCTCGACAAGCGATCATATGAGCCCGAAAGCAATGCCTGAACAAGGCCTGAGCATCGACCTAGTCGTGCATCGATGTGTTCCCCGACCTCACGCGTGTAAGCATGCAAGGTGGCCCATAGCCAAGTCATCACGAAGGCATTCTGGTAACAAAGGTTGCCATGATTGTGCAGTTTTAGGGCCAGCACCCGCCGGAGAGCAGCTCCTGAAGTTTCCGCGCAAGTGGATCTGTCTTCAGCCCCTGTGGTCGGAGTCTGGCGCCCACCAGCATCCAAATCGCGGAGCTGCACAGAGTCTCCAGAGCCTCGTGAACCTTCATCGCCTCGGAACCTTTGATCGAGGTCTCCAGCTTGAACTCGAGCACCTCGCCGGTGTATTCCTCCGCGAGCTGCAGCGTTGGATGAAAGCGCTGCACGATCTGCCCGCTGGCCAATGCCAGCAGCGTCTCGAGCGCCTTCACCGCATCGGAGTGTGGGAGCGGTCCCACATCTGGACACACGATCTCCTTCTGCTGAGCCACACTCCAGACCAATGGCATCCAAGCTGGCTCCCTTCCGTCCTTCTTGACAATCCAATTGTATTGAATGAGCAGCTGCACCTTTTCCTCCACGCTCAGCACCGCTTTGGCCCGCGTGAGGAGTTCTAGGAGGATGCCCTTGAAGAGAGCCATGCGCTTGGGACAATCGGTCTTCCCTGCAGCCTGAAGTTCCTTCCATCGCACTGAAAGATCGTTGACTGTCGATAGCATGGTCTCCCCGCCTGTGGTCTTGAAGATCATCGTGTATGCTCGATCTGCCTGAAGAATGTTGATTGAGTCCTCGTGCCTCAAGCATAGCTTGGCTATCAACGGGATCAGCGATTGTTCTGGTGCTCGCTCCGAAGAAGCCTCTGATGTCTCGCGCTGCCTTTTTGATTTGTTCTTGCCTTTGCCCTGGCCTTTCTGGAACTTTGCTGGTCTCTCTGGCTTCTTGTTGTCCTTCGGTCCCATGTGTGCCTGCCCTGTCAAGGGTGTCGCAGGTGGTCTGGGATTCTTGTTTTGAGATCCCTGTGCTCCTGTTCCGTCCTCGAGCATGCTGACTGCTGGTAGCACTGCCCCGAACAGAGATGAAACACCCTCCTTGGTGAGCTCGGTCATATGCTCTGCAAGAAAAGGCAGCCTGAAACAAGACCGGGCAGCCAACAACATGCCTGGACTTCCTCGTGAACGGCTGCTCACAAAACTCACATGGAGTAAGGATGGCACCGACAAGTCCCCGGCAGTCAGCCAAAGCAAGCTCTTGGCAATCGTCAAAGATGGCTTTGTGAGACTTTTGCAAGTGATACTTGATGTGTCTAGGATCGGAGAACCATTGCCTACAAAGACAGCATCGTGACATGAGTTCGCCCCTAAGGTCCGGAACATTGCGTATCCGATCAAGAAGCGTCTGAACGCCCCCATGTGCAATGTCACAGAGAAGCTGCCCTCTTTGAGCAACAGGTTCAGGTTCAGGCAATGGCTGTGATGATGGCGGTGGTGGTGGTGATGAAGGTGGCGGTGGTGGCACGCTGCTGTCATCATGCTCAATTGTTGCACCAGCTGTGGGCACACTCCCATCATTGTGCAGTGTCTGGGCTTTTGGACGCAGAAGTGCACGTAGGGCCGGACATCTATCGTTGGCCACATGCCGCAAAAGGGTCTGGAAATGATGAAAGTGCCGGTGACAGCCTCTGCAAATCGGCATTCCATCAATGCAAAAGTCTTGGCGGGACAGGGTGCTTATGTTAATTGGTTGGGTGGGCGCGATATCCGGGTGCTTACGGGATTTATGTTTGCGCATGGAAGTTTCGCAGTCGAAGTAAACACCACACTCAGGGCAGGCAACCCCTTCAGTAGGCACGATGCGCTCAAGGCGACAGCACCCTGTGACTGCGTCAGTCAGCTGCTCACGTGCCCAAGTGGCCTGTGCAAGCATTTCCGGATTTTGCATGATAATGTCTGGCGTGGCCGTAGCAAGGCCCAGGCGTTGCCGGAGATTGTCCACCGCCTGCTTAAGGAGCACAACAGGGTCTTGAAGACTGAGAAGGTTGTACACTTCCTGATTTGTGGTTTGCGTGATATGCCTCGGCGATTTGGCAATGGCACGAAGCTGCGTGTTCACGAGTCCCATCGCCTTCGACAAGACGTACCCTGAACAACCACAACAGGTCCAGCCGTACACCAAAGTCGACCAAATGCACGCGCGCCAAATATGAGCGCATCTTCTCAGGCCCAGGCATCGGGAGGACGTTAACACACTGCGTAACCTGGAGAACTGTGTCTTGGCAGATTCGATACGATGCTGTACCGTGAGACTCTCAAAGTCATACAAGGAGATCACACAGCCCAAGTACACGTGTGACCGACGGACTGGCACATGCAAAGGTTTATCACTCAGCCAACTGATGTAGGTGCCCTTGCTGCTAGTGTGCATGTGTTGTGTCAACAACCTGCGACCTTCGGGGTGTGCCATCCGAATGAGCATGGCAGTTTTGTTCACATTCACTCGCAACCCGAATGAGGCAAGAATTGAAAGGAATTTGGGTACGATCTGCAAAGCCTCAAGGAACTGCTGCTTCGTGTGAAAAATTTTGCTCAAGAGAAAATCGTCGGCGTAAATTTGAAGGTCAGTGAGTGGGATGGTCGGTTCCAGTTGGTAGGCAACATAACAAGTGAAGCATGTCCAGATCAGCGGGGACAAAGTACATCCTTGCCTGATGCCACGCGCGGTCACGATGCGTAGATTGATGTGTGCATGCTGAAGGTGGTATGTAGAGCCGGTGAGCCATTCCATAATGATGTGTACTTCGTGATCCCCAACCCCTGCTGCCAGCAAGGAATCTCTCACAAGACATCTGGGAACAGCGTCGAAAGCCATTGACATGTCAAGCGACAAAATGTAGCCTCCTGAGTACGGCGCAGAGGTGTGCCCACTTCTGCGCGCAAAGATGCTGTTCCCGGCTTGCTGGGTGAGCTGCCTAATTTGTCGACATCTAGCAAACACACTCAACAGGGCACCCTCTGTTGATCTCTGCGGCAAGTAAGCGTGTTGCGGGCAACGGTATGCGTACTCCTGCACCTTGTGGCGTATGCTGCAGGCTAACAGTTTGATTACAGCTTTACCACAAGGGTCTTGTAGACACAGAGGGCGGAAATCCCCAGGGCTGCGGCCTGGTTTCTGCGGTTTGCGCATAAGGAAGAGCCACCCGTCCTTCCAGTGCTGAGGAACGGGGGCTCCATTCCAAATGGACTGCACTGTCTTATGCACGTACGGTGCTAGGATACCTGCGGTGGCACGCCACGCCGCACCTGGTGCGAAGTGTTTCGGCACCGCCTTTCTGAGAGGGATCTGCCCAAGAGCCCAGCCAATATCCGCAACTGATGGAGTGGCTGTGCATTCATGGAACTCATGGTCCCATTGATCCTGGCCACCTTGGAAAATGTTCTGAAAGTGCTCACGGAGTCTATCCGCTTCATCAACCCGACTCAGGATTTCACCATCGGTGCCATAGATCTTCACCCTGCGAAATGGTTGTTTGGGTGCAAGTTGTCGAATGATTGCATACAGCTTATGGGTGTTATTCTGCGACGCAAACCTCTCAGCTTCGATCAAGAGATGCTCAAAGCGCTGCTTGCGTGCCTGCCTCGAACTGCGGTTCGCTTCACGGCGCAATGCTCGAAATCTAGCAAAGTGGTACCAAGCCCGCCATGCACTGGAAAGGTGGGTAGCCGCCTGTTGCCGGTACAATTTGCCCAATTGCAAGTGCCTCCACCTGCTACGCACAATCTGCTGAACTTCATCTGTTTGGTGAGCGTACACCCGCCTAGCTGGAACCGCCGGAAAGAATTGCACACAGTTCTCATAGAGCACCTGGTGGAGGTCCAGTGTGCTCGTGATCACTTGAGTTTGCAATTGTTGCCTTACTGCATCTTGGAACGCATGCAGCTGGGGCGTGTGCCACTGGACCGCTTGTGCCAAAGCATCTGTGTCCACACGCCTACTGGCAGTTGTGCGGGCTTTAGGCTGCCACCGATAGTCAAGAACAACGGCTAATGGCCTATGCAGGCCCGACTGCCGCCAAGCAGTAACCGGGAACGCCTGGAGAGGCTTGCATTGTCGCATGCGATTCGTAACCTGGTGCCGCCGGGCAAAAATGTAGTCGAGTTGAGTGCGATGCTCCTGGTGTTCGAAGGTGAACGCCTGTCTGCGCGGACCTGACCAGGTGTTGAGGGCTACCAAGTGCCTAGCAATCATAACGTCCGTGAGTGCCTCCATGTCTGGTGCTGATTGGCGTTGTCCTGCCACATGCACCGTGCTGTTGCCGACCATCCCGGGTGAAGGAGCAAGCTGCACATTCCAGTCACCGGCACAAACACAGACGTTGCGCCACGGAACCTGCTGAAGACATGTGTCGACCCTGTCGAGGATCCTGGCGCGTTTGCGCCGAAGTTCCGCAGCGTCTGCTCGCTGATCCCAAGCATGCTGATACACATTGATAACATCAAGGCAGCTGGCACCTCCCGGAGCCGGGATTCGCGTATGAAGTACCCGGCCTGGGACAACTTCACTCGTTCGTATGTCCTCTGCACTGCACAAGTCCTTGGATATAAGCGTCATGACCCCGGACCCTTTCTGTTTACTGTGTCCCGAGTGCACGATGAACCAGTTGTCGTTCTCCCATTCAGAGCTAAACTGCCACCTAGTTTCCTGAAGCAAGATGATCTTGATATTGCGATGCTGGGGGAGGGATAACCAAATGAGGAGTTCATCAAGAATGGGGTTAGACAGACCCCCAACATTCCAACAAAGTAAGCAAACATCTGAGCCATGCGTGTCAAGTGTGGAGCGGCGCCTTGTCTGTGAAGTGGCTGCCCCTGTCTCGTCTCGACCTTGCATGCCGGCCAATTGTTGCAAACTAAGGGTGCGTCCTCTATACCTGGTGACTCCCTGGGTCTGCGCACGAACCATCGCGCGCTTGTAGGCTCGTTTCCTGGCTTGAGTAAAAACTGGCTGGGTTCTAATGTCTGATGTCCCACATGGCTTCGCCGCCTGATGCGACTGCCTATTTGGATCCGGCTGTTCTCGGACTCCAGCTGCCGGAGTGGAATCGACAGCAACCCTCGCACTCATAGCAGGTGTGACGCAAGTCAGCGCGATGCAAATCATCATGAGCCATGTGTGCGCTGCAAAACCGAAGTGAGGCCTGCGTCTTCTGCTATCCTCGGATTTGGGACCGAGGCGACTCCTGCTGTTGGCATCTGGGTGTGGGGTGTTGGCATCAAGAGGGTGATTCGGGTAGTGCATAGCTGCGTGCCTGGGCTGATAGCGCTTCTCTGATTTCCAATGACACAACCGGAGTAAGCCAATGCAAGCAAACCAAAACAGTCTGATAAGACCAATACAGGTGTGTATGACAATGATCAGTCCTCTACGCTTGCCGAAGGGAACGCACATCCAGTCTCTGGCCATGCACACTGCATTGAAGCGCTGTCCGTCTGGAAGCGCGCGCACGCGCGCTGCAACACTGTCACACTGTTGTGCTTGCACATGGGGCTGCTGCACAAAGGATGTTGGTTCAGTTATGCTAATCAGCCTCAAAATAAAGCACCGTGGCATCGGACTCAGCTTCCGAGGCGGCATCTGCAACAGAGGCCCCGGGGGCCGCTTCATCTGAATCTGATACAATGATAACCTCGAAGGGGCCCGAAGTTTCGGCCGACTGTTGGTACCCTTCCAGCTGTGCAAGACGGTCTGGCTGCATCCGCGCTTCAAGTTGTGCAATTTCGGCATCAATTGCCGGCAGTAGCAAGGAATACACTTCTTCAAGGTAGGCTGTTCGATACTCGCCGTCCAGAAGCATACAGAAAACTTCAAGCACATGTCTTGCATCCCGACCCTGCACCTCGCTCTGGATTTGATCGAAGACTTCAGTTCTCGTTGCTGCGCAATGCTCATGTTGACGGAAGTAGCAACTGATGCCCGAGTCAACCAAAGCCCACAGTGGGAACTGCACAAGTTGTACGATGTAAACCAGGTATGCAATGTCGAGGCTCTGTGCTGGAGTCCCTGATCGCGTTGTCTCTCCTGCTGCCGCTGCTGTGCCTCGTTCTCTGCCCGTCTGTGTATGGTCCATGACGTAATGCCAGAGATGCAAATGCTCAGAATAAGCGCAAGCCCTCCAAAATTCAATCGCATTGACAGAAAAGCTGCAGTGCTGTGTCAACCTGGCAGAAAACTGATCGTCTCAATGGTGGAGCAACCAAGTTAACGCACGATGTGAGCAGCAAAACCGTCAGTTGCAGATAAAGGAGACTCCAGAGGCACCGACAGGGCTGGAGCTCCAATGGCACTACCCCCACTACGCACACCAAGGGACGGCCCTCGATGTCCTCCAGTGCTGGCCGGGGGCGCCCAGACACCAGCACTGGGAACTGCCAAAACTACCCCGCCCCAAAACACAACAAACAAAATTGAGCCGGAGTGCTTAGGCGCAGGCCTTCAACGAGTGGCTCTCCAACCGCCGGTTGCGGCAGGAGGGCGAGACCTATGCCGACGAGCTGGGCCGGATGACGGAGGCGGTCAACCGTCGCATTCCGCAATTGCGCTATGCCCCGGCAGAGCGCCAGGGCGTTCACAGGATGGCGCGGGACGTGGCCGCAGGTAGAAATACCAGCGAGTCGGGAGTGTATGGCGGTCTTATGTGAGATGAAGCTGGATCTGCAGCTCGCGAAGCGCGAGGGCATGTGGCTGCTCTCCAGTCCGGATGCCGAGATTCCCCTGGCCTACGAAGAGGACCTGGCCGACGACGACGGCCAGGAGATCCTGCGGCTCCTGGGCCGGCGGTGGACCCGCCCCCAGAGGGTGCTTGTGCGCTTCGACCCCGAGACCAAGACGGTCCTGAGCTACCTGTGCGAAATCGTCCAGCGGGCCAGCGACCGATCATACTTGGGCAAGCGAGGACTCAAGATCCATGTAAATGGAGGAGCGTAGAAGCAACGGCTTCCGCGTCAAGCCCAGCTTCTAGCTGAGGGCGAACCCCTCGACATTCCCCTGCCCAACCGCAAGGCGAGCATCTACACATCCAGCCACTTCTACTTGGACGACTACCCCAATGCCCCGGAGCCCATCAGCGAGGCGCCCATGCCCCACACGCAGTTGAACCCAGCGGATGCTTTCGAAACAGGAGATGAGGGGTATGATGGAGTTCCCTTCCCAAGGGCCCCCAGAGAGTTCACCCGGCCCTCGTTTCTGCCGGACAGTGACGACGGGGGCATGGACCCAGGCCAGGCCCTGCGCAACGACGGGCTCGATGCACCGAGGCCGCCGAGCCTCGGAGGCCGCATGAGGGAGTCGGGCATTCAAGCCGCGGAAGCGATCATCGCCGGAGGGGCTGCGGGCGCCGCGGCGGCGACCCGAAGCGTGGCCGAGAACCAGACCTTCAACATCCTGCGGGGAGGAGGCGACTGGCTCGACAGAACCCCGGGCTTGCGCCTCCCCCGGACGAGGTCCCCCCGCCCAACATCATCGGGAGGCCCAGCGAGGTGGAGCCCTTGCTCGAGCGAGCGGGCCAGAGAGCCGCGGAGGTGGAGCGGGCGGCCGCCCAAGACATCGAGGCTTTTGCGTCGCAGCAGGTGGCGGAGGCAGAAGCGGCGGAAGGCTTTACCACGGCGGCGGAGGCTGCGGCGAGCGCTGCCGAAGCAGCAACCGCGGTGGAAGCGGGCGGAGGAGCTCTTGCGCTCCTGGGCGAGGGAGCCCTCGCAGCCGCGGGCACGGTGGGCGCTGCGGCGGGAGGCCTGGCCGTTGCGGGCGCAGGCGCAGCGATCGTGGGAACGGCCTGGGCCATCGAAGGAGGGTTGAACGCGGCTTCGCACATGATGGGCTGGGGAGCAGCCACGGGCGGCGGCACGGACTCAGACGCCTTGCGGCCGAGCCAAACCACGGACCTTGCGACCCTGAACGGCATGCAGGAGTCGGGCGCCGTCGACCACTACAGGAGGAGCGCCGGCAGCAGCCGCGCGGCGACCCCAGGTGTTCCCGCTCAGCGACACCGACGAGGAGCCGCGGCCCCAGCCGCAGCAACGCATCGTCGCACGACCGGCGCGCCGCCCCAGGGCCCAGGCCCAAACCCCTTTCGGATTGAACAACATCCCGATCCCAGTGTCGTCCGGCTCGGACCGCTCCCGCGTCAGCCGCCAGTCCCGCGGCGACCGGGGACCTTTGGGCACCCAGCCGTCCTTCGACGCCCTTCGTCAGGCGAGCGAACCGGAAGCTGCATAGGTATGTAAAGAGAGAATGGAACAGATCACGCAAGCCGTCAATGACGAGCTCGTGGCCAGTCTCGACTACAAGCTCCAGACGGGGAACACCAACTACATTCAGAGTCGCAAGAGCGTGCAGTACTTTCCGTCGTCCTTGAGCACTTTTACGCCAAGCACGTCGCGGGTGTGTCGTATACCGATCACAAGCGGGACCGATTTCGTTGATCCTGAATCGATTAAGCTGGCCTTCACCTTCCGGAACACGGACGGCTCCAGCGACATGCTCTGCGGCTCGCCGGACCCCTCGTGTTTCATCGAGCGGATGCAACTCTTCGCCAACGGGCAACGGGTGGAAGACATCAGCTACTACGGGCGCAGTTGCTTCATGTATTCGCTACTGAAGCCGTCCGACTGGTGGACGGAGCTGCACTGGGAGGGCCTCCCGGTGGACGCCGGCGGCTGGGCGCAGCCGGTGCAGCCGGGGCAAAAGCGCGATGTGCTCATGCACCCGCATCTGATCGGAATGTTCAACTGCGGGAAACTCTTACCAAGTCAATTAAATCTCGTCCTGGAGATAGAGTTCGCTGAACCCCAGCAGGCCATGCGCGCCGGCGTGGGCTCGAGTCTGTCGTATCAGATCGAAAATGTGCACCTTTTGGCCGATCAGGTGACCCTTGATAGTGCCCTCCGGGAGAGCTTCGAGCGTATATTACTGTCCAATCGCAGTCTCCTTTTCAGCTTTCCCAGCCTCCACGTGCAGTCCTCGGTCCCGGCGGGCTCCACGAGCTACAATATCACCGTCGCGCGAGCCTTTACCAAGCTTTTGGGAGCCTTTGTGCACTTCAACAAGACCGGGGAGAACCACGTTTCCAACTTCGAGTACCCCGGAGAGGCCTTCCCGAACGTCTCGGCGGCCACGGTCATGGAGGGCCAGCTGCAGCTGGGAAGTCTCCAATTTCCCAGAAACAGTGTCAAAAGCATCGCCGAATACCACCACTTCCTCGCCATCATGGCCGGCACCTACGATTCAAAGCTACGAAATATGCGCCTCCCGAACTATGACAACACGCACTTCATTGCCGCGTTCCCCACGGAGCGTGTACCCAAGCACCCCACCAGCGGTTTGTCGACAAGGAGCGGCGACCTGTGCCGGTTCACATTCAAGTCGATGCTCGCGGACCGCGTCGATCAATGCTTCATCGGCCTGGTCTCGATGCAGATCGTGACCCTTTCCGGCTCGGGTGTGTCCGTCCTGGATTAAGTGCGTTCAAACGGCCGCTGGGCCTTGAGGCGGGCTCGCGGCACCGGGCGGGGCTGCGCCTTAGTAGTCTAAAGCAACTAGCCTTCTCTCTTGGCAGCCATGGCTCCGCGCAACTACAGTCGGTGCGAACATGGGCGCATCTACAATGGATACTACTGCAAGCCGTGCGGCGGCAAAGGCCTGTGCGAGCACGGCGTCAACAAGCACAATTGTCCAGATTGTCGGCCTGAGCGATTGGGCAAGCGCGTGAGAACAGAAACAAAATCCTATGACCGCAAATGCCCACACGGTCGCATACGAAGGGCTTGTGCAGACTGTAACAATTGGACCTGCGAGCTCTGCCAGCCTGCTGCGAAGCTCGCCACGGCGATCAATCTTCGGAAGCACATGCAAGCCTTCCACGGCGAGAACCCAAAAGCCCTGACGAAAAGCAAAGAGCTGGAGGTCCACCAGCTCCTGAGCAAGTCAGGCATCCAATTCGACTACCAACATCACCTGCCCTTCCGAGGCTGCGGGCTGGAGTCTGATCGAGACGACCCGCGCCTTGGCAGACTTCGTGCTCTACGCCTCCTGGGGCGCGATCATATTGGAGGTGGACGAGAACCAGCATTCCCACCAGGACCCCAGCTGCGACGTGCGCCGCGACTTCGACATGGTCGCCAGCGTCGCGCTGGGCAGCCAGCACAAGCTGGCCATCGTCCGGTACAACCCCGACGCCTTCAAGGTCGCGGGCCGGACGGTCCGCACTCCCAAGACCGAGCGCCACCCGAAGCTCCTGCAGCTACTGCACAGCCTGCTGCAGGAGGAACCGGACCGGCACTTCCAGCGCCTCTTCCTCTTCTACGACCGGGCGGCCGAGGACAGCGAGCTGCCCGCCGTCGCGGAAGACTGGGACGTGGTGGCCCGCACAGTGTCGCGGGCCGTACAGTAAATCATGTCCCTCTTTCCCTCCACACTCACCGGACGCATTTTGGACGACGGCGTCACGGAGCCGCCGGTCATCGAGCTCCAGGGCATCTCCGCCGGGCAGCTCGCCACGGTTCTCACAGCCTACACCCCACAAACAGAGCACACGGCAAACACCGCGGCCATCGGAGTCAACGCAGCAGCCATCGCGGCGCTGCAGGGCCAGGTGGACGCCCTGCCCGCAGCGCCCGATCTGACACCCTACGCCCTTGCCGCAAATGTCGCCACGGTTCAGGCCCAGGCCATAACCAACACCTCGAGCCTGAACTCCCTCGGGACGTCCCTCACCGTAGGCCTGGCGGCCAAGGCCAACCAGAGCGCTTTGGACGCCCTGCAGGTCGAGGTCGATTCTAAGAGCACGCCGGCCAGCGTGGACCTCAAATTAGCCAACCACTCGACGACGGCTGCGATGAACAGCAGCATCACCAGCGCCAACAATGCTACATTGGCCTCGGTGGCTGCAACCTACGCATTGAAGACGGTCGTGGACCAACAGGCCCTCGACGTCGCCGCCCGGCAAACAGCCGCCGACGTCTCGCAGCTGATCGCCACGGCTCTCCTCCCCATGGCAAGCACCAGCGACCTCAGCGCTGGACTAGCCCTCCGCACCACGCCGGCCGACGTGAGTCAGCTCATCGCCACGGCCCTGCTGCCCTACGTCCAGCAAACGGCCCTGGATGCCGCACTGGCACTGAGAGACGGCCGGCTCGACGCGGCCGAGGCGCTGCTTGCTGCCTTGCAGGGCGCGGGCTACCAAACGGGCGGGGACCTGACCACGGCGCTGCTCGGGTACGTCACCCAGGGCGCTTACGACGCCGGCCAGGCCCTCCAGGACTCCCGGCTGGAGCCGCCGACGCGGCGATCCTTGCGCTGCAGAGCGCCGGGCCCTTCGCCACCAGCGGCGAGCTGACGGCCCTGCAGGTCTCGCTGCAATCCGCCATCGACGGGCCCGCGAACATTACCTGGGACCTGCTGGCCGGGACCAATCAAATCCGCAACTTGCACGCCACCGCTCCCCTGAGCATCCAGCTGGCCAACGACGACTGGACCCTGTCCTTCGCCTGCGACGCCTACAGCAAGGCGGAAGCGGACGCCCTGCTGCTCCCGAAGGCCAGCGAGTCCTGGGTGCTCGCCCAGCTGGCGGCCTACTCGGACACCCCTGCGATGAACGGAGTCCACGGCGAACATCGTGGCCGCGATTGCGTCGGCCAACACTTACACCGACACCCAGCTGGCCGACTACAGCACCACGCTGCAACTGACCCAGGCCATCGCCGATGCGCTGGTGCCCTACGGGACCATCGTCCAAAGGGACGCAGCGATAGCTGCAGCCCTCGCGGCCTACTACACCTCGGCGCAGACCGACAGCGCCATCGCGGCGGGGTTGGCCACCATCGACCTGAGCCCCTACTGGACGATAGCTCAAGTGCAGGCGGCCATCACGGCTGCGCTCGTGCCCGTCACCCTGAGCAACGGCCAAACCTGGAACGGCGGGGCCACCTTCAATTTGCTCCGGGGCGCGAATGTGCTGCGGAACCTCTCCGTGGCCGGCGCCCTCACGGCGACCTTCCAGAACCTGGACGACACGATCCTGATCGAGTCGGATTCCTACCCCAGGAGTCAAACCTACACGCAGGTCGAGACCGGTGCTGCCATCACGGCGGCCCTGGATGCGCTCAATCTCTCCCAGTACCGCACGGAGGCCCAGGTGCTGGCGCTCATCGCCGGCGAGCTGGTGCCCTACTGGGACCAAAGCGAAGTGTCCAGCTACGTTGCGGGAGAGCTGTCCAACTTTGCAACGAACGCCTCGGTTTCCTCGGCCATCAGCTCGGCCCTGTCGAGCTATGATGACAGCGGGGCCGTCGATTCGAAGATCGTCACAGCACTCCTGGACTTTTCGACCTCCGCAGAGGTCACACAGGAGATCGCCGATGCCCTGAGCAACGTGGACCTGTCCGGCTACTATGATCAGGCCCAGACACAGGCCTTTGTGGCCGGCGAGCTCCTCGCGTACTACCCTCGCACGGAGCTGGATTCTCTCCTCACAGCCACCCTCACGCAATATTGGACCAGCGGTCGCACGCAGAGCGAGATCGACGACGCCCTGGCGGGCTCGGGCTTCCTGGACCAAACAGCGGGGGACGCCCGCTACTTCGCGCGGGCTCCCGGCGCGGAGTCGGGCCAGATCTTCAATCTCGTCCAAGAGCAATTCGTCCCGAGGATCGTGCGCAATTTGCTCTTGGAGGCGCCCCTGGTGGGCGACGCGATTCTGGGCAACCAGTCCACCCTGCGCATTCGGAGCGACAGCTGGTCCAAGGCCGAAGCGGACGGCCGCTTCCTGCGCACGAACGACCTGGGCCCGCTCGATGCGCGCTACTTCGTGACCACTCCCGGCGCCGAGGGAGGAGGCATCTTCAACCTGGCGCAGACCCAGTTCACTCCGAACATCATCCGCAATTTGCTCTGCCAAACGCCGCTTTCAGCGCAACCCATCCTGGGGAATGGGTCGACCCTCCAAATCTCCTGCGACTGCTGGTCCAAGGGCCAGTCGGACGGGCGGTATCCTCTGGTCGCCACCTTCAACAGCCTGGGCTCCACGGTCACCTCCATCGACACCCGCGTCACGGCCCTGGAGAGCAGCGGCGGGGTCGCCCCCACGGCGGACCTCGCGGTCAACAGCCTCACGGCCACGAGCTTCGTGGACACGCCCGAGCTCCGGAGCTCGGCGGGGGACCTGCAGGTCCAGAACGCTTTGGTGACGATCCGCAAGGAGGACGGGGCGCTGCTGGCCAGCTTCGCCGACGGCGGCATCAGCATGGACCGGGACGTCACGGTGGCCGCGGCCAGCACCCTCAACGCAACCACGGCGGACTTCGCCCAGTTCTTCGTGGGCAGCACCGCCGCCACGGGAGCCTTCAACACCAGCTCCACCATCGCGGCCACGGGGCTCGTCTCCGCCAACGGCGGCCTGGCCGTGGCGGGCACCACCACCTCCGACAGCGTGGAGACGGACGACTACCTCACCATCACCGGCGGCACCCAGGGCATCTACGTGAACACGGGGGCGGTCTACATGGGCGGTGCTGTGGTGGCGGACCCCGGGCTCGTGACGACCAGCAGCTGGCTGCAGCTGGTCGGCGGCACGCAGGGCGTGCAGCACCAGTGCGAGAGGATGCAGGTGACGGGCAATCAGTCCATCGTCACCGCCGAGGTCGAGAACACCTCGGCCACGGGCTTTGCCAGGCTGCGGCTGCTGGCCAACGGGGGCCTGGGCGGCGCGGACCTGGAGGTGGCCTCCAGCGGCGGCTGCACCCTGGCGAGCATCAACCAGACCATCAGCCTCACGAACGTCGGCGGCGGTTAAGCAGCGCAAATGTGATCATCTACCCCCAGAGCAACCCGTCGCTGCCCGGCTGGATGGTGGCCACCTACGGCTTCACGGAGCTCTCGGATCGGAGCGTGAAGACCAATGTGCGGACGCTGAAGCACCGGGACATGCGGGAGATCTTCGATGCGGTGGAGGCCAAGATCTACGACCGGTCCGACAGCGGGCAGAAGGACCAGGTGGGCTTGCCCAAGAGGTCCAGGCGGCCGGGAAGCTCGGCCCCATGTTCACCCACGAGACGGACGAGGGGCTGCTGACGTTGAACTACCAGCGCATGGTGGCCGTGCTTTGGGGCACGGTGAAGGAGCTACAGAAGCGGGTCGACAAGCTCGAGAAGAAGAAGGGGCGCAAGGGCGACTCGGATTGAGCCCGAAAGGGCTATTAGCCCAGATTGTACCTCCAGGTATGGTCTGGGCTAATAGCGGTTTTGGGTGTGTTTTGAGTCCCGAAAGGGCTATTAGTCCAGATTGTACCTCCAGGTATGGTCTGGACTAATAGCGGTTTTGGATGTGTTTTGCGCCCCGAAAGGGCTATTCCTCTCGATCATACCTCCAGGTATGGTCTGGAGGAATAGCGGTTTTGAGGGTGTTTTGGGTCCCGAAAAGGCTATTCCTCTCGATCGCCTTTCTACAGGCAATCGAGAGGAATAGCGGTTTCGGGTGTGTTTTGGGCCCGAAAAGGCTATTAGTCCAGGGTGTACCTCCAGGTATGGCCTGGACTAATAGCGGTTTTGGGGGCGTTTTGGGCCCCGAAAGGGCTATTCCCCCAGGGCGTGCCTCCAGGTATGGCCTAGGGTAATAGCGGTTTCCGAAGCTTTGTGTGCCCAAAAAAGCTATTCCTCCAAACCATCTGCTGAGATATGATCTGGAGGAATAGCATTTAAATGGCAGAGGACGGCGCAATGGAGCTCTTAGGGCGGCTCGCCCGCGACTTTAACGTGCGGGACCCCAGGAAGCTCTACCAGATAGCCCGCCGGGAGTTTCCGGAGCGGCGGGACCTCACGAGTGCGCGGGCCCAGGCGGCATTGCGCAGCGACGTGGCGCGGCAGGTGCTCGCGCCCAAGCCCAGGAGCCTGGGGAAGAGTGCGGCGGAGGGGCCGAACGACCGCTTGCAAGCGGACCTGGTGGATTTCTCCCAGAACACGAGGGGGGCGAACAAGTACGGGCTTGTGGTCACGGATGTGTTCACCCGGGAGGTGGCCACGAAGGCCCTGCCCGACAAGCGGGCGGAGACCGTCACCCGGGCGGCCGCGGAGATCATGGTCCAGGACGAAACCAACGTCGTGGTCACGACGGACATGGGGAACGAATTTCGGGGTTTGGAGGCGGCGCTGCCCGGAGGCGCGGTGCACCGCCAGAAGGACCCCTCGGACCGCAATGCGACGGCGGTGGTGGACCGGGCGATTCAAACTTTGAAGAAGGATCTGGCGGGCAAGGTGGCCCGGGACGCTGGGGGCTGGGGCGACCATGTGGAAGAGGCGGCGGAAGCCTACAATGCCAGGCCGCATGCGGCCGTGACGGTGGCTCCGGAGGATGTGGAGACCATGCCGGCTGCGAGCTTCCGGGTCTACCAAGACAATGCAGCGAAGTTCAAGCACAATGACGAGTTGACGAGGAGCCGTCAGCGGCGGCTCGAGGAGGCGGGGGCGTTCCGGGCCCCCACCAATGCGGCGAGGAGCTTCCAGCCCCAGTACGGGGCGGTGCGGGAGGTTTCGAGCTACGATTCGATGACGGTGCGGGCCACCGACGGTTCGGTGGCCCTGCTGAAGCATGCGCTTCCTGTGCCTCGCGGCTCCGCGGAGCCTAAGGCGCGGCTGACTCGGCGGCCGGTACCGTTAGCGGTGCGGCAACTTAGAGATTTCAACCCCGGGCCCGCGGCGCCGCCGTGACAGCTTTGGACTCCACCCCGAGGAGCCAATTAATTAATTATTTAATTATTTATTTTTTTTTGGCGGCGGGCTGGGGCTTGTCATTCTTGTCATTCCTGTCATTTGGAGAAGCTTGTCGGTAAGGCTAAAAAAGCCGCGAATCTTGTTCGTTTCTGGACCTTGCCGACAAGCTTCTCCAAATGACAGGAATGACAAGAATGACAAGCCCCCCAGCTCGCCCGAAAAAAAAAAGAAATAATTAAATAATTAATTATGGCCTCTATCCCGGGGAAGTCGCAGGGCACTCGCACGACACTCGCAAGGCACTCACAGGGCAGCCCACAGCACCGCCGTGAGAGCTTCGGACTCCACCCCGAGGAGCCAATTCATTAATTATTTAATTATTTATTTTTTTTTGGCGGCGGGCTGGGGGGGCTTGTCATTCTTGTCATTCCTGTCATTTGGAGAAGCTTGTCGGTAAGGTCCAGAAACGAACAAGATTCGCGGCTTTTTTAGCCTTGCCGACAAGCTTCTCCAAATGACAGGAATGACAAGAATGACAAGCCCCCCAGCTCGCCCGAAAAAAAAAATAAATAATTAAATAATTAATTATGGCCTCTATCCCCGGGAAGTCGCAGGGCACTCGCACGACACTCGCAAGGCACTCACAGAGCCTAGTAGGGATTTAGGGTTCTAGGGGTTCGGGTCGAGCGGGGTTCGGGAGTTAGGGACAACCGGGAGGCAGCTTGCGAGACGCGAGCCTGGAAGTTCTCGGAGGGCAGGGATTGCTCACAGTCACTCGCACAACACTCACAGGGCACTCGCAAGGCGCTCACAGGGCACTCACAGGGCACTCGCAAGGCACTCACAGGGCAGACTAGTAGGGATTTAGGGTTCTAGGGGTTCGGGTGCCGGGGGTTCGGGAGTTAGGGACAACCCGGGGAGCTTGCGAAGCGCGAGCCTGGAAGTTCTCGGAAGGACCTGGGCGTGCAGCAAAAAAAACACTCGCAGGGCACTCACAGGGCACTCGCAGGGCACTCGCAGGGCACTCGCAGGGCACTCGCAGGGCACTCACACAATCACAGGGCGCTTGGGACTGCTTCGTTTGTTTCACAGCCCTGACGGCACCCACAGAGGAGCATTGTCGGCCATACGGCATCTGTGCACATGCCTTGCAAGCCTCCCAAGCGGAGGGAGCGCGGCCATAGCTGAAAAAACTCTGCGACCTCCATGCGACATCGAGCCTTAAGGCCTCTCAAGCGCCGCTAACGGAAGGCCGGGAACCCATGCACTTCAGAAACTTGTAAAGAAGATCTAGGCCGCCTCGTAGCCCGAGAATCGGTAGGGCTCCGGCGGCGGAGCGATCACCATCCTCAGAACCTGCCTGCCATCTGGGCCCGGAACCAGCCGCTTGTAGACCCGTTTGGTCGCATCGCGGGGCTTGTCCGTGAAGCCGGCATTGGTCAGGTTCGGCATCAGCTGCCCCTCCTCCTCGGAACCCTGCAGGGCGCTCCTGCCGCTCTCGTGGACCTCGGCGATGGTCGAGGCCTCATTGATGTCATCCGTGTAGGTGACCTTCGCGAGCCAACGGAGCCAGCGGGATTCCTCGGGCGCCACGTAGAAGCACATCTCCGAGACCTGCCTGATCTTATGGGGGCGGGGCGCCACGTTCCTCGTGTGCTCCACCAGGTCCAGCAGGTGGTAGAACTCCGAGAGCCAGAAGAAGGCGCAGGCCGTGAGCTTGCCCTCGAGCACATCGTCCGCCAGCCGGGAGTCGCTCTGCTGATGGGTGGCCAGGTGCACGTTCTCCGTGAAGATGCTGGAGGCGGCGATGACATTGACTCTGGTGGAACTGCCGGTGTCCTGGCGCTCGTCGTGGGCGAGGCGGGGCTGGAAGTTCGAGGTCAGCACGATCAGAGCCGTCGGGGTGAAGGACTCGTTGCCGCCGCGGTAAAGGCCTCGGGAAGCGATCTCAGCACCTCGCTGCTCGCAGAGAGGCTTGAGGAGGGCCATGGAGATGCGCCGGTTGGGGACCTCCGAGATGAAGACGAACCTTGCCCCCTCGGTGGCCGAGAGGAAGGGCGAGCATCCTTCGATGGAGGTGTTGGCGCCCTTCATGCAGTAGGCCCATTTCAAAGCCGCGCAGTAGCCGCCCGTGGAGCCCGTGCCCGCAAGCTTCTGCATGATGGAGACGCCGAGGTCCTTGCCACTCTGTGCGGGCCCGCAGTTCCACATCAGCTCGCAGAAGGCCGGATGGCCCGCGATCGCCCGGGCGAGGTTCTTGCCCACGTAGACGGCCTCGTCCACGTCCTCGTTGGAGGCGAGCAGCCACTTCAGGAAGGGGTCGTAGGCGGAGAGCTTCTGGGCGTCCCTTCGGCGCATGCCGAACGTCTCCTCCGTGCGCAGGGAGTCCTCCACGACCGAGGCCCTCGGGCTCTTCTTCAAGAGCTCCATCAGCTCCTTCGCGGCCTTGCGCATCTCCTTGTTGCCCCACCACTCGGGATGCCTGTGCTTCCAGGGCATGCTGCGCTTGAAGAAGTCGCTCCTCTTGGCGCGGGAGAAGCTGCCGTCGCGGAAGTCGTAGACCCAGCCGTCCTCGAAGAGAACCCGGTGGTTGGTGCGCAGCGGGTCGTCCAGCTTGGGAGCAGGGCACCGCAGGTAGATCAGGGCCTCCTGCGCCAGGGCATTCAGGAAGGCCGGTCGCCCCAAGGGAACAGTGGGCTCGACGTGCGGTCGCAGTCTGTCGCCTCGACGGCCTTGCTTGAGAGTGCCATCAACCCAATGGCAGTGAACCGGTTCGAAGATCTCGCGATGCTGGCGGGCGAAGGCGTGGAGGCCTTTCTCACACACCTTGTGCACTTCCCACCGCCCTTTCTGAGGCTGGAACTGAAGGAACACGGAATCATTCTCTGGCACGAGCACATCGCTTTCCAAGCGAGCAGCCAGGACTCGTCCGAAGTCGACCGTGTTGTCGGTGGCGTTGGGTCTGGGATGATCCTCCGTCTCGCCTTGACCCATGCAGCGCCGGGTCACCAAGAGCGCTCGATGCAGTTCAGCCGCATCGAACGGGAGACTCGACACCGCCGCTGGCCCGTCCCACTCCTCCTCCGGAAACTGCTCCTTGGCCAGCTTGACCGGGTCCTGAGGCGCCTTGATCGTCACCTGCAGGAGCGGGTCGAGGTCGTTCAGGGCCGCCAGGAGAGCAGCCTCGCTCAAGCCGTTCAGCTGGATGCCGAGGCCGTCGTGCTCGTAGCTCAGGACCTTCGCCGGCACAGGGACCGCCGCGATCATGCGGTCGAGGAACTGCCGCTCGAGCTTGAAGTAGATCGCGGACATGAAGCTTCCCAGGGGGTACTTCTTGCCCTTGAAGAGCTCGAACCACTGAGCATGCTCCACCGCCAGGGCCTCCCCGAAGCTCCGCATGTCCTCGCCGAAGGACACCAGCTCCGCCTCCAGAGGGCTGTCGTTCTTCTCCAGCCCGAAGTCTTGGAGCCACGACTCCAGCTTGCCCATGAAGCCCAAGCGGATGAAGAGCCGCTTCGCCACGTCCCTGGAGCAGCCGTAGGCCTCGCGCACCGCCGCGACCATGCCGTCGCGGTCCTTGTTGTAGCGCTTCACCGCCTCGGGGCACTCCTTGAAGTTGGCCTCGAACTGCGAGAAGATGCTGTTGACCACGTCCACGTCCACCCAGCCGTCGATGCCCTTGCGGCAGATCTCCTTGACGAGTCGGCAGTGCGCGAAGGCCGAGGTGCAGGCATGGCTGTGCGCCACATCGCAGAAGACCACAGGCGGCTCCACGTCAAAGTCCACACCCGAGAAGCGGCGGCCGAGGATGTCGCCGGGCAACTTGCTCTCGCGCCAGCTTGTCGTGACGCAGCCATTGCCGCCCCGCCGGACCAAGAAGAAGCCGAGCGTTTCGAAGAGGCTGTACCCGGTGGCGAGGATCACCTTCCGCGCGCCGCGGAGCTTCATGAAGGCCTCGATGCTCGCCTTGTTCACCGGCTCCTCCACGATGAGCAAGTCCTCCGCCTTGCGCTTGCCGGTGCTGAGCGCCGAACTGGACGCCTCCTGAGCCGGAGGAGCCTCCTGAGCCGGAGGCGCGGTCTTCCTCGGCCGACCCGGTCCTCGCTTGGCCTTCGGAGCTGCCTTAGGTGGCGGCGCAGCTGCTGCTTTCGGAGCTGGCTCGGGCGCTGCCTTGGGAGCCGGAGGTGGTGCCGCTGTAGGCTCAGGCGTAGGGTCGCGGAGCTCCTGAAACAAAGCTTCTTCCCGAGGCGTGCGGCGGCCTCGACGGAAGGTGATGATGAAGCTCTCTGTCAGGAAGCCGATGTCTTTTTTGACATTGTCGAGCTCCTTGAACGCCTCCTCGGCTCGCGCCTTCTGCTCGGGAGAGCACTTGTCTGGGTGCGTCAGGACGCGCATCTTCTTGAAGCCCTGCTCCACAGTCGCCTCGGGGAACACTCGGAGCCCGAGACGAGCCACTAGCGTCAAGCATCCATCCAGCACGAGGTCTGCGGCCAACGCCCGCGCTCGCGAGCTCGTCATGATGAAAGCAGGGGCTTTCAGCAGGTGATCTCGAGATGCAAAAAATGCACTGCGACGCAAGGCTTGATGACTCCGAACACGGCACTCCGACAGCACTGCAGCTTTCACTAGAGAGAGCAGACCCCAAGCCCCAGAAGATGACTCGGCAAGCAAAGCAGCCTGAGCGCAGCGGCGAAGGGGCCGGGGCTCCCGGAGGTGAAGGAACGCAGGGCACTCTACAGGCGGGGAAGGGGACAGCACTCCTGCGCGCACACACTTGCACGACAGAAACCCTGAACCCTTCCAACACCACCCCGGCAAATCACTCTGAGTGAGAAGCTCCGCGGATTGATGAAGACGAGGACCTGGGCGGAGCGGGAAGTTAGGGAAGGCCTTAGGGGGGGAGAGGGTGCACTGGCAGAACAAAAAACGCAAAAAGCAAGATCCCTTTAACAGCGAGTGAAGCCGCTCTGGTGCGATTGCTGGCCTGTTTCTGCTCAGCTTCGACGGCTTCGTGCCGATCACTAAATCGGACCACTCCGAGCGACTCTCTGTACTATCGCCACGGAGGAATGGCCTCGGGTCTAGCCTCTGCAAGGCTGGCCTGCTCGGGTGGGAACTCGGATCACTCGCCGCCTCGCGCTATGTGCACCTGTTGCCGTGCGCCGGAGCTCATCCACGAAGTGGCCGTCATCGTTCTCCGATGGAAACTGCGCGACGACCTCGGTTTCGGCGTAGCGGCTGTTCCAGAGGATGTAGACCTTGCCGTCGGCTTCCCGAAGGAATAAGCGGGTCACTGGATCAAGGGTGAAATTCCTCACGACGCCCGTGTCCTGGAGGAACTTGAACTTGTGGCGGCGGATCTCCTTGCGCGACATGGTGGAAGCCTCCTGGAGGAACTGCTCGATGTCCCTCTCGCTGGTGCTCTCCAGCACCAGTGGCTTGGATCCGAACCTCGCCTTGAGTGCTTCGTGCAGCCGCGGAGCCGATCCACGCAGCACGAGATCCGCTACGACGGCCGTCGCATCAGAGCTCACCCGCCGAGTGTCGAGCGTCGCCGACATGGGCCACCGTCACAGCCTACAAACCTTCGGTCCCCTTCCTCGAGCTGAAAGCTTCAGAAAAAAAAACCGGGCTCGCAACACAGGCACGGCTCACTCGGCCAACCCCCAGGAAACCCGAACAACCCCCTAAGAAGAACACTCTGAGTTGAGCGCCCAAGCGAAGCGGAGCGCCCAAGCGAAGAAGGTCCGGACCTGGGAGCGAAGGCGGGGCCCGGGGTTCCCGGGACGAGGCGGGCTGCAGGGCACTCTAGTTACGGGCGGGGCGGGGGGAGCAGAAACAGGCACTCCTGCGCACGCAAACTTGCACGACACCCCACAAACCCTAAACCCTTCCAACACCAAAGCCCCGGCAAATCACTCCGAGTGAGAAGCTCCGCGGATCGATGAAGACGAGGACCTGGGCGGATGCGGGAAGTTGGGGAGGGCCTTACAGGGGAGAGGCGCGCTGGCAAAGCAGGGCAGTGAGAGGCAGCCTAGGGTAACCAAAAGGGTTAGGGAAGGGGAAAACCGAACACGGAAGCAACCCAAGCAAACTGAGGTCCCGACGCAAGCCCACCTACCCGCCCGACCGCCCGCAACTACCCCCCGCCCTACAAGCTTGAACCTGCGAGCGCGGAAACAAAAGAAATCAACGCTGGGATAGGGCGCAAGGCAGCTGGGTTCCAAGTTAGTTCGGGCTCGGGACTCCTGGGCACAAACAAGAGGCACTCAAGTTCAATCGGCCTTTTCAAAAACCTCGAGAACAGATACCGCTTGATCATAGCCAGAAGCCCGCGAGCTGTGAGAAGGAACCAAACCGCGGCTGCAAGTCGTCTACAAAAGATCTATCGCTCTCACAGCATGACTCAGTCCATGGAGTCCAGGCTGCCCAGACTTGATGCCGACGCCTTGGCTTCGTCGTCCTGCTTCTCGCCTTTCGCCTTGCGTTTGTTCTTCTTTTTCTTCTTCTTGGAGCCTTCGGCCTTGTCGTTCTCGCCTGCTGCAGCGTCGTCAGCCACCAGTGGCTCGGGGAGGCAATCACAGAAGGAAATCGGGAGCTGCATCACTCCATCGCCTGCAGAGTCCTCTGTCTTGGCCTTGCGATACGCCTCCTGACACTTGACGGCGAAGACGAGCTGCCTCAGAGATGAAGTTTCGAGACACCGAAAGACTACGAGACGTGGCAACTGCCGACACCAACTTACCCAGCCTTACTGTTGCCAAGAAACTCTTGCTGGTTGAGTGTGCTCCACCAGGCCCCATTGACTGCAACCTCCATCACCTGGTCGTCATACATCTCGATTGCCACCCGCGCATCCATGCTGTTCGCTCTCATGTCTACGTGTGCCGCCTCCGCGATGGCGTCCTGCCTGCTGTGCTGCCTGCTGTGCTGCCTGCTGTGCTGCCTGCTGTGCTGCCTGCTGTGCTACCTGCATGCTGCCGCGCTGCTGGGCTGATGTGCTGTGTTGCCCGCGAGCCACGTGCACCCTAGCTGGTGGACCGCGGCGCGGAAACAAAACCTGAATGCAGGGACGCCGGGTGAGGTACCTACGGGTTAGGGTGGCAGGGCACTCACAGGGCAGACGGGGCGCAAAGCCTACTTCGGGGCCGAAAGGGGTAGGGTGCCCTGAACCAAACCAAAAGCAACCCCGGCGAAAGCACTCTAGCAAAATGTTACTGCAAAAGTCGGCGAGCCTAGCTAGAATACCACTACAAATCAAAAAAAAAACATCAGTGAGCAAAGGCGAGTGAGCATCTGTGAGCATCCTAAACCCCCACGGATCAGGTCGGCGGCGGCCACAGGCTCGCCGCGAATCGACACTGAGCGCACCCAGCCACGAAAACTTGAGCCAAACCTAGGGGACGTATCCACCGAAATCGCGCTCTCGCCACAGTTTGGTGTGAAACGGCCCGGCAAAGCCTTTTGGGCCATGCGCGGGCCTTCTCGAGGCTGGCTGTGTCGCTTTTGGCCGGCGGGCCCGGGAGGGTGTGTGAAACATAGGCAGGGCGCACCCCGAAGATCGGGGCCGCGGCGGTTCCGTGATGCCTGGCGATTTCGTGTGGCTGTGTTCGACCCATCCTAAACCCTCCCCGAGCACGTTCCGGGGCTTGCCGGCACCGATTTGACAGGAAAGGCCCGATCCGGCCGACATCGTGCTCAAACCCTAGGCGGGGCGCACACCGAAATCGAGCTCTCGCCGGTGCGTGGTCGGCTCGCAAAACGGCCGACTGCCCGGGGCCGTCGGGGCGCACCCTCCCCGGGCGGCTTCAAAATCCAAAAAAATTGGGGTGCGGCATGGTGTTTTAGGGGCATGCGCGTTTTTGGTGCGAAATGCTGTCAATGTAAAAAATGGATTTGGCGTGCCGGAACGCCACGGAGGAGCCGACCGAAGCCAATCTCGTGCGGCTGCTGGATCTGTGGTCGGCCGACTGGAAGCACCGGGGCCGCACTCGGGCGGTGGGGCCGGGGGCCTATGAGCGATATGCCACGCTGGGGCTTTTCGGGCACGGCGGTCTCCAATG
The DNA here is from genome assembly GCA_905221615.1 of Symbiodinium sp. CCMP2592. Classification (NCBI taxonomy): domain Eukaryota; class Dinophyceae; order Suessiales; family Symbiodiniaceae; genus Symbiodinium; species Symbiodinium sp. CCMP2592. The sequence goes on along the minus strand of CAJNDT010000034.1, from coordinate 251,204 downwards.
CCACGGGCCTGCGGGCAGCCTGTGCAGCCGTGAACAGCTTTCTCAAGAGCCGCTTTCCGAACGGCACCTGGACGTCCATAGCTGTGCTCTTCAACCCGCGCATGGGGCTGCACCGGGACATTCAGAACATGCCAGGGCACGCGAATCACGCGCTGGCTCTGGGCGAGTACACAGGAGGGCGGGTGTGGATCGAAGATGACGAGGGGGACTCCACGGCCTGGCTGGCCGACAAGAAAGGGGGGCGAGAGCTGCCGGGTAGATGGCTCGACATGCACGACAAGCCGGTGAGCTTCGACGCTCGCCGGTATCACATGGTGGAGCCGCACGAGGGCAGCATGTGGGCACTCGCAGCCTATGTTCCGCAAGCCTATGCTCGGGCAACGGAGCAGCACCGGCAAGCGCTGAGAGAAGCGGGCTTTCCGCTGCCTCCGTAACATCGCGGTCCAGTTGCGGCCTTACCGTATAACTTCTCGAAATGACAGGAATGACAAGAATGACAAGCTCCAGCCGGCCGAGAAAAAAATAATTAATTAATTCTGGAAGTGAATTACTTCCGAATCACTTTTTTTCTACTTCGAAGTGAAAATTTTCGAAGTAGTTCACCTTCACTTCCACCTTCCAGGCATCGAGGCCATAATTAATTATTTAATTATTTATTTTTTATTTCGGCCGGCCGGCTGGAGCTTGTCATTCCTGTCATTCTTGTCATTCCTTTGGCTTGCACCCGGAGGAAGCAAGGAAAAGCGCTTTTCGCTCTCTCTGGGGAGGGTGTTCCAGCACTCCACTCTGTGATAGCTACAAGCCTTAGTTCGAGACATAGGTCAGAATTCGATACTTTGGAGCACTATCGATTCGCGGGCCTACGGCCCGCAGCTCTGACGATCTTAGGGGCTCTAAAGTCTTTGCAAAACGGGCTCTAGAGGAACTTTAAGGGCGCGCCTCTTGCCAGCAGCCGACGAGCGCCTTGCGAGCTGCTTGCTGGCAGCCTGCGAGCCACTTGCTGGCGACTTACGAGCCGGACTTTCGGGCCGCAACCCAGCAGCTTGCGAGCCGCAGCCCGGCGACTTTCGGGCCGCAAGCCAAACTATTTCGGGATCACCGAAAATTTCGGCCACTGTGGCCTCCTCCCAAGCAGCTCGCGAGCGACTTTCGAGCTGCTCCCACGCCCTCCGCGCCGAACAAGCGCGCGTAAGCGCGCGTCGCTCCCCAAACAGCTCCGGAGCGCGACAGTGCACCTCCGAGCAGCTCGCGAACCCTCCGCGTGCCCTCAAAGTGCTTCCGATGCCGCGCGCGCCCGTTTTGCAAGCACTTTTGAGCCCCTAAGATTGCGAGCCGTACGGCCTTCAGCCCTTAAAATCGACAGACCCTCCGAGTATCGAATTCTACCCTATGTCTCGAAACTAGCCTCGTAGCTACTACAGAGTGGAGTGCTGGAACACCCTCCCCAGAGAGAGGGCACGGGTCTGTGTTGCGCGGAGATGTGGAATTTACTGAGCAACAAAGTCCCTTGAAGCGCCTGTTGCGATGTTGTCCGTCCGTACTGAGGCGCAAGACTCCGAAGGTCGAGATTTGTGCAGCGGATGCAACCTGCGCAAAGCAACACAGGTCTGTATTTTCTGATTTCGGACAGGATTCTGCGCCTGTTTGGAAAAAGTGTCATTTGATCTTTGGTGTTTTTCGGTCTGCCTCAAATGTTAGAAGTGCTTTTGAATCAGGTTAGTGACCGCACTCGTTTTGTCTCGTTTCGTTTTGCTTCGAATGTTTTCAGCTCAAGTGAAAGATGCACACTCTGTTTTTCTTGGAAGCGGACTTCGGCCTCGCCTGTGCAAGGTAGAAGTTAAGAGTTCTTCTGGAAGGCACCTGTGCCAAGAAAGCATCAAAGTTACCTGTTTGGACCAGATTCTATTTGTCCGAAAAGTCCGCCTGCAGCTCAAAGGTGGAAGTGTTCTAGCTGCTGTGTCTGGAACCACCTGTTCGGACCAACTGCAGCACACGCGGCTCCAATTGTGGGGTCGAACAAGCTAAGCAATTTGGCTTCGCTTGAGTGGCCCCCCTCTGTTCTCTCATGTCTTTCACTTCCACAGGCAAGCTGTCTGTTGGAAATTCTTGTTCTTGGAGAATGATTTTTCCACACTGGATGCCTGCCTGTGGGCGGGTCGCCTTGATGTAGCAGTGTGTGTGGAATGCACGGGCTTGGCTTGGGCCCCAACATGCGAAATTCGCGACCCCAAAACAGGGGCCGCCAAGCGGCCCCGATTTTGGGGTCCTCTAGTTGCCAGTCAAAATATGTTAAAGGAGGTTGGCTGCATTTCGCGGCTCCTTTTCTGGGGCCGCGAGACGGCCCCATTTTTGGGGTCGCAAGTTTGATTCCTGCACCCACAGCGGCTGAATCTCGTCAGCTGTGCATGTCATTGATTGTATTGACTTTGGGGAGCGTCTGGTGGAGGACCGTTTGGAAGGTCGGAACTTGTCCAAAGCAGCTGTGTTGCTTGCCCTTAATGGTGCTGCAGCCAGCGGAGTGCAACTGTGGAGGGCCGACCTGGCGAAGCCAGAATTGCTTGTGTTTTGCGGGCCTTAAAATGGGGTCGCCCGACAGCCCCATAACTGTGCAGCTTTGAGATCGTACAAAGACAGGGAATTTTTCCAGAGGTGACTCTAGCATCTCTGAACAGAGCAGATCAAGCCATGCCATGCAGAGTTATGGTATCGAGAAGGTCGGCCGGAACAGATCATACAAGAGCGGCGGAATTTTCTGGAAGGCATCTCCACCAGATCTGAACAGGACTTCTTGAGCTGTGTAGAGTTATGGTATCGAGAGGTGCGGCTGACGGTTCGGAATTTGTGCACGGTGCTTAACTCCAAAACCCCTCATGCACGACATGGGCTCACCTGGCTCTTGCCAGATTTTTTTTGCTCTTTTAGCAGAGACCCATTTGTAACATTCCTTGCCTCTACCTTGCTTCTGGTTGCATTTACTGTTGCTGGAACGGCTGTTGCGTCCCCTCAAACAGTCCGAACTGCACTTTTCGCTGCCGGAAGTTGCGCCTCTACTTCAATTTCTTTTTGCTCTCTGAGTCTGTGCGAGCGTCAAATCGGTTTTTTTTTTTAAAAAACTTTTGCAAGCAAACACCATTCTTTCCAATGCTTGGATTAGAAGATGATTGTGGCTACATCTTAATAAAAGGTATCAAGACCAATGAATTGCTTTTTTGGTTGCGTGTCTCGGAGAGGTGGCACGGGTCTGTGTTGCGCGGAGATGTGGAATTTGCTGAGCAACAAAGTCCCTTGAAGCGCCTGTTGCGATGTTGTCCGTCCGTACTGAGGCGCAAGACTCCGAAGGTCGAGATTTGTGCAGCGGATGCAACCTGCGCAAAGCAACACAGGTCTGTATTTTCTGATTTCGGACAGGATTCTGCGCCTGTTTGGAAAAAGTGTCATTTGATCTTTGGTGTTTTTCGGTCTGCCTCAAATGTTAGAAGTGCTTTTGAATCAGGTTAGTGACCGCACTCGTTTTGTCTCGTTTCGTTTTGCTTCGAATGTTTTCAGCTCAAGTGAAAGATGCACACTCTGTTTTTCTTGGAAGCGGACTTCGGCCTCGCCTGTGCAAGGTAGAAGTTAAGAGTTCTTCTGGAAGGCACCTGTGCCAAGAAAGCATCAAAGTTACCTGTTTGGACCAGATCCTATTTGTCCGAAAAGTCCGCCTGCAGCTCAAAGGTGGAAGTGTTCTAGCTGCTGTGTCTGGAACACCTGTTCGGCCACCAGTGCCGCCGATGTCCACTTTGGGTGCGGACCAACTGCAGCACACGCGGCTCCAATTGTGGGGTCGAACAAGCTAAGCAATTTGGCTTCGCTTGAGTGGCCCCCCTCTGTTCTCTCATGTCTTTCACTTCCACAGGCAAGCTGTCTGTTGGAAATTCTTGTTCTTGGAGAATGATTTTTCCACACTGGATGCCTGCCTGTGGGCGGGTCGCCTTGATGTAGCAGTGTGTGTGGAATGCACGGGCTTGGCTTGGGCCCCAACATGCGAAATTCGCGACCCCAAAACAGGGGCCGCCAAGCGGCCCCGATTTTGGGGTCCTCTAGTTGCCAGTCAAAATATGTTAAAGGAGGTTGGCTGCATTTCGCGGCTCCTTTTCTGGGGCCGCGAGACGGCCCCATTTTTGGGGTCGCAAGTTTGATTCCTGCACCCACAGCGGCTGAATCTCGTCAGCTGTGCATGTCATTGATTGTATTGACTTTGGGGAGCGTCTGGTGGAGGACCGTTTGGAAGGTCGGAACTTGTCCAAAGCAGCTGTGTTGCTTGCCCTTAATGGTGCTGCAGCCAGCGGAGTGCAACTGTTCTCTCATGTCTTTCACTTCCACAGGCAAGCTGTCTGTTGGAAATTCTTGTTCTTGGAGAATGATTTTTCCACACTGGATGCCTGCCTGTGGGCGGGTCGCCTTGATGTAGCAGTGTGTGTGGAATGCACGGGCTTGGCTTGGGCCCCAACATGCGAAATTCGCGACCCCAAAACAGGGGCCGCCAAGCGGCCCCGATTTTGGGGTCCTCTAGTTGCCAGTCAAAATATGTTAAAGGAGGTTGGCTGCATTTCGCGGCTCCTTTTCTGGGGCCGCGAGACGGCCCCATTTTTGGGGTCGCAAGTTTGATTCCTGCACCCACAGCGGCTGAATCTCGTCAGCTGTGCATGTCATTGATTGTATTGACTTTGGGGAGCGTCTGGTGGAGGACCGTTTGGAAGGTCGGAACTTGTCCAAAGCAGCTGTGTTGCTTGCCCTTAATGGTGCTGCAGCCAGCGGAGTGCAACTGTTGCACCGAGAGTTGTCCATGCCCGCCAACTTCTTTGTACACCTGCTTGCAGAGTTGACAATCACCATTTGACTAATAGTACGGCTATCGACATCAAAGCTGCCTCTTTAAACTTGACGGGCGACTTCCTCGTGGAGGTAGAAGAGTTCACTCTGTTGAATTCAGCTCGCTACAATTGCTTGTGCTGCCCACACCTAGATGCCGCCCAAACTCCAGGTTTTGCCGCCTTTCGGCTATGCAACTTGCTTGTTCCGTCATGGCCCTTTGCCGTGCTAGGCTAAGGCTTTTAACATCTCGCTATGCCCTCTGTAGCCCGAACGGGCCTTTGGCAGATGTGCCCGCTTCCTTACTTGTGCTGGCGGGCAGTTTGATCAGGTAGCAATTTACCGTCAGCACGACTGAGCTCGGAGCTGAGGCCAGCTCTGCAGTTTCACCGGGTGCAACTTGTTTTCAAAGGCGTGGATAGCCCGGCCGGGCTGCCAAGACGTGCAGTGTGCTGCGCGAGAGCAGCAGGTTGCAGGCTATCTTGGCCTCTGCGGATGCAGTGTGCCACCTGCTTGGCAAAAGTTGTAGACAGGGAGCTTTGCAAGCTAGTAGACAAAAGATCGCTAGGTAAAGGAAAGGTCTGGTCCAACCGCAAAGACACTTCCGTCCGTTCAGAGCATTGTCCAGGTGTGGGCTTGTGCCCAGAGGCTTGGTACATGCACAATTCAAACCGAGAACTGGGTCTTCCAGGATGCCACAAATGAGCTGAAGCTGCGAGATCACGGCGCTTCGATCCCCATCAAGGTGCTGGTGGCACAGGCTGCAGAGCTCGGGGACGAGGGCCCCACGAGTTGGAGGACGAGGACGGCTACGAGATCCTGCGGCTCCTGGGCCGCCGGTGGGGGCGACCCCAGAGGGTCCTGGTGCGCTTCGACCCAGAAACCAAGACGGTCCTGAGCTATCTCTGCAAATCGTCCAGCGGGCCAGCGAGCGATCATACTTGGGCAAGCGAGGACTCAAGAGCTCACGAGAATGTGTGGGCGTCATCTTCATCACGGAGCCTTCCACAGATGTGTAGGGAGGTTTCTCAGTTTCGTTAAGAAGCATGGCTGTCGTCATACTGACGTAGGCCTTTTGCTCCAGCCACACAGCCGAACTGTTGGTTGGCACTTCTTTTTGTCAGCTGACCGAGGCGCAAGGTGAATCGTGTCCAAGCTTTCATGTCTGGCTGACGGGACCCTGCAGGCAATGTGCGCATGAGACGCCAAGTTTTTCCACTCCAATGGCCAGTCCAGCGCAGAGGCTCAAATTGCATGGGGTCGGAAAGCTCCAAATTGAGCTCACGAATCCTTGCAAAAGCCGATTGCAAATTTGCAAGCTCCACGTCACCGAGTTGGGCAAATCTGTGAAAGCTTGGCGCTTGGATCAAGTTTTCGAGGAGAAGCCTCGGCATAGTGTCGCTCAAACTTGCCAAGGTAAGCAGCAGCGAGGCGGCACAAGGTCCAAGACCCAAACTGCTTTGCTGAAGCCGTCGCAAGAAGAAGGGTAATCAGTCACCACTTTGCCCACGTGCTGCAGGAAGGCCAGGCCAGCGGGATCTCAGCCTCCGGGTTTTCGAGCAGCCACACGCCATCGCGCTTCGCGAGCTGCAGATCCAGCTTCTCACATAAGACCGCCATACACTCCCGACTCGCTGGTGTTTCTTCCTGCGGCCACGTCCCGCGCCATCCTGTGAACGCCCTGGCGCTCTGCCGGAGCATAGCGCAGTTGGGGGATGCGGCGATTGACATTTGAGGCGCCACCGCTACGTTGTGCTTGGTGAATTCTCCGGCAGCCTGATTTAGGCAAAGAAAACCAAAACTGAAAGGAGTGGGGGAGGGAATGTGGAGCGAAGGGAGTGGAGAGCAAGGACCAGGTGCAGAGGCATATGAAACCAAAGCGTGCGCAATTTGCATATCATATCCCTTCCAGATTTGTTAATTTTGTTGGCATGCTTGAGTATCTGCACGACTAGTCGGCTTGGCTTTGTGCAGCCAAGAGATCAATCATCGATGCATATTTAGTGAACTGGATCAGCATGGCATGACACTTCTTAGTCCATAGAGACGGAAGCATCATTTGTCGTGATGTCTTGCGATTGCCTGGCCCCAGGTCCAAGTAAACAAAGTGGCTTGGGGTTGAAGGTCTGGCCAAGTAAGGTCGTAGTGGTGAGGAAATGCTGTTGAGGTTCGAGATGGAACATGTGTCTGTCAGGTCAGGGCCGTTGAAGGCTTGACGGAAGCTACTGGTACTCGCTTGCTGATCCATCCAGCTGGATAGCAGGGTACTCTTCGTGGCAGATTGCATGCCAAGCTGTGCTAAGCCCTGGCGTTGTCGTTTAGCTGGGTTCGCGGCACTTAGCGACAGACACCATCTGCGAAAGGGGGATGGCGAGAGTGTGGGCTGAGGTTCAGGGTCCGCTTCCCGGTTGTCCAATGTTTTCGTGAATGCAGTGGGCTCTGCAGTAATCGTCAAAGCTCAGCTGCGACTCCATCAATCCCGCCAGCATGTCCGTTTCCCTCATGGTCAGCCATGTCAGTCAAAAGATTCGGGAGAACCGTCGCGAAGCTCTGCAGCCTTAATGTAGCAGCTTTGACAAGCAAACACACTACCTGTAGTAGTCGCGAAGTCCTGCGAACACTGAGTTTGCACTAAAACCATACATCACAAACCTTAGCCGCACAGCCTGGTAGGCGTAGCACTGGTGATGGTAATGCTTTTGGTGGTAGTGGTAGCGGTGCCCTGCTGCTGCCTCTCACTTCCTGCAGCTGAGAGCCTGCAGCAGCATGAGGCTCAGGGCCAGAGGTTTCATACTTGGTGCCGACCCCGAAACTAAACCTTAAAAAATGAAGCTTAAACCCTACGTAACATGGAGAGACGCTATATATTGTTGGCCGTGATGGTGCCTATGCCTCTGCAGTGGCACGGCGTCTCTGCTGCGAAGGTGCAGTATCCACCGAAAGCTGCGGGGGTCATTTTGGAAAAGTTTAGGCCTGGCCGAGGTTTTTTGGGGTTCAGGGCCTAGGTTTCGGGACCTTTTGGTAGCACACAGCGGGATTCTACTCTTTGTTTGGTTTCAGATTTTAGAGTCTCGGGAATTATTGGACCCTCGTTGTTAGACCACCGCCAAAACCGTCTTTGGTTCGCACGCATGTCGGTTAGAAGACCCAAACTCTTAAATCGCGTTCGCACAACTACGACAAACGCTACGCTCTAGCTGATTAGCACAATCCCCCACATGCTGTGACATGCACGCCTAGCAGGATGCATTGTGGCAGCTGCCTGACTGCAACATCGAGATCCTACAGGACACAGTTTGAGAAGCGCCAGAGTCGTAGGAGTCGTAGGTATGTCGGGGGATTCTGTGAGCAACGAAGATATGGCCAGTGCGCGAGTATACAATTCGTGAGCCCTCAAGCCTTGGGGTTAAACCGGAATTCAGCAAACTCCAGGAGGATGCTTGGAGACAGCGCTTCCTCGAGGAGTGCTCTTGCAGCACTGAGCTGAACTGGTTGGACTCCTTGAGCACAAGATGTTGCCGAAACTCTGGACCTTACATGTCGAACCATAAACCGAAAGCCCCACATCCAAAGCTTTCCCAAGCAGTTTCCATTCTGAACCCTCTTAGCTTTTAACAGAACCGTAGATATTCGAACTGTTGGCTAGAAAGCTAAAGCCTCTCAGGTTTCATGGGCAGCGCCCGGTAATTCTTCGTGGCTGGAGCTCCAAGGCACCATTGCCCTCAGGGGTTTAGGGTTTCAGCTTGAAGGTTCCAAGGTGCTACGGTTTTAGGGGATAGGTTTAGGGTTTAGGGTTTAGGTTTTGAGGCATTCATGGTTTCAGCATTCAGGGTTTGTAGGCTGGCGGTTTAGCGTTAACCCTCATGAGTTCTTTGGCCTTATTCACTGTATGAGCATTTTACCGATACAGCTTCATGTACCATTTAATCATGAGGCAGTCAAACTTCTTTGGGCCCCTAACTTACACCAGGTTCGAGCCTCAAACCTATCGAGACAACGCACATGAGCTGCAGTCAATATTGGGCATATGGGGTCTTAGGTTATTATCAAATATTTGGCCTTTACAGTTTACTAGTTACTAGTGGCATATGCAGCAGCTCATGCACATGTTCAAGCCTACAACAGGCTACGCAGAAGCTGGCAGAGCGGATGGAGAATGAGACCATGCTTTCAGAATTCGGGAAGACGGAGGCAGGTATGAGTCACACATCGGGTGTCAGGCTTCAGGTTTCACGATCTGGAGGGTGTGGATTCTGTGGCATTTCGTGCTTTGGGGATCGGGTTTCAGTGGCAGTAGCAGCAATTCGTCGTCGTCGGAGGAGTCGTAGGCAGGTTTCGCAGATTCTTTGGCGAGGCCTCCAAAACCCACAGTTGGATCAAAGCTGGAGGTGCGCGTCGGCCGTGGCTTCTTCTTCCATGTCCAGGGGCAGGCTGAAGAAAGCCTTCCGCTGGAAGATTTCATTCGGAGCATGCCGAATGACAACTACTTGTTCGACTTTGGTGAGTCTCCTGCTTGCGTACAGTATTGATCTTTGCAGGAAGAGTGGCCTTTTGACCACATCGACTTTCGTACTGCTGGTCCGTTGCACAAGTCCGACATTTTACGAAACCCTGAACACCCGAAACCCCTTCCAGAACCGCCAAGGTTCATGGAGCAAAGCGGTTTATCTGCCAACTGGACCCTTCCTCCCGTCCTGGAACAGCTAGGAACGTACGACACCTCCTCCGTGCCCCTTCGCCTGGCGTTGGGCAGTAAAGGTCAGGGGATGCCTTTCCACAGCCACGAAGAGCCTTGCTTGCGGTGGCCATAGAACCAAACCTTGACCCTAAACCCCTAAACCCCTGAACCCGTAAACCCTAAACCCCTAAGCCTTAAGCATCTGCCGATGATGCCCGGTTCCTGCATCACTCCCAGGACTCCTACCACTTGCAGCTGCAGGGACGGAAGCGCTGGGGAATTTATGCGCCAGGGAAGATGACAAGAACAGGTGTCCTCCACTCCGAAGATTATACGACCTGGCTGAGATTTAGAAGGAGAGCAGTGGCCTTGGAGTTGAGTGGAGCGTGCTGTAGATATGTTGCAAGTAGGGCTGGACGTCAGCATTGCAGCTACCAAGTTCAGGCTCAGAAGCATCACCCATCCCAACAGACACAGCCAATCGCAGTTCGTCGTTTGAGATCGTAGCCCTGTTGCAGGAGAGGCAGAGGCTTCGTTCCACCGCAGTGGGAATGCGTTTCAGAGCCCGGCGACCTGCTCTACGTCCCGGAAGGATTCCAGCACGCCACGGCAAGCCTGGGCTACTCCGTGGCCGTGGTGCAGCAAGCGCGACGCGCTTTGCCTTGGTCGGCCGTCTTCCACCGACATGCCGCCGTGCAGGCCAGCCGGGAGAAGCAGCACAAGCAGGCGGTGAAGCTGGCCAAGAAAGCTGCAAAGCTCGATCCCACGAACTCGGATTTGTGGCTGACCCTGGCTCAGATACACCAAGGGCCAGACTCGGACTCTGCCGCCAAGATGCTGGGTTCTTGTCAAAGATGTTTTATTCAAGTCACCACAAACCATGTTATTTACCATAGATCCCTTTTGTGGGAAAATGAATAGCAACTCTTCAAACCCTAAACCCTAAACCCCTAAACCCTAAACCCCTAAACCCCTAAACCCCTGAACCCCTAAACCCTAAACCCTAAACCCCTAAACCCTAAACCCCTAAACCCTTAACCCCTAAACCCCTAAACCCTAAACCCCTAAACCCTTAACCCTAAACCCTGAACCCTAAGCCCCTAAACCCTAAACAGTTGATCCCAGGATGGTGAAGTATTGCGAGAAGGGCCTCAAGGCGAACCCTCTCTGCGGGAAGACCCGGCTTCACCTGCTCATGGCCTACAACTCCCTGGGCCTTGCCAGCCAGACCCAGGAGCTCATGGGCAAAGATCCCCCACCTTCCAAAAAAAGAATTGAAGCCCAAGGCTTTTTGGAGGCGGAAACCTCTGAGAGCTTGAACTCTCAAGCTGTAAACCTCGAGGATCAGCTTGGAGCGAGCCGCCAAGTAAGTGAACCCCAAACCCTAAACCCTAAACCCTAAAAGTAAGTAAACCTCCAGCCTTGCCTTCCTAAAGCTCCAGGAGCCCCGAGAACCTCCAAAACGTCTTGAGCCACGAAAGCCCTGAATGTTTACAATTGTCATAACACTTCTTGTAGTCTTTTTCATGATTACTACCGTGCCTGTTCCGAGTCTTGTTGTTATTACCAATGCGCTGATTATTTTGATGATTGTCGTTATTGACATGAGTCCTATGATTGTGATTGTGACTCTGACTTTGATTGGTATCCTTATTGTAGTCATTATTGTACCTTGTTACCATAGGGTTTAGGGTTTAGGGTTTTGGGAGTTTAGGATTTAGGGTTTACTTCATGCTGCTATGAGCAAAAGGAGCTCATGGAGGAGACCAAAGCACTCGGTCGAGAGTTGGTGGAAACCGTGGACTTCTTAGTCCAGGCCGAGCAGAAGCGGCGGGTGGAGCTGTGACGCTGCCCAGAGGCTGCGGGGCTGTGTGCATTGAGTAGCAGGAGCAGGAGCAGGTCGTAGTCGTAGTTGTGGTGGTGGGTAGTAGTGACACTAGCAGCCAAGCAACAGTAGCAGTAGCAGTAGTGGCAGTAGTTGTAGCAATGGCATGCAATGTATCCAGCAGTCAGGCTTCTGGCCCTGGTGCCGATCCGATCAAAGATTTGAGGCAGGAGAGAAAGTGTCCGAATGCAGCGTCTTCGTGACACCCCGCGAACCGTTTCGTATTGCTGTGCCCGGGATTCTTTCGGCTTGAACTGAGCATGAAGGTGGTTTCAAGTGGCAGTCGACCTTGCAAAATCTGTTTTTAAGTCGCAGTCGACTACGTACAGTAGCCTGTCAGACACCATGGTACGCACGGTGGCAGGATTTGTAGATGACGTAGCCAAGAGGACCCTGATCGTAGCGATCTCCCACCGCCCACACTCGCTCCGCAAAACGTCAAATCCGGAACCAACCGCTGGCTGCGGATCTTTTGCCATGTGGCGGACTTGATGACCTCGGCGCCTTCACCGACCCTCAGTGAGGCAAGCCGTGTGCACACCGAAGTTCCTGCTATAACCTGAATAATGGCAATGAAACCAGTAGAAGTAATAACACTGACGTTGGCCGCCGTGGGCCTTTATCGTTCATGTTCCTTCTGCAATCAGTGCATTCAGCCTGGCGCTCCGAAGGCCTGGGCAGTCAGCGGGAAGCACGTGGGTTGCTACACCGGCGGCAAGGTGCAACTCCTAGTAAAATAAGACTTCGGTGACTTAGCTGCAGCAGCGGCGTCAGCAGCATCAGATGGTCTGTATACTTGTGTATTTCGTAGTAGAGGGGACTGTAGACAGTAGCCACTATGTGTCTGATCATTCCTACCGTAGGGCTCCTCTACCCCGAAAGCTTCTTTTGACTTCGGCCAGATCGGCTTCTGCGAGTCTTCCAACGTCCTCGGCTGCTTCACCGGCATGCTCTTGCCAGGGGATGTATAGTGGTTATACAACAACAAAAAAAGAAAAGCATTCAGTGTGCTAACAGGAATCGATTTGAATAGTGCAAGGTGAGTAGCCAACGCAATCAATCGGAAGTATTGTCGGACCGCGTTCCCCAAGCCCCAGTAAGATCATAGTCCTAAGCACTAAACCTTATTGTGCTGTTCCCAGGCCGTCCTCGGAGTTTGTGGGCTTGCAAACGCCAAGTTTCATGCCAGATTTGTCATTGAGACATAACTGTTCGAATCACTCTTAATGTCCGGGATATTCGATTTCTTTCTGGCTCTTTCGCCCCAAAGCTTGTGGCGCCTTCACTTCCAGATTTCGGCCATGAAGAGGGTCAGTCTTGCAGCGCGATCCTTAGCCGCAATGCCGCGGCGAGGCACATAGCTGAAACCTGATCCCCCGTAGTCCTGAACCATAAGAAAAGGTCATGAACAGCGAAGAGCCTGGACATGACTCTGGATCTTGAACACCAGCCAGATGAAGCAAAGATGGTATTTCGATGTGTTTTGATTGTAGCTGTATTGGTGGAACTACGCGCATTCTTTTACAACCTTCTTGGTATAAAGGAGCCATTTTAAACCCTCCACCCTGAACTACTATTCTTGCTGGCTTTTCTTACCTTTGGTTAGTAGGGAATAGAGGAATGGTAGTAATAGTAGATGTAATCATACCCCATTCCTCCATTCCCTACTGTACTAACCAAAGGTAAAGATCCCTGGAAGGAACCCTAAACCCCTATAGATCCCTTTAAAGGCACCCTATGGATCCCTTTAAAGGAGCCCTAAGAAACGCGTGATGCCCAGAGACTCCAATAATATCCCTTAATCAAGGAATATATCTTAAATCATATTAAGGATCCTACTATAATTTAAGGTATATTCCTTAATTAAGGGATATTATTGGAGTCTCTGGATGCTACGATCATCTTCTGTGCCAGGCCTGTGCTCCGAGGAGTTGCACCTGGTGGACGCCGCCTGCCAGGCGCTGGTAGACAAAAGCCTGACAATAATAGTTATGGGGAGTAGTAGTAGTAGTAGTAGTAGTAGTAGTAGTAGTAGTAGTAGTAGTAGTAGTAGTAGTAGTAGTAGTAGTAGTAGTAGCAGTAGTAGTAGTAGTAGTAGTAGTAGTAGTAGTAGTAGTAGTAGTAGTAGTAGTAGTAGTAGTAGTAGTAGTAGTAGTAGTAGTAGTAGTAGTAGTAGTAGTAGTAGTAGTAGTAGTAGTAGTAGTAGTAGTAGTAGTAGTAGTAGTAGTAGTAGTAGTAGTAGTAGTAGTAGTAGTAGTAGTAGTAGTAGTAGTAGTAGTAGTAGTAGTAGTAGTAGTAGTAGTAGTAGTAGTAGTAGTAGTAGTAGTAGTAGTAGTAGTAGTAGTAGTAGTAGTAGTAGTAGTAGTAGTAGTAGTAGTAGTAGTAGTAGTAGTAGTAGTAGTAGTAGTAGTAGTAGTAGTAGTAGTAGTAGTAGTAGTAGTAGTAGTGAGTAGTAGTAGTAGTAGTAGTAGTAGTAGTAGTAGTAGTAGTAGGAGTAGGAGTAGGAGTAGTAGTAGTAGTAGTAGTAGTAGGAGTAGTAGTAGTAGGAGTAGGAGTAGGAGTAGGAGTAGGAGTAGTGGTAGTGGGTAGCGGCAGTGGCAGTGGCAGTGGCAGTGGCAGTGGCAGCAGCATGAGCAGCATCAGTAGCAATAGCTATCACCACCAGATTCTGTTCTGTCGCCAGCAGGCGCCCACGCGGGTGGTCTCACAAGAAGGCGATGGAGTGCTCACCTTCGCCATCGATCGGCTGGGGTTGCACGCGTGCACGAGTCACAGGAGTGCAAGCTGTCATGGATGCAGGGTTTAAGGTTCCCCAAACGTAATTTTTAGGATTCCGCGGATGTGATAGGGCTTTAATGATTGTAGCGGCTGAAAATGGTAGTGGTAGGGCTTCAGAGGGATTTGACGGGGCTTCTGTGCGGGTGCGGGGTTTCGTGTAGGGTCTGTCTGCTTCTTGCAGGAGCGGCCTGCTGCGGCACTTCTCCCTGGGTTCGGGAGCCCAGCATCGCAGAGCCTTCAGAGTCGTGGACATCGGACGCACTGCAGACGCAAAACCCGAACCGGGATGCGCGAAATCCGAAACCCTCAGCCTGAACTGAGCCCTCAAAGTCTGTGCAAATCGCTGTTTGCGTCCTACACCATCTCCTGAAGGATCGAAGGCCTTGAACCCTAAACCCTAAACCCTAAAAAACCCCTAAACCCTAAACCCTAAACCCCAAACCCTAAACCCTAAACCCCAAACCCCTAAGCCCCTAAACCCCGAAACCCCTAAACCCTAAGCCCTGAACCCTAAACCCTAAGCCCCTAAACCCCGCAGCGAGGTGAGAAGGTCGCATTGGTCAGATCCTGGCGGGGCCACGATCAGGCTTGGGAAACGGGCGATTTCACTGCTTTGAGAGTTTTTGGGGGATTTAGGGTTCAGGGGTTTAGGGGGTTTAGAGTTTAGGGTTTAGGGGTTTGCGGGTTTAGAGTTTAGGGTTTAGTGTTTAGGGCTTGGGTGTTTGATTGGGGACGAGGATTCTAAAGTGCTCTCGAGGGTTTAGGGTTTGGGGCGGCTTAGCCTAGAGCCTGAAAGCCTAAACCTCAACACAGCCCAACAGTGAACCTCAGGTCTTACAAGCCCGTTAAAATTCATCACAACGACCGTAAACACGTTAAACACGCAAAGACAACCATGACAGCCAAGCATGGCCTGAGAAGAAGCAACAAAGCTTGGGTGCGGCCCCCAACTCAGTAATAGTTGAATAATATTCACAATATAGATATATTAGGACCTTAACGGTAGCCCTAGTATAGACTCTTACTGTATGCGGGCAGTACTTAAAACAACGCAATGAACCAAACCCTGAACCAAACAACCCGCACCCCAAGCCTCCAATTCGAAGCCTAACGAACTCTATAAGTCCCAAGGAACTTGAACAGACCGCACTTACACAACATCAACATAGGGACTCCAAACCTCTAAACCTGAACCCTAAATCCTAAACTCTAAACCTCTAGAACCTGAACCCTAAGCCCTATACCCTAAATTCTAAACCCTGAACCCTGAACCCCTTAACCCTAAGCCCTAAACCCTAAATTCTAAACCCTGAACCCTGAACCCCTTAACCCTAAACTCTGAACCCCAAACCCTAAACCCCGTAACCCTAAACCCTAAACCGCAAACCCTCAACCCTAAACTCCATTATAGTACCTTTATAGATCCCCTTTAAAGGAACCCTAAACTCTAACCCCCAAACCTTGAAGCGTCGCCAAAGCCGAAACTCGTGGAGGTGGTCGCGGACGTTAGCTTCGACACCACCGGGGCCCTCGTGGCAACGGGCTCTGTGGACCAGACGGCCAAGGCGGGTTTAGGGTTCAGGAGTTTAGGGTTTAGGGGTTGGGGTTTACGGGTTTGCAAGGAGGTTTACGTATTTAGTGTTGAAGTTACTTACACGTTTGTCTTGGCCTTGAGCTTCTTGCATTTTTGGCTTCGAACCGTTTTATGCAGTGGGCGCGTCGGGCTGTCGATGTTGTGTATGATCTATGATGGGGGGTTAGGCTTCAGAGGGTTTTTCTTTGACTTTATAACCCTAAACCTAAACCCCATACCCTAAACTATTCTTCTCTAGTTCTAACCCTAAACCCCTAAACCCCTAAACCCTAAACCCTAAACCCTCAACCGGTGAGTTCTTTTGCTCTTTCTCCTGCGGAGGATGAGGGGTCTGCTCTTATAGGACCCTTATAGTAACCCTTAAAGGAACCCTCATTATAATAACCCTTAAAGTAATCCCTACTTTGTCTTCTTCCGAATTTTGAGGGTGGCTCTGCTCAGGGCTTCCTAAAGGGCCTAGGGTTTAGGCTTTTTAGGGTTTAGGGTTTGGGGTTAGAGAGAGTAATAGTTTAGGGTCTAGGGTTGAGGGTTTAGGGTTTAGGCTTTTTAGGGTTTAGGGTTTAGGGTTAGAGCTAGAGAAGTAGGGTTTGGGGTTTAGGGTTTAGGGTTTATCAAAGGGGAAAAGGAGGGACCCTTAATGGGGACCCCTGCCCTATAACGGGCTATATAATGGGTAGATAATGGCTATATCTAGGGGTCCTTATTAAGGGTCCCTCCTTTTACCCTTGGAGTTTAGGCTTTAGGGTTTAAGGTTTAGGGTTCAGGGTTTAGGCTTTAGGAAGTATCCTTTGATGGGCCGGATTCCGGTAGAAAGGCGGGCATACTCGATTTACCTTGACATATCTAGGTCGCGATTCTTGGTCTAGCTGCTTCTAGGGTTGGATCCTGTTTTTTGCTATCGGGGCACAGGGCTGTTGTTCGTGCACGCATTTTCTACCATCGCGGAGGGCGAGGCTTCGGAGGGTTTGGGGTTCTCGCACTACGGGTGTTAGGGCCCAGCTAGTAAACCGCAACTTCTAAGCCAAACCCGGGGGTGTCAGCTCCCGCCAAGCACCCAGCCGGCTACGAACCTTCAGCTCTGGCCCCCAGCTTTACATCCAAAATTCTGAAACACCTACGCCTTGAAGCCGAAATTTGAACTCGAAGCCCAAAGCCTCACGCATTAGATCCCTAAGTCCCAAACCCTGAAGCCGAGCGTGTATGCACCTTAGAAGGCCTTCAAAAAGGAAGACGCTTTAGTCTGGGAGCAACCTCTTTTGCTTGCCAGGTGTGGGACTTTCAGGGGTATTTCTGCACCCACAACTTCAAGGGCCATGCGGGCATTGTAACGCTGGTGCCGGCGCCTTAGCTCGGGGGAATTTGAGCGGTTCCATTGGCCTGTGGTGCAATTCAGCAACTTGCAGGGGCTGGGGGACCTTTGTTCAGTAGAGCTTTGTTCGAGGGCCTAAAGCCCAAGCCCCGCAACTTCACATCGAGCTCGCTCCATACAACCCCGGCGTAAACTAGTCGCTACAGAATCCCGAGTATTTAGACCTTCTAAAGGGAACTCCAGAAAGTTGGAATATGGTTTCAGGGTAGGATCCCCTATAATTTACCATAAAGGGCTTAGGATAATCATATTCCAACTTTCTGGCTTTTACTGTAGGTACAGGGCTTCAGGAAACCCTTTGTAGCCCCCCCCCCTTGCAGCTCGGAGCCCCAAAACGCTGCGCAAGAGCATCCTAAACCCTAAACCAAAAAGTGTGTAAAACTGTACAGGCTTCTAAAGCCGGGTCCAGAAGCAGTACCAACAGAGCCACGCATTATTAACATGATTGCTTGGTTCTGTAAAGCTAGAGCCTAAAGAGCTTCATGACTGCTTCAGAAAGCCTTATCAAGCATCGCTGAGTCTGTGTACCCTAAACCCTACACAATAAACTCTTGAGTCCTTAACCCCAAAAGCCTCGACCCTTGAAGCCCTGAGCTTGTCAAAAGCTACAAACCCTAAACGCTCAACACTAAACCCTCCATCCTTAAGCCTTAACCCTAAACCTTCAACCCCAAACCCTCAACCCTAAGCCCTCAACCCGAAACCCTCAACCCTAAACCCTCAACCCAACACCTCAACCCTAAACCCTCAGCCCTAAACCCTCAACCCTAAACCCTCAACCCTAAACCCTTAGCCCTAAACCCAAAACCCGTAGCCACCGAGGCGCTTCCATCCTGCGCGGCTGCAGCTCGTCACAGTGGCCAACACGGAGGCGAGGGTTTAGGGTTTAGGGCTTTTTAGGGTTTAGGAATTACCTTAACCCGGAAGAACCTACCTTTTTAAGGACAGATATAAGGAAATCATAACGAGGAACCCGAAAAAGGTAGGTTATTCAGGGTTAAGGTAGGGTTTAGGGTTGAGGTGCTCCGCTTTGGGCTTCGGGGGTTTGCGATTTGCTAGGAGCTTTGTAATGTAAGGCTTGGCTCAGAGGTTTGGGGTTTTCAGAGTGAAGGTTGATGGCAGTCTGAGGGTTCTGGATTCTAGTAGCCCTAAACCCTAAACCGTTCTAGTAGGGTTTTGGCGGTTCGAGGCTTCCTTGGGTGCAGTTTGCAGGTTCAGTTGGACGGTGTCTTGGCTTTTTGTGGATGTAGGCTATGCATTCATGCTGCCCCCCCTGTCCGTCGATATTCACTTCAAGGGAAGCTGGTCACGAGCTTTGCAAGTCTCAAAAATTATCGGCCAGCGTGTTGCAGGGGTTGTGGACGGCAGCACGCTGCGATCAGGTCGTTCTCGAAGAGAGCAAGTGTTTGGGCTGTCTGGCCGGACTGGTTGCTCCTGCCCGACCCGTCTTCTCCACTGGCATGCAAGGCTATAGTTTGTATTAGAAGAGCATAAGAGGTTAGGCTGCTCTCAGGTTTCGGTTTTGGATTGTCGAGTCGTTATGCTGAGCCCTCCGAGCCGACATCTTGAACGCAAAAGGGTAGTGGCTCAAGCAGTAGTTTCTCACGACAGCCCCCAGCTGTTTAGAGAATGATCGACTTGTATTTCTTCACAGACCGGGCAGCCACGAAAGACGCGGTACCTTTGCCCGCACTGTGCCATGACATGGCTCTTTTCTCCATCGCTTTACAAGTGCTGCTCCTCGTGCTAATCCTTGCGTGCATGATATTTACGGCTCTGTTTGAGCGCCTTGCGAGTGTCTTGCGTGCCAGAAGTGTTGCCTTAAAGGAGTCAGCACAGGAGTTCAGGATTGAGCTGCAGCCGCCGTGCAAATGCCTGCGGTTTGCCATCAAATGGGATCCTGACATACGACTGATGATCAACACCCTCAAGAAGGAGGGTGAAGAAGGCCTTACGAGATTTCTGGAGAACGAGGTCTTCGTGTGGAAGCTGCGGAGCTATACCCGCAACATGGTCTCCAAGGCATTCAAAGCAAATATCAAGCAAGATATGATAAAGCTGAGGCAGCAGAGGCAGCTTCGCGCAAGATCTGCGCAGAAGACCCCCGAGCAGGATGTGCAAGACCGACATGCTCTACGAGAGCTCTTGAAGCAAGCGGACCAAGCGGCGGCTGCTGCTCAGGCACCGCTGGTGCAAGAGCAGGTACCCGAGGTGCGCGAACCTCTGGCCGTCGCCAACGCGCAGAAGAAGCCGACAGCTACCCAGATGTCACTCGAGGATGCAGCTGCACTGGCGGCTATGAGGGCAGTTGAGCCCACGAACAGCCTGACAGCAGCAGGCGAGGCCGAGCAACCCCAGGTATCTGATGCCTTTCTAAAAATGCTCATCGAAACATCAAAGAAGAAGCCAATGCAGATGTGCACCGCGGAAACTTCAGTAACGACATCTATGGTGGCCGGCGAGGATGGAAGCAGTTCACCTGAAGCCTTACAGGCAGAGCAAAACTTGAACGGAGAGGCGGCGGATGCATTTGGGCAGTTTCGGACTGAAGATTCGCAGAAGAAGCGAAGCGACGCTCAGATGTCTTTTGAGGATGCTGCCGCGCTGATTTTATTGATGGCAGAAAAACCAGCAAGCAACACTGAAGGGCCGCAGACTGAAACATCCGCGACAAAAGTCTCTCCATGCGACACGGACGGTTGGGATTACGATGACTTCTGGGCTCACATCGATGTCAACTTGCCACCACACTTGGCAGCAGCCAAGCTTTTTGCTGCCATGGGTATTACTGAAGATTCTGCAAGCATCACCGTTGCTCCTGCCATGCCCAGGAGCAGCATGCACAACGAGGATCCCTTCATGGGCTTTTGGGACAAGATAGATGCCAGCATGTCGCCAGAACTGGTGGCAACTAAGCTCCTCAATGCCAATTTCGTAAAAGCCTACTGAACGGTGCGAGGAGTGCACGTGCCAAAGAGCACTGCAAACTTGCAATGTAAGGCCGTCAAGTTTGGGCAGCGATCTGAACAAGTAGCCGAGTAGCCCAATTAGTAGTTCCTTACACGCAACTTGCATCTAGGGCTTCAATCCTTGATTGTCTAAGGGCTGGAGGGAATATTTTTGCCATTTGACTGCTCACGCTTGCTTGGCACGTCACTTATGCGTGTCTTGTGCTGTGTGGCGTTGGACGGCATTTGTGCTTCAGGTGTCAAGACAGCAATCAAGCTTCACCAATAAATTGCACGGAGACTTCACTAGTCAGACAATCCACCTGAAGCCTTTGCGTCCTCCTGATGTCTGACGGTTCGTCAGATGCAAGCCCTGCAGTTGCATCGTCTTTGAGAGATGTACCAACTTCAAAGCGGACAGAGTCTGCCGAGCCCCGGAGCCAAAGCAGGCCCGACTGCTTGCACAAATCGTTAAGACGCTAAGCAGTCTGCAGCGCTAGGAAGGTTTAGTACGAATCCCAATGAGAGCAGAAAGCCCCATACGATAAACGTCCTCACTTCAACCTCGCACACAATGTACGAAAAAGGAAGCCCGCCATGCCGAAACTAAAGCCCAAATCGTCGTGCTTCCAGCACAAGAATTAAGTTACGGTGCCCTTGTTGGAAGCAGAAATCGTCAAGCCCCGGACCCTGCAATAAACATCGAAATGTTAACAACAATGCCATTAGAAATATGAAGTTCCGGATCTTTATTGATAGTACTATTGATACAATTACTGACATTCTTCTCATTCTCATTGTTACTAATAGTATTGTTTTGTTGCTATAGCTATTATGACAATTATTTTTATTATTGTTATTATTATTATTATGATTTCTATTCCGAATAGTATGCTTACAGCTATTTGTTCTCAATACTTGTTTTATGTTTACTGTTATTGTTATGTGTGTATCTGTTCTTCTTCTTCTGCTTCTTCTTATTGATGCTTTGGGCACGGCCCCCACTCAGTAATAGTTGAATAATATTCATAATATAGATATAGAGGACCTTAATAGTAGCCTTATTTTAGGATCTGACTGTATGGGGGCAGTACCTAAGTTACCACCCCTACGAAGGTACGGCTGTGGGACTTGGAGTCCTCCGTCTGCGTCGCGGTCCTCAAGGACCCTTCTCCTTGCTGAGAGAGAGGGAAGCAATGGTTTAGGGTTAGGGTTTTGGGGTTTGGGGCTTTAGGGGGTTTAGGGGTTTGTGGAAGCAAGATGGTTCACGACAACAGTAAGAGCCCCTCATACTAAGAACCTATTGCAGAGTAATACGCGGTGACGAACCGCGAGGCTAGAAGTGATAATAACACTTACAGCGACTGACAAGTATAGGTTATAGAATACGAAAGGTGGATCGCGCCTAGAAGCTGGGGTGTTGAACGGCTGGGATTTTCAAAGTCTGAAGCGGTCCTAGAAAATGCGGTTCCTGGCGAAGGAGGAGCCGGTGTAGTCGGGACCGTAGCGATAGTGCGACACTCTTTGCATCAATGAAGGAAGCACAAGCCACCATGCAGCAGAGTCATGAGTCGCACCTGGATTTCGTAGGAACCGAATCACTGCTTTCAAGAAAGGAGAGGGTTTTGTCGCAATCCTGCGAGGATGTCTGTTGGGTGGTACCGCAGTCAAGCTACACTATCTGTGGCTGCATGTTTTGGACTGGGACGTGCTTCAGGAAGAAATGGCCTGGTATGTCAGGTTAGCTTAGAAAGCACACAAACTCACGACCCTACTGTAGATGATATAAATCCTGCATGACCCATAATAAGGAATGTACCATAATTCTCATAGTTAGGGTCCAATAATTCCCATAGTTAGGGTCCTTAAGGTAATGCAGGATTTGTATCATCAACAGTAGTTCCCAATTCCGGCAAGCCTTAGCCCTGTTTCCCAACCCTCAAGCTGACGACAGTGAGCACAGCCCAGGATCATCTGTCCAGCATCTCTTCGATGTGCTTCGGTGCGACCGGTTTGAGTTGTCAGGGCATTGCAAGCTCGTTAGAGTCGACGGCAATAGCGACGGCCCACCATGTCTGCTTCTGCCACCTCCAGTACTGCTACTGCTGATGTTGCTGCTGCTGATGCCGCACCGCTTGGGGAAGCAGTGACAATTGGTTTCTGCTGTTTTTGTCATCCTCCTTCTTCCCCTCTCCATTGTTAACATCAAGATGGTATTATTTTGGTGGTGGAGAAGATCATGCTCCTCAACCTCCCCCTCCTCCTCCTCCTCCTCCTCCTCCTCGTCCTCCTCCTCCTTCCCACCCTCCATCACCATCACCATCACCATCACCACCACCATCTCCACCATCATCATCATCGTCGTCATGGTCGTCCCTGCCACCATGATCAATGGTGGCACGGGTCATTGATTGCCAGTGCCATTGCTATCACCATCCTCCTGCTGCTGCTCCTTCTCCTCCTCCTCCTCCTCATCATCACCGTCGCCTTCATCTTCATCACAGTTGCCAAGGCTTGCAATGATGTACTTCTTGATGCTTATCCGTTCGTTCTCTCTCACCATCCTGGGTATCATCATAGCCATCAGCCACCATCTTCACAGCCACTATCTTCATCTTCATTCTCCCACACAGCTTCTGTTGTCCGTGTGCATGCAGTTTGCCTGAAGGCTGTCCGATGTGTGACCACGGTTACAACAGGGACTTTCTAGCACTTTGTCTAGGCTTCTGCTTCTCTTGCCACCCTTCTGCAATGACCCTAAGCCCTAAAGTCAAGTAATCGATCCTGAGCCCTGGCATCCCAAGACTGGATGCCCAGACACCGAAGATGCCCGGCAGCCTTCACCCTCACACGGGGAGGAAACATGGGTGGAGCCCATGGAGAATGGTCAAAGACAGCCCGATCTGGGCTGTCGAGGGCTCCACTGGACTTAAAAGTTCAAAATCCACCAGAGTACCGTGATTTTCCCTCGGTGGCCCCAGGAGGTTTCAGAAGCCTTAGAATACAGTCTTCCCAGAGTCTGAAAAGGCCTCTTACCAACATAGTGTGGGAATTGAGGGCGTAAGCCCGAAACCCCAACAGGACATGGTGTGGGTGGTTGCACAGGGGGCGGGTAGAAAGAACTTCCGGCTTCACCGAGTTCGGTCACAGGGCACAAGGAAGGTCGCTTGACGCGAAATTTGCCACCCCGACAAACCCTGCTGCCATCTCAGCATGGATTAGCGGCCCGCTGTGTGGGAAGAGACCCTAAACCCCGAAACCCCTAAACGCTAAAATCCTAGAACCCAAAAACTCTGAACCCCGAACCCCGACCCCAAAACCCGAAAACGTGCGTGGCTCCGTCTGGTCTGCAGGCCCTGTGAAGTCCAAGCTCTACCAGCTCGTCACCGGCGGTCGTGACCAGGCCTTTGTCGACTCTTCGGGTTTGAGAGCCTTTGGGTGCCTAGTTTGGTTTTCTTGAGTTTTACAGGGTTTGCGAGCTTTTGGGTGCCTACTTCGGGTTTCTTGGGTTTTAAGGGGTTTTGGGGTTGATGGTTGAGAGTTTCTTAAATTTTAAAATGTTGTGTGTCCAGGTTTCAGTTTTTCCCTTGTAGGGTTTGGGTTGCAAGTGTTTAGTGCAACTGAATTTGGGGTTCGGGCGGTTTGGCTTTGGGCTTGGGATTTTGGATCTCTTGGATTCGGGGAACCTTGTGCCAAAGCCCGAAGCTCAAGACCCAAAATCCCGAGCCATAATCCCTCTAAGCCTTAAGCCCTAAACCCACAAATCCAAAGACTTGGTGTCCTCACGCTTTCTGTTAAAAACCCTAAACACCCAAAGCCCTGGAAGCCCAAAGAGTGGAGCTCCAAACGACTCTGAACCCTAAGACCCGAAACCTCAAAGTCTTATTTGTGATGCCCAATTGCCACAGCGTAATCCTGTATGTAGAACAGCCTCCAAGAGCAACAGCAGCATAAAGCTTGGCCTGAGAATCCCACAACGGGAAGCCCTAAATTCAAATTTCCGTCAACCCTGAACCCGTGCTTCGGTGTTTCAAGGCCCAATCTTCTCGCGTAGTGGTTTCGGGGTTTTGGGGCTTTCGGACTGTGGGGAGGATCTTTTTGAGTGCAAGGAGTCTTGGGGTGTTCCGGGCTCAGGGTTCGGTTCAGGGATTAGGGATTAGGGATTTAGGGTTTAAGGTTTAGGATTTAGGGGTTGAGGGGAGTGTGCATTGGGAGTGCTGTTGTCAGGTCGTGAACGTTTGGAACCTGGAGGAAAAGTGCTCTCTGGTGCCTTTCGGCAGCACTCTGGCAGGTCCCTGTATGGAATGAATGTGAACATTGTGATCGGGAAGCGAAACACGTATGCAGCTAACTGATAAAGGTTTAGCATTGCAGAGCATGGCGGATTTCGCCCAGAAGACGTGCTTGTTTCGGCACGAATGATCTTGACAGCTTGTCTTTCGTCTGGTAGCAGCCCTAAGCAACACAGACCTACACCTGGAAAGTGCTCAGGGATTAAGCACAGAGTTTGGACTCCCAGCCGCAGCTGAAAGGTATGCTTTCTCCAATGTGCACCAGTTACGTTTCATCATCGGCCCAGTTGTTCTTTGAGGTTTTGAAAGGCTGTCTAAAATGCGACGAAAAGATAGACGTCTTCCTCATTCCTTCACTCCCTCCCCTAAATAGCATGTTGGGTTCGGGACCGATGGTTTAGGTGTATAGTAAAAGCCAGAAAGTTGGAATATGATTATCCTAAACCCTTTATGGTAAATTATAGGGTATCCTACCCCGAAACCATATTCCAACTTTCTGGAGTTCCCTTTATGGGATCCCAACTAGACCCGGCCTTGAAACTCATGCAGCATTTACAGATGCACGCACATATGCGCCTTTTGAAGCCCCGCTTGGCCGTAGCCCTTCGATGCCATGGGAGACTTTCTAAGCAGAAGCACAGACTCTTGCAGTCCTAGGCCTTGAGGGTTTTCGGGTTCAGGGGGTTTAGGGTTTAGGGTTTTGGGAGTTTAGGGTTTAGGGTTTAGGGGTTTAGGGTTTAGGGTTTAGGGTTTAGGGTCTGTGGTCCTTCATACCTTCTCCAGAAGCTTTTGGTACGGCCATAGCCATACCCTGCACAGAGCAACTCAAGGACATTGTAGAGGGGATTGGAATGGCTGTTTGAGATAGAACATAAGCCCTAAACCCGAAAAGACTGTAAAGTTGCACAGAACAATATACGATCTTATAAGCAAGTTTTGCAAAGCAGGGTACCGTTCACCCCGAAGTTATGAGGACTCCATTAAGGGTACTATCAGGGTTCCCATAAGTGTACCATAAGAGGTCCTGTGTTGTATAGGGGTTGCTATAAAGGGGTCCCTGTTCTAGAACCCCATAGTACCCTTCAAGGATCCCTCAAAAGACCATTAAAGGATCCCTTAAAGGACCCTTTCGAGGGTGCTATGAGGGTTCCTACAAAGGAGTCCCTCATAGTACCCTTAAAGGATCCCTCGAAGGACCCTTTAAAGGATCCCTTAAAGGATCCCTTGAGGGTCCGATATTCTACAACGTGTAGCCTTAAAGAATCCTTAGAGGACCCGTTAATGGATCCCTTAAAAGATCCCTGAAAGGACCCCTTTCAGGATCCCTCAAAGGATAGCTAAAGGGTCCTTTTTGGGTTCCTACTGTCTCCCAGGCGCTCCATCCCGGTTCGGGGCCCGGATCATTTCAGGGAGCCCAAAGATCTCTGGACGAGAGGGTCCTGCTTTGGGGTTTAGGGTTTAGGGTTTTTAAAGCTTTTAGGATTTACAGGGTTTGTAAGGCTTTTAGGGCTTAGGGTTTAGGGTTTAAGGTTTGGGGTTTCGGGCTTGGGGTTGAGTTTCGGGCTTGGGGTTGAGGGTTTTGAGTTTAGGGAGTTTAAGGGTTAGGGTTTAGGGTTCACGGTCATGTTTTGGGGTTTAGGGTGTTGGGATGCACACGATAGTTCCTTTTTAAGGATATGTGCTATATAGTTCTGGTAGAGCTTCTGTTTACAACCTCGGGCACTGGGCTATGCGATGGCTACCTTCGGGCCATTGATGTTCGCAGTTGCATGGGTATGTGCGTTTAGTATCGGGATTTTGGAGTTTCGTCGCGATCAGAGTTTGATGGGCTTTCGAGCTTTCAGACCTTATAGTAGCCTCCATAGTCCCCTAGACTAGTCCTCATGGTACTTGTGGTAGGTAAAATCCTGGTTTGGCGCCTGCTTCGGGGGTGCAAGTTACAGAAGTTCGCGGCACAATTCCTGCCAAGAGTTCTTTTTCCTGGTGGGAGTTTGGGCGTCAAAGTTTCAGAATTTTACTGTAGGGGGAGAACTCGTGAACACTGACGACATCGGCGACATAAAGTAAAGTTCGATTATAACTCTGAGCCTTAAACCCCAACCATGTCGGCCGGTGTGGGGAGTTTTTGCTTCGGAACCTAGGGTGTCAAGGCACTATACCCCAAGACCTAAGCTTGCGTGTAAACCTGTGATCCTGAAACCTAAACGGACCTAAATCCAGAGTCCCAACATTGGGGCAGGAATAATGAGTATTCGTGTTCCCTTTTCGTCCGCTTTGATGTAAATGGCAGCATAGTGTAGTATAGCACCAAAGCCTGTTCGCATTGTAAATGCCCTCATGTTACATCTGAAGTTGTAAAACTCGTACACTCTAAACTCCAAAAGCCGAAGACCCACGGCAGGAAAATGGGGGGGCGGGGTACAGAGCCGTTGCCAGGTTGGTTAGTTGGGGCTCCCGGCGATACTGCGCTCTTGGTACTTGTTTTCCTTATTTCAGGGTCGAGGTTTTGGGGCTTTAGACTGTCAAAGGTTCAGAGTTCTGTTTGCGGCCTTGGACCCTAAGCCCTAAACTCCTACCCCTAAACCCAAAATCCTGACCCCTAAATCCTAAAACCTAAACCCAAGCCCCTAAAACCTGAAACCCTAAACCCTAGCACCTAAACCCAAACCCCGAAAGCCCTGAACTCTAAACCCTAAACCCTCTCTGAAAGACCATGCCCAAAGAGCCTAAAACCTCCTCAGGTGTTTGAAAACGTGGAAGGCGTCGTTGCCGTGCTCTGGCTGGTATTAGCTTGGGTCGCCCTGCCTCTAATGTGGATGCATCACGTTTGCTTGCGGGTTTCTCTGCATTTTCCTTGCTTGCTCTTTCTACTGTCGTTCATGTTCTTTCTGCCCTACTTTGATGATTCCTAAATCCGAGACCCCTAAGCCCCGAAACTCCTAAGCCCCAAATCCTTAAACCCAAATGCTACTGTTCTTTACCACTGCTCGTCCTGGGCGGTCCCTAATTGCCCTCCTAACCCCTAAACCCCAAACCCTTTACCCTAAAACCTAAACCCCAACCCCTAAAACGGCCCTAAAACCTCAAACCC
The DNA here is from genome assembly GCA_905221615.1 of Symbiodinium sp. CCMP2592. Classification (NCBI taxonomy): domain Eukaryota; class Dinophyceae; order Suessiales; family Symbiodiniaceae; genus Symbiodinium; species Symbiodinium sp. CCMP2592. Next base: position 223,718 of record CAJNDT010000034.1, on the reverse strand, counting down.
TAAACTCTAAACCCTCAACCCAAACCCCGTAAACCCTAAACCCTAAACCCGAAACCCGTCTTTTTGGCATGGTGCTGCCAGATTCCAACGAAGCGACTACGGCAGCAGTGCTCGGCACTTGGATGACCGACAGTGCTTCAGCAGTGTGTAATATAGCGCCTGAATAAATACCTAAAAGGGGTCTTTGAGGGTTACTATAATTCTATTATAAAGGGGTACTATAAGGGCTTAGTATCGGGGCCTTAAGAACTACCTATACTATTTTGGGGGTTCCTTAATGTAGTTATAGTACAATGGGCCTCAAAATTATTTTCTAGTTGTTAAGGCCCCTATAGTATGCTACATGGGAGCATCGCCGGTCGGGTTAGGGCAGAAATTTACCGCCTGCACCCTCCAGCCTTGTCCAAAATGGCAAAAGCTTGCATGTCCCTGTGCCCTTATAGTTATAGCACCTTTTTATTAGTGTGCTTTGATCATCAATAAGATAGTACCCTTACTCCTTAGTACTCTTTCTACACTTATCCTTACTATAGTGGCTTGATTAACGTACCCTGACTCTTCTAGTACTCTTAGTACAGTAACCCAAAAGAAGCCCATGACCGGAGCTCAGGTAAGGAGGCGCACTCCGACTGCGGGCCGTTCAGTGCTTGGCTGAGGGAGGACCGGCTCCTGGAACTCAGGTCTTTGGGTGTGGGGGGTTGACGGTTTTCGGGTTTGGGGTCACTTGCTGGTTTCAGAGCTTCGGGTTGAGGGGCCAGGATCTTGCATTCGAGCCTATGTGTATGGGGTTGCAGATTACACAGGCAAGCAGGATCCAGGGTTGTGATTTCGGTTCGGGTTGAGGGGTTCAGCTTGGGGACTTTGCCTCTCGAAGCTTTATGAGGTTTACGGTAGGGTTAAGGGTTTCAGGGCGTAGCTTTGGGTCTTTACTGTTCAGAGTTTTGGCGGACCCGAAACCCTAAACCCTAAACCCCTAAACCCGAATCCCTAGGGGGCAAAACTGTTGGGTCAAAATGCTCAGTACGAGCAGAGGTTGAAGCTTGCGGAAGCTGCGCCCAAGTCTTGGAGAATTTGCCAGACCTCGTCCCTACAACCCTGAAGCCCCGAGTCTCTAGGGAGTCGTTATTGCTGATCTGTTACATAACATGAGTATGGGTGGTTGTCAAAATTATGGTCCCTTTTGGGGTACCCTAAATATTAGGTGCAGTATTATAATAGGGACCCAAAAACGGACCATTATTTTGACAACCATCCACATAAACATGAATGTATTATCACAGCCACAGTTATTTGTAGTACTATCATGCTTATTCTTGTGATGTTTATATGTTTATATTTCAAAGGAATCCGATCAGCAAAGGCACAGGAGCCGAAGCTTCAAACAGCAAGAGCAAAGAACCCCATGGATGTCCCACATGGATAGCTCTCATAATTCGGGTCCCCGTTTATGACCCCAACAGAATACGGCACCCTTATAAAGAGGGCCCTAAAAGAGGCACCCTAATTCTCACAACCACCTCCGAAATCTCTGACTATCCCGTGAGGACGAGCAGTCGGGCACTCAGCGAGAAGTGCTGAAAGACGGGCTCTACTCCACTTCGCTGGGTTCTGGATTACAACCCCAGTTTGAGGATTCATTGTTGGCGGTTTAGGCTTCCTTGCAGGCTTTGGGCTTTAGGGCTTTCGGGAATTTTGAGCCCATCCCCTGCGTCCAAGACTACAACAGTCGATGCAGCCGAGGCCTCCACCCTTCGTGATTTTCACCGTGGGGAACAAAGGCCCGGTTTCTTTTGCTCGTTGTGCAGCTGAGCAGGCGACATGTCGCAATAAACAGTTTCCTCTGGAGTTGTTCAGCTTGCCATCCCAAGTGACTGGGACTACGACTACCGTTGCGATCCGCAGCAGCAGCACCATCATCATCATTACTGCTGTTGTGCCAGAGCTTTTCCTGCTGCTGCTGCTGCTATCACCATTGCACTACTGCAGCGGCTGCTCAGCTGATACTGCCACGACTGCTGCGGTTATTTCGCATGCCAAATGAAGAGGATTATGCCTGTTTGGCCTTATTACCCTAAACCCGGCATCATAAACTCATAGGGATCCTTAGGGGTGTACGGGGGAGGGGTGTAGGGGACTATATTTCCTTAAATAGGCCTTATTAGTCCTTATTATGGGTCTTAAGGCCCCCTACCCCCCTCCCCCTACACCCCTAAGGATCCCTATGAAAACCCGGCATCATAAACCCTGCGTCCGAAACACGCATAGTCGACGATTCGATTTTCTTCTCTGTTTAGCCTTCTCAGCTTCCAGATCGGCTCATTTCACAGGTCGCCTGTAAAACCCTGAACCCTAAACCCTATATGGGGAGCGGTCAAAATTAAGGTCCCTTTTTGGGTACTCTAAATGCTGGGTGCCGTAGTATAATAGGAACCCAAAAAGGGACCATAGTTTTGACAACCACCCATATAAGACCTAAATCTTAAAGCCGAGCCCTCAGGCGTGGTCCGCGCCTGGAATCCACTCGACGGCAAGGCTGTCGCCAGCCACGTCGCTTCCTCAGAGTGCGGTGCCTGCTCTGGCCGGGCAGGGTTTGGGGTTTGGGTGTTAGAGTGTAGGGTTTCAGAGGGTTTGGGGTTTCTTTCAGGGTGTGATGTCGTACAATGCCCTCGGCACAGAGACATTGCCTATAACCCCTCCGAACACAAAAACTCATGTCGTGCTCTGTCACAGTGTACTACCGAAGGGGAAGAGCAAGGCTTTAAGACTGACTGGGTTGAATGTTTCGGAGGCTGCTCCACTGCATGAAAGTCTCTTACATGTTCTTATGCTTCGCAAATCAGAGGCTTCTGCAAAGAATGTTTGAAAGCACATTGCAGCGATAATTGAAGCGACCAGCTGAGTCAGTTCACCACGAAGTTGTAGTATGTAGCCGTATTAAGTAATGGCCACGCTTAGCCCCTAAACCCTAAACCGTTAACCCCTAAATCGTTCACCCTAAACCCTAAACCCGACGGACAATTGGGCGCCGTCTCGTCCGGGCTGTTCTGAGCGCTCAGGACTCTCCGCACGCAGCCAAAGGTGAGCTGCGCCAAATCCACTGCCGGGTGCTTTGGTTTAGGGTTTAGGGTTTAGGGTTTCGGGTTTAGGCTTTAGGGTTTCGGGTTTAGGGCTTAGGGTTTAGGGTTTAGGTGCGAAGGGCTGTGCCAGAACCAGGCAATATGGAAGGCTGAATAATTTTCAAAAGTTTAACATACTCTTGCAACTCCTTTTATAACTATGCCAGAACATGCCCCAATACTTTGTTCACAGTGTATTGATTCGACTTCTGCAATGAATTAGCAGAAAGTCTGTTTGTTCGTTGCACACAGTCTCTCAGGATGCATATTTCGTCTTTTGTTAGCTGTTCGTCGATAGGCTTTAGCCCGCATCACCCAAAAACCAGGCTATGGTTGATCAAGCTCTTGTAGTGATGGTTACAGCACTATCGATATGACGGTTGACTATGAAGGCCCTTCTGGTTGGTTGTCAAAATCAGGGTCCCCGTTTTTGGTGCCCTAAATATTAAGTGCCGTATCCTATTAAGGTCCCAGTTTTGACAACCAGCCATGTATTGTGTTATACATCAGAAGCTGCCCCCACCCTGTAATAGTGACTATGAGGATTATATTAGGGCCCTCTTATATTCCTATTATACCACTATTACAGGGTGGGGGCAGCTTCTATGTTGTACATCACGCCGCCTTAGCCGAGGAAGAGCCGGCCGGGCAGGAGCAGCAGATTCGTAAGGCCCTCCCAAGCAACCCGTGGAGCCCACACTGAAAGAATCAGACTTCTCCATAGAATATATATATATATATATATATATATATGGAAAATATACATAATATTTGTTATGTATCGCTTGTTCCGCTTTAACTCAAAACATGTTCCTTAGTTACTGGGTACGTAGGCTCCCGGGAAACCCCTGAACAAACAAATTTCCCAGACACCCAAGCCCCGAATACTGAGACCCTTAACCTTCGAACCAACACTGTAAACCGTAGCAGCAGGCCCTACACCCTAAGCTTTAGACCCCTTAACCCACAAGTCCTTTACCTTGCCATTTACACGATTGGCCTTGGACAAAAGAGCACATCCACAAGACCAGGTTTGGACGCCAGCGGTGGCACCAAGATGGTGACCGTCGGCGAGGTCCACCACCTTGGTTTTGTCCATCAGGTGTACTGATATAGTCATGGCGATTATTGTCGTCAGACTGACACCCAGGCGCTGATGATTGCCAATTAAGTCAGATGGAGGCTTCAAGCTATTACGGTGGAGGTTTTGAGAATCCAGGGCTTTGAGTTTGGACTTTCTGCATCAGCAAAAAGGTTATATAGCAAGACTGTTTGGTGTCGGAATCCCAAACTCCAAGCGCAGCAAAGCTTGAACCTCAATGCGGGCTGTTGTCTTGAGGATTGAGTTTCAGCATGGGTTTTGGTGGCTGAGGGTTCAGTGTGTGGACTTTTTGGTACTTGCAGGATCATGGGATTTAGTAAGTAAGGTTATAAGTACCATAATTGGGGTTATAAGTAGTTATAAGAATAGTTACCCTAATTATAAGTCTAGTTACTAAGTCCCATGATCCTTTAAGTAGGGGACCAAGTATGGTTTTGGACTCATGGTTGGACCGGCATGTCCTGTTCACGACTCGGCAGGGTGGTGTGCGCCTGCACTCTATGCGGCATCGCAACCCAATCAGGGGTGTTTCGATGTGAGCAGCTTTTTCTTTTCCAGCAGTTTCGGACTCTAAACTAAAAGAACTTCAAACCCTAGACTGACACTAGCAGTACTACTCTAGATTCTCTTGCAGTTGATGCTGGTAAAGAACCTCTAAAACCCTCCACCAGGACATGAATCTCATGATCTGGTCGCTGCCGGAGTTTGAAGTCAGCAGCCACATCATGGGCCGCAGCCCTGGGAATCTTTTTGGGCTTAGGTTTCGGGTTAAGGATTTGGGGTTTTAGGGTTTAGGGTTTAGGGTTTAGTTCGGGTTTAGGATTTGGGTTTTAGGGTTTAGGGTTTAGGGTTTAGGGTTTTGGGGTTTAGGGTTTCAGGGTTTAGGGTGTTTCGGTGGGGGCGCAGTTTGGAGACGATCGCAGGTGGTTTGGGGTTGGTGCTCTCCGGCTTGGATGGCTCCTAATCCTGGGTTGCTTGGAGAAGTCCTTGCATTCAGCCTTTGATCGCAGATTTCCCGAGCTATTTTGGCCTTTCTAGCGTGTGCGCTGAACTCCTCCGAAACGAGACCAGCTTTGCTACCTTCTGCATCATGGGCGGTGGCGCTTCCAAGACTTCCGGTGCTGCTTCCGCACCGTGCCCTGCGGGCCCTCCAGCCAAGGGGCTGACCCCTCAGAAGAAAGCAGCCAGCCCCAGTGTCGCCATCATCTACTATTCCACCTACGGCCACATCAAGGCCGTGGCCGATGAGATCAAGGTAGGTTTGGAAGCTGCCGGGGTAAACGTCGACCTCTTCCAAGTTCCCGAGACGCTTCCAGCAGAGGTGCTGAAGGCGATGTCAGCACCCGGAAAGCCCGAGGACGTGATGACGTTGGACTACGACTTCCTCAAGGAGCTTCCTAACTATGATGGTTTCATGTTCGGCATGCCCACGCGTTTCGGCATGATGGCAGGGCAGATGAAGACGTTTTTCGACAGCACCGGACAGCTGTGGGCGTCTGGGGCATTGGCCGGCAAATTGGCCGCCACCTTCGTCAGCACCGGCACCCAACAAGGCGGACAGGAGACGACCCACTTCACTGCCGTCACACAGCTGGTGCACCATGGCATGGCCTACGTGCCTTTGGGATATCAGGCGGGCGGCGAAGGCCAGTTCGACATGTCCGAGATCCACGGCGGCTCGCCTTGGGGTGCCAGCACCCTTGCTGGTGGAGATGGCAGCCGGCAACCTAGTGCCAAGGAGCTGGCAATTGCCAACAAGCAGGGCCAAGTATTTGGAGCCACGGTGGCCAAGGCGGCAGCAGCGAAGCCCGCCGAGCGTGAGCTGAAGGTCTGCATCGTGTACTACAGCCTCTATGGTCACGTCAAGAAGCTTGCTGACGAGATTGCTGGGTCCATGCGTGAGGAGGGAGTCACAGTGGACCTCTTCCAAGCTCCCGAGCTTCTCGGCCCCGAGGTCCTCGAGAAGATGGGTGCACCACCGAAGCCCGAGGATCCTGTAATGGATTACGCAGCTGTGTCGAAGCTCCCGGAGTACGATGGCATCATGTTCGGTCTGCCGACGCGCTTTGGTAGTGCATCTGCGCAGATGAAGTCGTTCTTTGACAGTACCGGTGGTCTGTGGCAGTCTGGTGCATTGGCCGGAAAGCTGGCTGCCAGCTTCGTGAGCACTGGCACCTTGAACGGTGGCCAGGAGTCGACACACATGACCACCCTGACTAACATGGTGCATCACGGCATGATTTACGTGCCTCTGGGCTACCAGGCAGGAGGGGACGGCCAGTTCGACATGTCCGAGATCCACGGCGGCTCGCCATGGGGTGCAAGCACCTATGCAGGGGCAGACGGAAGCCGCCAGCCCAGCGCAATGGAGATCAGCATCGCCAAGAGGCAGGGCAAGGTCTTTGCGGCTAAAGTGAAGCAGATGAGCCAGTGAGCTCAGAGTGAGTCCAGTCACATTTCCTGGATTGGCATGCATGAGGGTTCCTGGACATAGGATGGGACCGCAATGCCAAAGGCAAAATTTGATATTAGCTACAAGTAGCTGGTTGTTTGGAGTCCCTGGACAAATTATGGGACTCATGCCAGCATGGGAAGAGCTTGAGCCAGGAAGAATGCACTGCAGTCTTCCCTCGGCTTCATCTCAAAGACCCCAGCGCGAGTGAAACAGCCGGCACACATGACGAGGCTTGTTGCTGGACCCTTGCCCCTTAAGAGTCGAGCAAGAGACCTTGAAAGTACATGAAAGTACGGTATATTGCAATATCGTGTTATGTCATATGTTACTTCCCAGATCAAGATGTATACTATGATGTCACATCATGTTTTACTACATCGCAAAACCCTAAACCCTAAACCCTAAACCCTTAACCACCCTACCGTTTCCTGTCCAGCCAGCTGCAGGTCACAACGAAGAAGTTGTCCACGTCCAGCTCATCCCTCAAATCACTTGGCCGGGAACTTGGACTCAGCCCCAGGGTTTAGGGTTTAGGGTTTAGGGTGGCGGTATGAGATCATATCCCACATCTCTAGATGTTTTGACTTGGCTGGCATTGGTTTCTGCTTACTGTATTGCTTTTGCTGTGTCGAAGCGAGAGCTATCCCCGCAACCGTCTCCACAGTTACGACGACGATTACTCCCGCAGCTACCACTGCCCATGATGCTCATCACGGCCACAACTTCAAGTCCCAGTGAGCATGCACATCATCCCGAATCATGCCGTCATTACTCCGTCGGCGTCATCGTCATCGTCACCGTCATCATCGTCGAATCTTCATCATCATCATCATCATCGTCACCATCATAGAATCTTCATCATCATCATCATCCTTGTCGTCGTCGTTGACCTAAGCAAGGACCCCCGCTCCCTGCGCACCAGTGCAATCTTCCCTCACGATCATTCTTTGCCAGCATCCCCACAGCGGAGGCTTGGGGTTTAGGAAAATATGTGGCTTATAAGTACCCTAAACAAGATCTTTTTTGGAAACTCTAAACCCGCAGCCCTAAAACGGAGTTATAAGTACCCTACAAAGGGATCCTACGCCAAACCCCAAAGCCTTAAACCCCTAAACCCCAAAAGGGATCCTATCTGGGCTTCTCCCTAAACCCGAAACCGGAAACCCTAAACCCCTCAACCCAAAGCCCTAAACTCTAAACCCTAAATGCACCTAGACCCTAAACCCTACCCCACTTGGGCTTCTCCCTCAACCCGAAACCCTAAACCCTAAACTCCAAACTCTAAACCTCTCAACCCTAGGCGCTAATTCCAAAAACCACCCTTAAAACCCTAAACCCCCTTAAACCCTAAACCCTAAACTCCAACCCCTAAACCTTCTGATGCTTGTCCGCCATCGCCAGGCCGGAGGAGCAAGCGGACGGCTCTGGGACTTCGCCTCGGCCCCCAGCTCCCACAGAAGCAGGGTACAAGCCTCATTCCTCAACTTCGCGCGGTTCCGTCAACCAAGATTCCGTCAACCGCCCTTCCTTCAACCATCAGAAGCAGCGAGCGGTTTGGGGTTTGGGGTTCAGGGGGTTTGGGGGGATGGGGTGGAGGGGTTTGGGGTTTAGGGTTTGGCGGTTCAGGGGTTCAGGGTTTAGGGTGTCGCATTCGTATTTCAGTTTGGGGTTCTCATCGTTCTTTTTCAAAGGTTGAATTGTTCTTGCTCATAGTCCTCACACTTGCTTCTGTCGTCGTCGTTGTTCGAGCTGTGAGTTTTTCTATCAGAGTGCTACAAGCATCAGTCTTAGCATTGCAGCTCGTCAGCGTCTAGTCTTGGGACGGAACCAACTGCTGCAGATGTCGGCTTTGCAGGCTTGGAAAACTTACATATCATATTATGGGCGACACGGCGACGAGAAAGGTCAACAAATGGAAGGCAGACCCGCAAAGCCCAAACCCCCTGAAAAGCTGAAAGCTCCAGGGGCTCCACCCCACGCAGAGACTCCCATATCCCGTATTTAAGGAGTAAGTCATACTAAGAGGTCCTACTATAATTCAAGGTATATTCCGTAATTAAGGGATATAGGAGTCTCTGGGCATCCGGGCGAGGCCAGAGATAGTAGCGCAGCGATTTGTTTGCATCGCCAATGACGAGCACCCCAGGCGCACTCTTTGCGCGATCAAAGGGTTTAGGGTTTAGGCTTTAGGAGTTTGGGGTTTAGGGTTTGGGGTTTAGGGGACGGTTTCGGGTTCGAGGTCCAGCCTACTGGGAGAGAGCTGCATGCTTGCATTGAGTAGGTCTGCGTGCAGAAGATTGCCATGGTTCGGCTGTAATCCCATACCCTAAAACCCCCTGGCCCCTAACTCCTAAACCCTAAACCTGTAGCTCCTAAACCCCTGACCTTTAACTCCTAAACCCCAAACCCTTAAACTCCTAAACAGCAAACCTTTAACTCCTAAGCCTTAAACCTTTAACTCCTAAATCCCAAACCTTGAACTCCTAAATCCCAAACTTTAACTTCTTGTCGGTGGCAGCTGCCCTGCCTCTAGGGTGGTCACCTGCGAGGGCTTCGGGGCAAGCTTGCCCGGAGCCCAGCTCCAACTCGCTGCTTTTTTCGGGTGTAGGTATAACATGCGGGCCTTAATGATTAGAATTGGGCTTTTGGGCCAATTATGCAATAAGTATATCAGCCACTCCACGAAATAGTAGGGGTAACTATTTAGGCCCCGATATCATGCTTCTTTGGCGTCTGTATAGCATTGGGCTTGGGGTTTCGGGGGTAATAACAACATGGCCGAAGCTGTCTGCAGCACTGGTTAGGGTGTCAGCTGCGTTTCGTCATGGCCATGGTGTTCTGGTCGTCATGTGTCTCCGTGTCTGTCAGTGGGAACCCTGTGACTGTGAAGCCTAAATCCCTAATCCCTACACACTAAGCCGCAGCGCCCAGGCTCCCAGCCTCGAATCATGGACGAGCTTTCAACATTCTTAGGGACGGTCTAAACCCCAAACCCTAAAGAAAAAACCCAACTCCCAAATCCTAAACCCCTAACCCCCAAACCCTCAACTCGAAGGCTCCGGGGCCACACCGACGTGGTCATCTCCTGCGATGTTTCGCCTGACGGAGCTTGGATTGCTACCGGCGGTTCGGCCCCAAGCAGGGCAGGAGGGACTAGGGCTCCTGTAAAGGGATCTATAGGGTTCCTTGAAAGGGATCAGGGTTTGGGGTGTAGGGTTTTGGGGTCTGGGGGTTTAGGGTTTAGGGGTCTAAAAGTTTAAGGGTTTAAGGGTTTGGATGGGTTTAGGGGTTTAGGGTTTAGAGATTTAGGGTTTCGAACAATTATTATGTTTTTTCTCGGGCTCTCCTACACAGTGCAGAATGCACCAGGCCCCGTACATTTGAGTCTTGGGGCTGCTAGGGGTTCAGGGTGTTCGACCTTGGGGTCTTTGGGAGAAAGAGTTAGAGTTTGAGGGCTTTTAGGTTTTGGGGGTTTAGGGTTTAGGGTTTAGGGTTTAGGGGGGTGAGGTCCGCGGGTTTTGGGGGTTTGGGATTGCAAGACCCAAACCTTCCCTAAGCCGTGGGCCCTGAACCCTCAACAGAAGCACTCAAAACCCTTAAAAACCCTGAACCCTCTGAGCCTCTAAGGTTAGAAGTATGGGCCCCTAATATGGACCCTGGGCCTTTTCGGGGGATTCAACCTTAGCCTAAACAAAAATACAGAGATCTTAATAATTACCAATACTATTGTAGAGGCTCCTTATTCTAATTCTAGGTTCAAGTTATTAAGGCCCCTGCATTAAGCACCTTGAACCCTCTATACCTTTATTTGGGTCTCTAAACACTACTAAGGGTACTTTGTAGGAACACCCATTAAGGGATCAAAGACCAGTCCATCCGCATAACCCTAAACCCTAAACCACCCAAACCCTAAATCCAAAAACCCGAAACCCTACACCCCAAACCCTAAACCCCTAAACCCCTAAACCCTACACCCTAAACCCTGAACCCTACACCCTAAACCCCTAAACCCTAAACCCTAAACCCTAAACCCTAACTGAGGCAAAGACCAGTCCATCCGCATCTGGAGCTCCAGCACCTGCCAGTTCGCCGGCTCCTCAGAGCAACCCAGAGACTCCAATACCCCTTAGTTAAGGAATATCTAGGGTTAGGGTTCCTATTACGGGGGTCTATAATGGATCTAGAGGGTTTAGGGTTTAGGGGATTCCAATATCCATTAATTAAGGAATATACCTTAAATTATAGTCGGATCCTTAATATGATTTAAGGTATATTCCTTAATTAAAGGTTCGTCGGCTCCTCAGAGGAAGCCTCGAGCTGACCCTTTGGGTTAGTAGGGAATAGGGCTCTTGTAAAGGGATCTATAGGGGTTTAGGGTTCCTCTAAAGGGATCTTTACCTTTGGTTAGTAGGGAATGGAGGAATGGGGTTTAGGGTTTAGGGTTTAGGGTGGTAGGGTTTAGGGTTTAGGGTAGTAGGGTTTTTGGGTTTAGGGTTTAGGGTAGTAGGGAATTCAGGAATACAATTACTCCGATTATACTACCATTCTTCCATTCCCTACTAACCAAAGGTAGGCGAAGCGAGGCGGCAGCAGGCGGAAAGTCCAAAAACACTGAACCCGAAGCCGCGCAGACAGGAAAAAGGCTCTCAAAAAAAAAGCTCCCACACGGGCTAATTCCAAAGGATGATTTTTCTTACATAGGAGATCTGTTTCGGCATTTTGTCTTATTGAGTTTCTTCGGATCTTGTACAGCTATAACAGTTTATTGGGATCGTCTGCGACCCAGCCTCCTCTTTACATCGAGAGATCAGGTCGTTGTCGTGCTTGAGCCATGCGCACTTCCTGCCTGCATACGGGTGGTTGTCAAAACTATGGTCCTTCATGGGTCCTTAATATAGTACGGCACCTAATATTTAGGGCCCATTTTCGGAAACTCCCATGTTTCTTCGCAAGAAGCCCTGTTCAATCTGGTTGTTGTGTGGCATAAGACCCATTCAGTCGTCAGTAGGAACGGCTTCGGCTCATGGTGGGAGATGTCCACAGCTTGCACAACAGACATGGGTGTCTGATAGCAACCGGGTTTCTAGTTATGTATCTTGCACGCGAGAGAAGCAGGTTGTACGGTTCTATCTTGCATGACTGGATATGAGAACATGACGACAAACCAATGAGCTGGTATCCAAAACTGCTCAAGTTTGCCGGGCACATGCATCTAGTAAGTAAGCAGTGCAGGTGTGTAATCATATTCAATATTCATCGTCAGGCTTCTAGTATTTAGAAAAGTTGAGGTGGCGTAGCCCAGAAGCGCCCGCAGTTTTTTTGGGAGCTGGCTTCCATGTCAGTGTGCATGCGGCCAAACATCTGCTGTCATGGTGTTTCGGGCGGGCTTTGCAGTCGTTTCAGGTCAGGGCACCATTTCGGAAGGCTCTTGTTTAGCTCAGTCCACCAAGTGCACACAGCAACCGGTGGAATCTTAGGGGATTCCAGTATGCTCAGATCCCTTTTCATGACCTCGAGCCATCGTGTACATCATGGTGTAGCTCATCCGCGAAGGATTCGCATCTAAACTCTCCCATGATTGCATGCATAGCACCCACTTCTCAAATCTTCAACAAACTTACTTAAACCTGCTACCTTCAATGTTGGACCCAAAATTTCCGAAAGAAAAGCTGAACCCTACAGACCCCAGAAGAGTCCGTCAGGCCTGTATCTGTGCTGGCCACGCCGGCGATGTGTTGGGCGCTCAGCTTACCTTTGGTTAGTAGGGAATGGAAGAATGGTAGTAATAGTAGTTGTAATTGTACCCCCTTCCTCCATTCCCTACTAACCAAAGTTAAGTCAGGAAACGGCAGAATGCCCACCAGCCGAAGCATGGTTTCAGTGTGCAAAGGGAGGAATAAGGGTTCTCAACAGCGTTTATCGGACGGTTGATGATATAAACCCTGCACTACCTATAATGAGGAATATACCATAGTTCCCATAGTTTAGGGTCCGTACGGTAGTGCAGGATTTATATCATCAACAGTAGGGTTTAATTGGGGTTGCATGGGGTTCGAGGTTCGGCTAGTGGGTTCGCGCAGGGCGTAGGGTTGAAGGCTCCAGGTCCCAAGTTCAAGGCGTAGAAGCGGTTTAGGGTGTAGGGCTTTTGGGTTTTCTGTTGAAGGTTGAAGGGTTCAGTGGTTTAGGGTTTAGGGCTTAGGGTTTGCAGTGGTTTGGGGTTCAGGGCTTAGGGTTTGGGGTGTCGGGTTTGGGGTTCAGGGTAGGGTCTTGGGTCCAGCACGGAGGTTTTGGGATTTCGATTTTGAACCCGGGACCCTCACCCAGAACCCTGAAGCCGAAGATCTGAACCCAAAGAGACACATCCGAAATTCTTAGCATGGAGACGGACAGTGTTTACCCTACATCTTAAACCTAGTCCGAAACATAATTCCCATACGCTTGACCCTGAAACCTAAGATCTGAACCATCCATTGCTTCGAAGAGAAACCCTATAGTAGAAGCCAGAAAGTTGGAACATTATTAGCCTCATGCCCTTAAAGTAAAGTATAAGGGATCCTAGCACTAATCCTCCTCAAGCCATGTTCCAACTTTCTGGGGTTTACTATACAGCGTAACCGGAAGCCCTACATCACATGCCCTAAAGCTTAAAATCTGATTCAAGAGACTTCAACCGACGGCGAAGATCATATAGTAAGCCCTGTAGTAACCCTTATGAAGCCAATGTAACTCCATTTCGTAAATATCCGTTTTCTCTGATACTACCCCATAGAATAACCCTTGTAGATCCCTTGCAGAACCTGGAAAAACCATTGCAGAACCTTAACTCGAGACCATTTGTCAGTAAAGAAGCCTGCATTCATGTTATTGCTTAGGGTTCCTTAAAATACTTGACTAGAACTTACCACCCAAAACCCTATTCTTATTAAGGCCCCATTAGAAAAGCTTTATGGCCTGGGTACTGCCTTCACTCTGTAACAGTTGGATAATATTTATAGTAAAACTATATATATATATATATATAACCCGTAATATAGTTAGTCTGTTACAGGATGGGGGCAGTGCAAAATTTATAGCCCTTGTCTTAAGACCAAAGCGCCGAAGGTCGGCTCTGTCCTTTGCGAAGCGTCGCCCGCGCAGCGCGCAGGGCCTAGCTTGGGAGCAGACGCGACGGAGCTTGCATACCCTTTAGGGTTTTGGGCTTCGAGTTTGGGGTTTGGGGCTTACTTGGAAGCAAGGGACTTGGTAAGTAGGTTATAAGTAGAGTTATAAGTACCCTAAATGGAGTTACCCCAATTAAAACCCTACTTATAACCTACTTACTAAGTCCCCTGCCCTTCCAAGTAGGTCTTGATAAGGGCGCTTTAAGCCTTGGAAGTTGGGCAATTTGCTGACGTTTCAAGCATTAGAGGTTGAGCCGACGGCCTGGGGCTTTGAGTTTTTGGGTTTTTTTGTATGGCGACCTAAACTTAACGTTATGAACAATAGTATTTTGGGGTTCCTCAAGTTCATTTAAGCATTATTTTCCTTCAAATCCTGTTCTACTTCTTAAGGTGTGGACGCAGCCTCTGAACCAGGGGTCCGAGAAGCTTGAGGGGTGCATGGTTTGGGATCTCTTGGGGGGGTTTAGGTTTTAGGGTTTAGGGTTGAGAGGTTTAGGGGTTCGGGTTTAGGGTTTAGGGTTTAGGGTTGGGGGGGCATATCAGAAAGGCCAGGGGTTTAGGTCCTCCGAGTCTTCAACTGAAGCACGAGCCTCTCGAAGCCAGCGACGCAGCGTCGCAGCTTTCGGACTCTCTTGAGGCTCTCGGCTTGAAGCTAGGGTTTAGGGTTTAGGGTTTAGGGTTCAGGGTTTAGGGTCTAGGGTTTAGGGTTTAGGGTTCAGGGTTCGGCAATAATAGCCCGATCGTCAGCTGGGTGGTTGTCAAAAATTAGGGTCCTTTTTTTGGGTTCTTATTATAATACGGCACCGAATATTTAGGGTACCCAATTAGGGACCCTGATTTTGCAGCTCGAAACCCAACAGGCCGTTGACTTTGAGACCCTTTCTTCGAGGCTGCACGGTTTAGGGTTTAGGGTTTAGGGTTTAGGGTTTAGGGTTTAGGGTCTAGGGTCTAGGGTTTAGGGTTTAGGGTTTAGGGTTTAGGGTCTAGGGTTTAGGGTTTAGGGTTTAGGGTTTAGCTTAAATCTATCCTCGGATGGCTCAGGTGCGCGCTGCCTCGCAGCAGGAGTGGCGCCGCGTTTCTGGTGTTCCGTAAGAAACAGACACTGTGAGTATGAGGGAGGGGAGGGGTTGGATTCTAAGGTGTGGGGTCTAGGGCTTTAGGGCGAATGTAGGAGACCAGACTAAGCCTAGACCGGTTCATGTCTGATGATATTTGCGACGTAGGCCATTGTTAATTATTACAATAACTACGCTGCCCCCAGCGGTTCAAGAAACATGTGTTTCGAAGAGGACCCTCACACGAGCCCCCGTTTTTTTATCCCAACCGCCAGCTGTCTAATCCTAAAGCCTTATAGAATTTCGTAGAGCCGCTGTGTGCGCCAAACTCTAGAGCCTAAACCGTATTTGATCTGTGTTAGTGCAGGCCGAGTACGGCTGGACCTTCTGCAGTAAAGGCCCCATTGCACTTAAAACAAAGAAACCGTTGAACTCTAAAGGCCCTAAAGCGATAATTTCAATTTCTAGACTCCTTTGTATCAGCAGATGGTTTAGAGTTTAGGGTTTAGGCTTTAGGGTCTAGGGTTTAGGGTCTAGGGTTTAGGGTTTGTTGCCGGATGTTCCGCAGGAGCAGCTGCCGATGCTCTTGGTTAGCGCAAGCGCCAGCCTTGATTCCATGGTGGTGGGCTTTAGGGACTTTAGGGTCTGTGCTGTAAGGTTCAGGGTTTAGGGGTTTAGGGTTTAGGGTTTAGGGTTTAGGGTTTTTCTGCTTTTTTCTGTTCATCGAACTTCCGGCCGACAGTACGACTGCTTCCCAGCAAAGTACACAAGTAGCCCTCAGTTGCTACAGCGTTCCTCACGTCCCTTGTGCATCTTTCTGAGTCGAGCCGTCTTTCAGTCGTTCAGCCGGGTGGGGGCATATTAGGCAGCAAAATGCAAATCCCTGAACCGTTGATCGCAAAAGCCTAAACCATATACACGCTTCGACAGACACCCTTGAACCCAAACCCTAAACACCAGCCCTTTGGCCCTTAACTTGCTTATAATAGCCCGTATAGTATATGGCCCGGAAAAAGCCCCAGAGCCTGCAAGTCTCCCCGTGAAGGTCAGGACAAGACCATGAAGATCTGGGAGTTGCCTAGTGTCCGCCCCTCAGTAGGATATAGGGTTTAGGGTTCAGGGTTTAGGGTGTAGGGTGCAGGGTTTAGGGTTTAGGGTATAGGGTCTAGGGTTTAAGGTTCAGGGTTTAGGGTTTAGGAGTTAGGACGGTTAGGGTTTAGGGTTTGCAGGCATGACAAGAGTCCTTGCGAAAGCCCCAAAGCTTGAGCGAAGTTTCTCAAGCTGAACCTCCTGGATGCCTCCAGAAGCAATCCTCCCAATCCTAAAACGCTAAACCTTCAACTCTAGACCCTGAGCCCTCAAGCTCTAAACCCCTAACCCCTAAACCCTGGTTACTAAACCCTCAATCTCTGAACTCCTAAACCCTAAAACCTTCGATCCTTAACCCTCAAACCCTGAGCCCCTAAACCCGAATACCTTTAGGGTTTAGGGTTTAGGGTTTCTTCAACTCTAAGTTTCGCTTTGGTGTCTTTCAGGCTTATGTAAGCTCTTGTGCCCACACAGCCGAGGCCAAGAAGCTCGAGCAGGCCAACGGGTTTTGGATAGGGCGAGTAGGGGTTTTGGGCCCATTATACTATAATGTTAATAAGAAGCCCCAAAATAGTATAGGTAACGATTAAGGCCCCCATATCAGGCGGCCGCCTCCCTTCATTTTGGGACATGTGGGGAAGTTCGGTGCTCCCGAAGCCTTAAAACCTTCAATGTACAGATGCGAGGCAGAAGAGAAAGGCAAAACGGACGTGTGTCTTTGTATGCATGTGCCGCGCTTATGTGTGCAAGCAGGTACGAATGTATGTGTGTGTATATGTAGGTTGGTACACACACACACACACACCCCTAGACGCACACGCATTAGCAAGCCTGAAAGATACTATGGTTTCTCATCGAAAGCCCTGCACCCCAAAAGAAGGCCTGTGCACCTTTACGGCTGAACCCAAAAGCCGCAGCTCTGAAATGATACGGCCCCTAAATGACTCAGAAACCTCGACCCTGAAGCCCCCAGCCCCCCTGGTTCGGAGGTGCTGGGCCAAGGGCTGAAGGTGAAGAAGTCAAAGTTGACAGCATCGTCCTCAAGAGGACAGAAACTCGACTGGTCGGAACGCATGGCAACAGAATCACCCTACGGTCCTTGCTGCACAACGACAGCACAAGAAACGCGCCAAGCACTGTTCTTAGTATGTAGGACCTTATACTGCTCCAGCCAAGCAACAGAAGATGAGCACTACTGACATGCCGGTGTTTCCAGCTGCAGGTGGGGGTTTCGGGTTGACGAGTTCAGGTGCAGGATTCCCTGCAAGGCTTCAAGTCAGGGTTAAGGGTATGGGGTTTAGGGGCAGCTCCTTAGTGGTCTTTGCACTTTGCAAGAGAGTACCAAGGGGACCATGGTAGTGATTCCACTCGTCACCAGCGCCGCTGACTGTATTAAGCCTTGATAAATGGGGCTGCCGGGAATGTCCGACAGAGGCTGTAGAAGTGAGTTTTCCCAAAGCCCTAAACGCTACACCCCCAAAAACCCCTAAACCCTAAACCCCTAAACCCTAAACCCCTAAACCCTAAACGCCTAAACCCCTAAACCCTAAACCCCTAAACCCGAAATCCCTAAACCCTAAACGCCTAAACCCCTAACCCCTAAACCCCATAGCGCCTTTCAGGAGCTCCGATTGTACACATCTGAACTTAAGTCGGTCTTTGGGGCTGCAGGCTCCACATCCGGATCTGCGGGTGCTTCAGGGGTTTAGAGTTTATATAGGGTTTAGGGTTTCTATAGGGTTTAGGGTTTATTTAGGGTTTAGGGTTTATATAGGCTTTAGGGTTTATAAAGGGTTTAGGATTTAGGGTTTATAATTATTGGGTTTAGGGTTTCATATTTATATAGGGTTGAGGGTTCAGGGTTTAGGGTGCTTTCAACCTCGACCTCCGGACCCCCCCGCAAGCCTAAGCCCAGAGACTCCAATATCCCTTTATTAAGGAATACTCCTTAAATCATATTAAGGATCTACTATAAATTAAGGTATATTCCTTAATTAAGGGATATTCCTTAAATCATATTAGGGATCCTACTATAAATTAAGGTATATTGCTTAATTAAGGGATATTGGAGTCTCTGGGAAGCCCTTTGTGAGGTCATTGCTCACTCAAAGGAAGTCAATGACGTCCTTGCCTCTGTTTCTCAGGTGTGTGGAGGCGCTCAGGTTAGCATCGCAGAGGTTTAGGGTTTGGGGTTTAGGGGTTTGGGGGTTTAGGGTTTAGGGATTAGGGTTTAGGGTTCAGGGTTTAGTGGCGCTCGTCAGTAGTGGCAAGAACGGAAACAGAAGCACCAAATGCGACACACAGTCATCAGAATACTCTGAAGGTCGGAGGAACTGTATAAAGTGCCGAGCTGGCTGAGAGTGGTAAGCGTAGTGTTGCCAGCAACATAAAGATCGCAGTGGGAACACCGCAAAGCAGGAAGAACGGCAGTAGTCGTCGCTGTTGTCGTCGTCTTAGTCGTGGTGGTCGTGGTCGTTGTCGTTGCCACGACTCCCGCAATCGTCGACGTAGTGGTAGTAGCGCCCCATTGAAAGTCCGAGAGTTCCATTCCGGTTCTTGTTTTTGGTTCTTGTTTTTTTGGGGTCACTGACCCAAAACCCCAGGTACATTAGCTCAGCTGGTATCTTCACTGGACCCGTAGGAACACCTGCAAGCTCAGTTCGCACACTTTGATGCAACACAGCCCACTGCCTCAGTCATCCGGAGGGGGGGTGGGTCGATGATCGTAATGGTCGGAGTCGCTGGTCCCAGAGAACCCAATACCCCTTAATTAAGGAATTCACCTTAAATCATAATATGACTCCCCTTATAATTCAAGGTATCTTCCTTCATTAAGTTGTGCTCTCTGGGGTGGCCAGGTCTTAGTTTCACCAAACAACAAGCTCATTGCCAGCGGTGGGCAGGAGCTGCTCCGTTACTCCCGGGCACTTGTTGAGCTGAAGGGAGTTGAGGGTTTAGCGTTTAGGGTTTCGGAACTCTAAACCTTAACCTTGAATGATTGAGGCTTCAGTGAGCCAGCTGACCTGGGGCAACCAGACTGGTAATACACTGGTCGCAGTACCTGCAATTCCTGCTGTTGAAAGAGAGCCACACAGCCACTACTATAGGGGCCTAAATAATTGCCTATAGTAGTCTGGGGGTTCCCTAGTATAATTATAGTATACTTGGGCCCGAAACCCCGTTCTAATTATCAAGGCCCTTATAAGCTAGATGACG
The DNA here is from genome assembly GCA_905221615.1 of Symbiodinium sp. CCMP2592. NCBI lineage: Eukaryota > Dinophyceae > Suessiales > Symbiodiniaceae > Symbiodinium > Symbiodinium sp. CCMP2592. The sequence continues at coordinate 204,525 of CAJNDT010000034.1, read as the reverse complement.
TTATTCTTCAGGTCGATGATCTCAGCCCCGTAGTGGAAGCGAACCATAGTTTCCGAAAATTGGGCGTATCTTATTTTGGGGTCCTTAGAGTAAGGATCCTACTGTATAGGGTACTACATCAGGTTCCCCCTATTTTTGGAAACTCCCCTACATCAGCCCCTGGCCCTAAACCCTAAACCCTAAACCCTAAACCCTAAACCCTTCCCTTTAAAGGGGCGCTTAAAAAAAAGCAAACCCTGGGAAGGACAAGTTGGTTCGCATTTGGAAGTTTCCGGAGGGCGACATGCTCGGGGAGTGCTGCGACCCCAGCTTGTTTCAGACCCAGGGCCGCCTCGGCTTAGGGAGCCCCTGAACCCGAAAGGGTTGAGGGTTTAGGGGGTTTCGGGGGGTTTAGGGGGTTTAGGGTTTGGGGTTTAGGGGGTTTAGGGTTTAGGGGTTTGTGGTTTAGGGGTTCAGGGTTTAGGGCAAACCCGGAAGTAGGATCGACCTTCAATCCTTCAGCACCACAGGAACCGTCATCATCTTCGCTCCTGGAACCCTGAACCCCGGAATCCAAGCACCCATGCATACCATGGGGTGGGAAGAATTAATTCATAGTCAGTAAGGGTGATAATAGTCCCTTATTCTGGTCCGTTACATAGTTCAACTATAATACGTCCCAAAACCCTGTTCTAATCATGAAGGCCTCTACATGCCGCGCTCTTAGCTTTTCCTTCGGTTATCCAACTAGTAATATGCGCCCGGCAAAGTTAGATGTCTCTTCCTGCGAGGACCTTAACATCAGGATCCTTAAGGTTTCCTCTAACTTTTCCTACCGGATTTACCCTAAACCCTACACCCTAAACCCTAAACCCTAAACCCTAAACCCTAAAGGGCTTCTAGGGACTTCGGGCTTTCGAATTGGTACGGGAAAAGCACCTGGAGCCGAAATCGCGACGTTAAGAGAGAGGTGGTCCAAGAAGTCTCCCCCAGCTCTTGGGAGAATGATCGAGTTGTATTTCTTCACAGACCGGGCAACCACGAAAGACGTGGTACTTTTGCCCGCGCTGTGTCATGACGTGGCTCTTTTCTCCATCGCCTTGCAAGTGCTGCTCCTCATGCTCATCCTTGGGTACATGGTATTCAGGGCTCTGTTTGAGCGCCTTGCGAGTGTCTTGCGTGGCAGAAGCGTTGCTTTAGAGGAGTCAGCACAGGAGGTCAGGATTGAGCTGCAGCCGCCGTGCAAATGCCTGCGGTTTGCCATCAAGTGGGATCCTGATATGCGACTGATGATCAACACCCTCAAGAAGGAGGGTGAAGAAGGTCTTACGAGATTTCTGGAGAACGAGGTCTTCGTGTGGAAACTGCGGAGCTACACACGCAACCAGGTCTCCAAGGCCTTCCGTTCAAACATAAAGCGGGACATGATCCAGAGACGGCAGCTAAGGGAGATTAACGCAAGAACTGCGCAGAAGACAGCGGAGCAGGAGATGCAAGACCGTCGTGCGCTGCGAGAACTCTACGGGCAAGCGGACCAAGCGGCGGCTGCTGCTCAGGCACCACTGGTGCGAGAGCAGGCCCCCGAGGTGCGTGAACCTCCGGAAGAGGCCACGGCTGCCGTTCAACTGCAGACTGCAGAAGAGGAGGATGGACAGCCTAATCCCTTCTTGAGCATGCTAATCACAACTTCGCAGAAGAAGCCGACGGATACTCAGTTGTCGCCTGAGGATGCAGCCGCGCTGGCTGCTATGAGGGCAGAGGAGCCCAGGAACAGCTTGACTACAGCACGCGAGGCCGAGCAACCCGAGGCACCTGATGCCTTTCTGAAACTGCTGATCGAAACATCAAAGAAGAAGCCAATGCAGATGTGCACCGCGGAAACTTCAGTAACGACATCTATGGTGGCCGGCGAGGCTGGAAGCAGTTCACCTGAAGCTTTACAGGCAGAGCAAAACATCCATGGAGAGGCGGCGGATTCATGTGGGCAGTTTCGCATTGAAGATTCGCAGAAGAAACGAAGGGACGCTCAGATGTCTTGTGAGGATGCTGCCGCGCTGCATTTATTGATGGCAGAAAAACCAGCAAGCAACACTGAAGCGCCGCAGACTGAAACATCCGCGACCAAAGACTCTCCATGCGACACGGACGGTTGGGATTACGATGACTTCTGGGCTCACATCGATGTCAACTTGCCACCACACTTGGCAGCGGCCAAGCTCTTTGCAGCCATGGGCATTACTGAAGATTCTGCAAGCATCACCGGTGCTTCTGCCATGCTCGGGAGCAACATGCCCGACGAGGATCCCTTCAGGGGCTTTTGGGACAGTGTGGATTCTAACATGTCGCCAGAGCTGGTGGCAGCCAATCTTGTGAACGCGGCCCAGTTCATAAAGGCCTGCTGAACGAAGTGCAAGTGCCAAAGAGCACTGAACAACTTGCGAGTAGAGCCCGTCAAGGTTGGTCAGAGAACTAGATAGCTGGTTTGTAGCTGCCAGTCGACCTAAGGGCAAATCACGACGATACGAAGCTAGTACAGTACATTATAGCATAGCATATTAAAGTATACTACAGTATATCATCATAGTACTGTATATTAAAGTACATTACAGTATATGACCGCATAGTATGGTATCTCACAACTAATACTAGTGCTTCCGTCCGCGGTGCCTTAAGGTCTGGTTCGGACATGGTTCTGCCAGTTGACAGCTCTCATCCGTGCAAGTTCCTTGGGAAGTGTAAGTTGTATGGTGTTGGATGGCGTCTATTCTTCGAGGTTTTTGGGGCAGAAATTGCCCCCGAATCCCCGAAAGCTGAGCTAGAATACTCTGCCTTAGAAGCTGCCCCCACCCTGTAATAGTCACTATAAGGATTATATTAGGGCCCTATTGTATTCCTATTATACCACTATTACAGGGTGGGGGCAGCTTCTAAACTATGCCTGAAGCCTCGCCGTCCTTCTGACGTCTGACGCTTTGTCAGATGCAAAGCTCGCAGCTTTGTCATCTCTGAGAGATGCACGAATTCAAGCGGACAGAGTCTGCCGAGCCCTAAAACAGCCCGACTGCAGGCACTGAACACGAAAACTCACATCCTAAAACCCGAGCCCTTAATGCATTCAAAGAAGCCCCTAAACCCTACACCCCCTAAACCATCCAAAACCCCTAAATCCCAACCCTAAATCCCTGAACCTTGAACCCTACGCAGATCTTTTGCGATCGCAGCCCGGACTAGCCCGAAAGGCTTTCGCTTGCTCAGCACGAAGACCCTCCTTCCGTTCCATTTAGGCATGGTTCACGGTTTAGGGGTTTTGGGGTTGAGGGGTTTAGGGTTGTAGGGTTTAGTATGCCGAAACTTGACCCTCCAAGCCCACCTTTAACCTACATCCGTTCTCTCTGGAAGCCTTTCATCCAAAAGCCTAAAACCCTAAACTCTGAACCATGAATCCTTGAGCCCTCAGCCTTCAGCCGCAAAACCAAAGCTTCTGAGGCAAAGGACACCGGCGAGGTGTTTGGTGCCCTGGCTGCCGTCGAACAGGATTTGGATTTGCCGTTTTCAGGATGAAGACCTAAACCCTAAACTCTAAACCCCAACATCCCAAAAGCCTACGGCCCAAATCTATCCCTGAAGAAGCAACTCTAAAACCTAAGAGCACTGAAAGCCTGGCCTAAGAACCCCTCAAAGGAAACTCAGAGGGACCCTTAGTATACGGCTTATGTATGGAAGTGTAGTCCTAGACCTTAAACCCTAAACCCTAAACCCTAAAACCTAAACCCTAAACCCTAAACCCTAAACCAATTCCAGGTGCGTGGCGTTCTCTCCCATCGACCAGGTGGTGGCCTCTGCCTCTAGCTCTGGCCTCGGGTGGGTCTGGAGGTTCAAAAAGGGTTGAGGGTTTAGGGTTTTAGGTTTAGGGCTTGAGGGTTTAGCATTGAAGGTTTAAGGTTTGAGGGTTTAGGGTTTAAGTTTTAGGATTAGAGGGTTTAGGGTTGAGGATTGAGGGCTTGGCCCCAAAGTCCCAAACGAATCAGAGCGCACGTCGATTTCCTGGATGCGGCTGGTAGCAGAGGGCCCTCAAGGACTAGTCACACTGCTTCGTCGGTTTCCTTAACATACTCAAAGTATACCATAGGGATCCTTAGGAGGGTAGGGGGGAGGGGGTAGGGGACTATACTTCCTTAACTAAGCCTTATTAAGCCGTTCCCCCACCCCGCTAAGGGTCCTACTGTTGATGAGATAAATCCTGCACTACCTTAAGGACCCTAAACTATGGGAATTATGGTATATTCCTTATTATAGGAAATGCAGGGTTTATATCATCAACCGTATGTTTATACGACGTCCTAGGGCAGTTTAGGGTTCAGGGTTTGCTCCTGCGTCTGGGTTTGAGGCGGGGTTTTAGGGCTCCGAACTGTAAGGTAAAAGCCAGAAAGTTGGAATATGATTATCCTAACCCTTCTATGGTAAATTTTAGGGTATCCTACCATGAACCATATTCCAACTTTCTGGAGTTCCCTGTAGCCCAGAACCTTGCACCCTTAGCCCCTGAAGCCCTGCCCTCAAGACCCACACCCCGCAACCCCCCCCCCCCCGCGAGCCCCACAACCCTGAAGCCCTTCAACCCTAATTCCTATGACCTTTGCTTTAGAATCCCTGAACTTCCAAACCGCAAAACCTGAAACCCAGAAGCCCTAACTCCTAAACACCGGAAAAAACCCTCTAGGAGTCCTTAAACCCTGAACCCTACCTTAACCCTGAATAACCGACCTTTGTAGGGTTCGTCATTATGATTTCCTCATATATGTCCTTAAAAAAAGGTAGGTTCTTCCGGGTTAAGGTAATTCCTAAACCCAAAAACCCTAAACCCTTAGCCCTAAAAAACCCTAAACCCTAGAAATCCCTAAACCCTAAAAAGCCCTAAACCCTAAACCCTCCCAAAATACGCAAAACCCCGAAGTCCAACACCCGAGTCCGGCTCAAGCCCCGAGGTGATGCCACCATCCGGCTCTGGAACCTCAAGGATTTCAGGCGGCTTTGGGGGTTGGGGGGGGGGGGGGCTTAGAGTTTTTTGGGGTTTAGGGGTTTAGGGGTTTACGGTTTAGGGGTTTAGGATTTAGGGGTTGGGGGTTTAGGCCTTCAGGCGGGGGGTTTTCCAGAGGTTTGGCCGTTGGGTCCAAGACTTTGGGGCTTTCCGGGTTTAGAGTGATTCTTAAACCCTGTAACCCTAAACCCTAACCCTGAACCCTAAACGGTTAGGCCTCGTTACAGTCGGGAGTGAATGACTTCAGGCGTAAGGGGATGGCCATGAAGACTTTTCACCGGCGTTTTTGGGCTTTTTTATTAGGGTTTCGGGGCTTGGGGCTGTGGGTTCGAGGCTTGTGCCTAAAGGGTGGGGGTATCGGATTTGGGATCCCAGCTTCGAGGAGGGAAGGACGGAGAAGAAGGACACAACCAAGAGTTCTATCTCAGAGTGTTAGGGTTTAGGGTTTAGGGTTTAGGGTTTAGTATCATGCATGTAGTTACTCGTTCTTGTTATAAGGCACCTAGAACACGGAAGCCATAAACCCGAAGCGGTAAACCCTAAACTGTGCCCCTGTGCGCGCGCAGGGCCATCCGCTCCTTCCAGGGGCACAGCAGCGCGGTTCTGCGCGTCGCCTTCTTGGCGAACGGCATGCAGCTGATGAGCCTGTGTCATAGTTGGGTAGCATTTTACATGTTTATGGGTACTTAAACCCAATAAGGAATAACAATTCAATTTTTATTCCTATCCCAACCATGAACTAGGAGCAGCAGCGTGGACGGCCTGCTTAAGCTCTGGCACATCAGGAGCAGATGCACTTGATGCAGTCAGACTAAGACGGTGTGTTTTCCTGCACCCTTGGACTGTGTTGGCTGCAAGCCTTTGAAGGACTGCAGAGTGTGCAGCCACCCTCGAAGAACACACCAGCAAAGTCTGGTGCATTGACATCCTGGGCGATCGGATGGTTTCTGGCGGTGCTGACTCCAAGATTTGCGCCTTAGCTGCGAAAGCAATCGGGTTCAGAGTGATACCGCGCATGCGTAGACCTGTCAACGGCAGCTCTAGCTCTCACTCTCTCTCTCTCTCTCTCGCCACTGTGCCAGAGTCCCTAAACTCCAAACTTTCAGTCCATTGCACCTTAAACAAGACATTTCAATCCTGATTCAGTCCTAGTCCTCGGCGCGCAATGGCCCGCCAGCCAGCAGAGCCCAGGTGTTTGGCGCGATTCCACCCTCGAAGTGGAGAAGCAGCGAAGTTTTGGCATGTCTTGTGCGTCTGGGAACTTGGGGTTTTGGGCTCACGGTTTTTGGACGTTGGAGTTTTCGGTTTAGGATTAGGATTCCATGGTTGCCAGATGGGAGTTGCCGAAAATAAGGGACCCTAATATAGTACCCTATGTAGTAGGATCCTTATTATAAGGACCCCAAATAAGGTACCCCAAATTTTCGGAAACCCCCAAACCCTAAACCCTAAACCCTATAGATCCCTTTAAAGGCACCCTTAAAGGAACCCTTATAGATCCCTTGAAAGGAAGCCCTAATGGGACCAGCTTTGTTTAGGGCTCAGAGGGCGAGCAGCTTGGTTGTTGAGGCCCTGGGCCTCGAAGTCCAAAACTCGAAACCATCAGCCGTATGTCCTGCATGGGAGTTTCCGAAATTAGGGGTACCGTATTTTGGGGTCTTTATAATAAGAAAGTTACTATTTAGGGTACTATACTAGGGTCCCCTATTTTCGGAAACTCCCACATAGCGATAAGCAGTGCCTGGAGTAACTTCTTTCTGGCCCCCTGCTCCCGTGCAGCAGGCCAGGATGAGAAAGCGGATCTCGCGATCAAGGACATTGGCTAGTGCAGTGTTTAGGCTTCCGGGCTCAGGGGTTCAGGGTTCAGAGCTTTGCCAATTGGAGGAGGTCTCTCCCTAAACCCTAAAGCCCCAAACCCTAAGCCTTAAACCCCAAACTTCCTAAACCCTAAACTTTAAACCATAAACCCTTAACCTTAAACCCCAAACCCTTACTTGAAGCCCCAAACCTTAACCCCTAACTCCTAAACCCTAAACCTTAACCTTGTTCCCGGCCTATGCTCCGTGGTCGGTCCCTGGTGACGAGAGACTGCTTCAGGACTCCCGAATCGGCCTTCTGGTCAGAGAGGGAAAGGCCATCGTCGATTTCGGGTTTAGGGTTTATCGGTGGTATCCCCAGACCCTCCTAAACCCTTGAGTTGAGCAATACACCTTACATCATATCTGGGCTCCCCTCTGCAGTTCAAGTGACATTCCTCAATTGTGACGTTTCGGAGTCTCTAGGCTAGGCCCCTGGAAGCATCATAGGCAGCTCCAGAAGCCAGCTTCCGTCACAACAAGAGTGCAAGCCTGAGAGTCGCCTACAAGAAAACTTCCCCTGACCCTAAACCCTAAACCCTAAACCCGAAACCTTCGACCCTAAGCCCTAAACCCGAAAGCCCCATGCTTTCTCACTCTTTAAGGAAGGTTTCCGCCACCCTGACGCCTGCAAGCCCCGAACCAACCACCCCAAATCCCTTAACACCCATTCTTAAGCTCCCACATTCTTAAACTAAAACCCGAAATTGGAAACCCCAGACCCGAAAGTGAAAATTGCCAGACCTTCTACCCTGAACCCACTAAATTCCACACCTCCCAGATCAGCCTAACATTATCCCTAAACCCTAAACCCTAAACCCTAAACCCCAAACCCTAAACCCTAAACCCTAAACCCTAACCTCCCAGATCAGCCTAACACTGCCGAAGGTGGAAGCAGCCTTGACGTTGGTCCCTGCCTCAAGTTCTTGCGATGATCCAGGGTTGGCACTGTAGGGGATACGATAGCAGAGGTATTTCAAGGGTTCTATGGGAGTTACCACGAAGGATGCTAAATTGAGGGTTAGTGTTTGATTTACTATAATGAGAGCACTATACGGGTTGCAAGATAATGCGGCTTCTATTGCTACAGTATACTAATGCTTCTATAAGAGTTCGCGGGATCTTACCATTATGATCGGGTCCCGCAAGGGATGTCATTACGTCTTATTCAGACTTACTATTAGGGTTTAGTTTCAGTGTAGGTTTTGGCGTGTCGGGTTTGGGGCTTGGGCTGTTTCAGGAGAGTTAGGAGATGCAAGACGGCGCCAAATTTTGAAAGGAGTCGAATGAAGCTACGAATTGTCAGACCCGGAGCTAGAATCCTAAGTCGTTGCAGGCTTGTTGTAGCGACCCCATGTCGAGAGAGCCCGCAAACTTAAGCATCTCCGCTCTCAGTGGGGCAGCTTTTCCGTGAAGTGTTTCCATCTGTTTGTTTCCAGGAGTTGGGCTTAGTGTTTAGTAGTTTAGGAATTTAAGGTTTAGGTTTCGCACGTGTAAGTAAACCCCCTGTGCAGTCATCTCTGATTTGAGTCCTGGGATGCAGGGCTATGGGCCATTTCAAATTTATCTGGAAGCAAACCTCAAACCCTAAGCCAAAAAGAGCCCAGAAAAAAAAGACCCTGAACCCCTAAAACCTAAATCCTATTCCCTAAACCCTAAACCCCAAACCCCCAAACCCCTCAAACCTAAACCGTGTATGTCTAAGAGGCTGCAAATCTGTTCTTGTTGCCATCCGCAACACCGGTGAGGGGTTTTCGGTTTAGGGTTCTCCTGAACTCCTGCCCGACATACGCACATCCTTGTCAGTGTAACTAAGGAAACAATCGGAATGAATCGGCAACGTCGAAAATGCAGCTGTGCAGATGATACCCCAAGCTCTAGACCCTACTCACCGAGGTGTAGAACCCGTCACCAGGCCTTCAACCGAAGTTTCAATCCTACCAAGACGAATGGGATCTGACATCTATGTATATCGCTCTAAAACCCTGGCGAGCCTTATAATATACGGGCCTAAATAATTACCAATGCTACCTTGGGGGTTCCTTATTATAGTTTCAGTTTAATGGGCCCAAAGCCCTATTCTAATTATTGAGGCCCTTATAGTATAGAGACCTCTAATAGACCCCGTTGAAGGAACCGAAGCCTATTCTAACGGCCCCTATAGTACCACGCACAAAGCCTCGTGTGCTGCGGCCTCGTGTCAGAGGCTCTCGAGCTGAAACGGCCCGGCCAGATGCAGCAAATACTGCTGGCCGGGTGCCCGGTGCGGTTTGAGCCCTAAACCCTAAACCCGAAACCCCAAACCCTGAACCCTCATATGTGCTCGCCCCATGTGCGCTTTTGAGTGACGCCTAGTGCAGACCCAAAAAGGAGCCCTCAAAAAACATCCTGAATCCTGAGACGGCAAAAGGTGTTCAACAAATCCTAAACCCTAAACCTTTAACCCGCATCCTCATTCTGACTCGCACTCACCCTCACCATGGTTTAGCGCTTCAGGGATGGAGGTAGGGTTCTCTCGGGGGGGCAGGAGGTGGGGAAACCCGAAACCCTCAAAAACCACTAGACCGTTAATCCCAATAGCACTGAGAAGCTTGTTCCTCCCGTTTCCAACCCCAAGAAGCAGCAGCACTCAACTCCCCAAGACTGAGGCCTAAATCCTTGAGTCCACATTCTCGAAACCGCTGAAGCCCAAATAACTCATCAAACCCTGAACGCCATTTAAATCGACTTCCCCAACCCCCCAAATCCCCACACAAGCACATGGCCCTCAACCCCAAACCTCACATGTTGCTGTCCCGAAGTTACCTAATCCTTCCTATACCATGGTCCCAGCTCATACCCAAACAACCGAAACCCGAGCCTCAAACACGAATCCCCCCATGCCTTGAAAACTGGACAACTGGACCATAGACCCGAGACCCAATCCTAGGCTTGCTCCCTCGAGGAGACACCTTTGGATTCTTTTGTGGATTGAAGGTATCCCTAAACCCCAAACCCGACCCTAAACACTAAACCGCCCAGCCTTTTCCTCCCTCCTCGGTGCCTTGCTCGACCGCTTTCCAAGGAGACGAAACCCGAACCCCTAAAAGCCCTCGTGCTGTCCTGGGGAGTTCGACGTCTGATTTTTTTGGCCTTGAGACAAGAGCCTTATCAATGAGAATAGGGTGTTGGGGTCTCCTAAAATTATTCAAATATGGTAAAACCTTACCAAATCCTTAAAGCCAGAGAGCCCAATACCCCTTAATTAAGAAAGATACCTTAAATTATGAGGGGATTATATGTATGATTTAAGCTATGTTCCCTAATTAAGGGGTATTGGGCTCTCTGGGAAGCCCTGATAGAGTCCTGAGGGACTGACAGATATTGCCACTTATGCAGAAACCTGTGTTATACAACCTTCAATCACTGTAGAGCCCTGAGGAATCATATTGCTAGCCAGTCAGGCCTCGGCCCCTAGGTGACATTTCGGTTGTGGGGGTTCCCTGTTTTACTTATAGTATAATGGCCCCGAAACCCTATTCTGATTATTGAGGCCCCTATATTGTAGAGTTCAGGCATTTTGTTTGGGGCCCTCTGCCCAGGATCACACGATGGACATGGTCGGACGGACGCTGTTTGCTAGCGCTGCCGGGCGCTCAGCATGTGCTCCTTTAATTCGGATGCTTTTTTAACGAGAAAAGCCCTATAGCCTCACCCCTAAGCCCTAAGCCCTTCGACGTTGACAGTTTCTGTTTTTGGGGCGTTATGCGGGGTCCAGGGTTCTGGTTTGAAGGCTTCCTGCCGGGGTTGATATTAGATGTTTCAGCCGGTCGAGAGGGTTTCCGGGGGTTTAAGGTAATGCGTGGGGAGAATCGTGGTTTCTACCAGAGGTGAACACATTTTTGACATGTGTTATTGGCGTCTTTTGAGAATATTGTTCAATAAGTGCTTGTAAATGCAGGTTCTCCAGAGTGTACCGGTTTTGGAAGGATTTCTACAAGGGGGTACCCACAAGACCGTAAACCTTTAATCCTGAGCGCAACACCCCGGAGCTTCAACACTGATTCCCTGCTGTACTTCTCGACTTTTGCGTAGACCCCCTAAACCCTAAACCCTAAACCCCAAACCCCAAACCCCAAACCCCTAAACCCTTAAACCCTAAACCCTAAACCCTAAACCCCTAAACCCCAAACCCTAAACCCCTTTAAACAAAAGAACCCTAAACCCCTAAACCCTAAACCCTAACCTAAACCCTGAACTAGGCCCCTAAACCCGACAGTTCCCAGGGGCTCAAGGGCTGTCAAGTTCCATTCTAAGCCCAGGCACAACCAAAGCCGAAACCATTCCTTGTTGTGAGCCCTGAACCCTAAACCCTAAACCCTAAACCCCTAAACCCTAAACCCCTAAAGCCCTGAACCCTAAACTGACGGTTTAGGGTTTATATAAGGTTCAGGGTTTAGGGCCCGAAACCCGTGAAGCTCTGAAGCTATTCAGCCTGGACCCTTTGTCACATGGTTGCTGGCATGGTCAAATTCACCAAAATTTTACAAACCTTCCTCAACGGCATCAGATGTCCGGGGAGAGTTGGAAATAACTTCAGTGGGGCTACCCGAGATCCACCAACATGGTTCAGGGGTTTCGAGGGTTCGAGTTAGGCAGCAACTTAGTTTGTTCCTTCGCAGAGGTCTCACGGTGCTTTAGCATCTACCGGTGATCCTTCCAGCAGGGTTCTCGCAAAACTCGGTACAATGGCCCTAAACCCTAAACCCCTAAACAGTAAACCTCTAAACCCTAAACCCTAATAGAAGGCCAAGTCCGAACGCCCAAAGGTCGGGTTCAGGGCTTGGAGATCAAATCTCAAAGGGGAAAAGGAGGAACCCGCAAAGGGGACCACCCTACAAGGGGCTATATAATGGGTATATAGTGGCTATATTAAGGGTGTATACCTAGGGGTCCTTATTAAGGGTCCCCTCCTTTTACCCTTGGAAAATCTAAACCAGGGTTTCCCTTGACCAGGAAGGGGCGCCGCCGGTGAACAACACCGTGAGCGGCAAGAGCCAGGGCCATGGCGTCGAATTTCTACCTCTGTTGGCAGTTTGAAGTTGGGGATAATCACAGATAAGGGGCGAGAGAGCGAGATAAAGAAATTAATGTGTGTGTGTATATATATATATATATACATATATAGAGGTAGATAGATCGACATATGTAGAACACCATACATAAGTATAAACAACTGAATAGTACGAATATGGCAACGTACATACATATGCATGTAAGTATGTATATATGTATGTATTCGTAGGGAGGGAGGAAGGAAGGGAGAGAGGGAGGGAGGGAGTGAGGGAGGGATGCGTATCTCTCATTTCATTCCGCGAGACGCATATTGTGCTGCACAACAGCACAGTGTAATCCGGTATAATGAGTGTGTGTGTGTGTGTGCATGCCGTGGTTGCTGTCTCGCTAGATGTGGTGCATTACATTATGGGCATGCTTGATTGGCCTACGCCTGCGGCTGTATGCTAACATCTTCTGTGCTTAACTCAATTCGCTGCGGCGAGCTTTGGCCCAACGACGGGGTCACGTTGTGGCTGCACGTAAGCCAGCAGATCATGAAACCCGAAATCCTCAACCCTACGCTTAGAACCCCAAAGAGGGCTTTTTAAAGCGACTAAATACCCTGAACCCTAAATCCTAAGCTTGAAAACCCCACACCCGAAACCGGTAAACCCTAATTCCTAACAAAACCCCTAAACCCCGAACCGCGAAGCCGTGAATTCCTACAAAGCAATCACTTGGGGCATTCAGCGGTGCGAAGCCAGTACTTAGAGGCCCAGGGGACTTAGTAAGTAGGTTATAAGTACAGCTATAAGTACCCTAAATGGAGTTATCCCAATTATAACCCTACTTATACCCTAAACCCTATAGATCCCTTATAGATCCCTTTAAAGGAACCCTAAAAGGGACCCCTTATAACCGACTTACTAAGTCCCCTGGGCCTCTAAGTAGAGTCTCATGCCGCACTTCAGCGATTGGGCCCGCCGGGAGCAAGGCAGGGTTCAGGGTTGAGGGTTTTAGGTTTAAGGGTTTAGGGTTTGGGGTTTTAGGTTTAAGGGTTTAAGGTTTAGGGTTCAGGGTTGTTAGGGTTTAGGGCTCAGGGTTTAGGGTTTGGGGTTTTAGGTTTAAGGGTTTAAGGTTTAGGGTTCAGGGTTTTTAGGGTTTAGGGCTCAGGGTTTAGGGTTTGGGGTTTTAGGTTTAAGGGTTTAAGGTTTAGGGTTCAGGGTTTTTAGGCTTTAGGGCTTTAGGGTTGAGGGTTTTAGGGTTTAAGGTTTAGGGTTCAGGGTTTTTAGGGTTTAGGGTTTAGGGCTTTAGGGTTGAGGGTTTTAGGTTTAAGGGTTTAGGGTTCAGGGTGTTTAGGGTTTAGGGTTTAGGGCTTTAGGGTTGAGGGTTTTAGGTTTAAGGGTTTAAGGTTTAGGGTTCAGGGTTTTTAGGGTTTAGGGCTTTAGGGTTGAGGGTTTTAGGTTTAAGGGTTTAAGGTTTAGGGTTCAGGGTTTTTAGGGTTTAGGGTTTAGGGCTTTAGGGTTGAGGGTTTTAGGTTTAAGGGTTTAAGGTTTAGGGTTCAGGGTTTTTAGGGTTTAGGGTTTAGGGCTTTAGGGTTGAGGGTTTTAGGTTTAAGGGTTTAAGGTTTAGGGTTCAGGGTTTTTAGGGTTTAGGGTTTAGGGCTTTAGGGTTGAGGGTTTTAGGTTTAAGGGTTTAAGGTTTAGGGTTCAGGGTTTTTAGGGTTTAGGGTTTAGGGCTTTAGGGTTGAGGGTTTTAGGTTTAAGGGTTTAAGGTTTAGGGTTCAGGGTTTTTAGGGTTTAGGGTTTAGGGCTTTAGGGTTGAGGGTTTTAGGTTTAAGGGTTTAAGGTTTAGGGTTCAGGGTTTTTAGGGTTTAGGGTTTAGGGCTTTAGGGTTGAGGGTTTTAGGTTTAAGGGTTTAAGGTTTAGGGTTCAGGGTTTTTAGGGTTTAGGGCTTTAGGGTTGAGGGTTTTAGGTTTAAGGGTTTAAGGTTTAGGGTTCAGGGTTTTTAGGGTTTAGGGTTTAGGGCTTTAGGGTTGAGGGTTTTAGGTTTAAGGGTTTAAGGTTTAGGGTTCAGGGTTTTTTAGGGTTTAGGGTTTAGGGCTTTAGGGTTGAGGGTTTTAGGTTTAAGGGTTTAAGGTTTAGGGTTCAGGGTTTTTAGGGTTTAGGGTTTAGGGCTTTAGGGTTGAGGGTTTAAGGGTTTAAGGTTTAGGGTTCAGGGTTTTTAGGGTTTAGGGCTCAAGGTTTAGGGTTTGGGGGTTCAGGGTTTAGGTTTTAGGGTTTAGGACTGGCCAGGGGTTCCCTAAAATGAACATGCCAGGCTTTAGGGTTTAGGCTTTAGGGTTTAGGGTTTTGCGGTAGTATAGGGGGAATACTACTGGTTAGGGGTTCCTTAAAATAAACATACTAGGCTTTAGGGTTTAGGGTTTAGGTTTTAGGGTTTGAGGTTTTAGGGTTTAGGGTTTTGGGGTAGTGTACGGGAAATACTACTGTACTGGTTAGGGGTTCCTGAATAGAAACATGCTTTGGTACATCTGAAAACCCACTCAATGATTTTGGGGTTTTAGGGAGCCCTAAACCCTAAACCCCTAAACCCTGAACCCTTTTCGGACTCCAGGACCTTATGACTTTAGGCTCACAGGGTTTGAGGTTTCAGCTTGGGACTTCATGGTTTGGGGTTCTTTGGTTTCGATATTGGGGTTTCCAAAAATTAGGGGCACTTTTTTCGTGGTCCTTATGATAAGGATCCTACTATTCAGGGTACTATATTAGGGTCCCCTATTGTCGGAAACTCCCATATTGCGGTTTCAAGGTTTCGAGGTGTTAGGTTTCCTGGTGGGCTTTTTCTGACCTTCTGGCAATGCCAAGGTTCAGGAAAAGGACGGTTGATGATTTAAATCCTGCATTTCCCACAATGAGGCATATACCATAATTACCATAGTTTAGGGTCCTTAAGGTAGTGCAGGATTTATATCATCAACAGGAGGAGAGGGGACTTGAAGTTTGTGGTCGAGGATGCACCCGAGAGTTTCAATGGATCTTTGGAACCCGGAAACCCTTGAAGCCCAACGCCCCGCACCCTGAAAGCCCGAAGTACCACCCAAAAACCCAAAACGAGCCCTAAACCCTAAACCCTAAGCCCGAAAACCCTAAACCCTAAACCCTAAACCCTAAAGCCCAGCGAACATCCTCAGGTGTCCTTGTGACAGTGGATGCCCCGTCCCGGGACTCCCAGAAGGTGGCGAAGTGGCAGAACTGGGACCTGCCGAATGCCAAAAGAGCGATACCGGCCGCTTGTAGCATTTCGGTCTTTTCGGGCGGAGGGGTTTGGAGGGTTCAGGGTTAAGGGTTAGGGTGCTTGTAGCATCTCTGTCTTTGGTAGGAATTCGGAACAAATTTCACTGCTTGGGGTTGAAGGCTCGAGGTTTAGGGTTTCGGATCTGTTTTGGTGAGGCTTGCGAGGCTATACAGCCAGGGCCCTCGCGGCCCAGTCACCGTTCAATCAAAGATGTCTCGTGCAGACGCCCGAGGCTTCGAAACGGCTACCAGTAGCAGGGTTTCGGAGACCCCTGTAGCGTCTTGAAAGAAGTGGAAAAACGACGCCGCATCCCACCGGCAAGCCCAAGAGACATGAACCCAAAACCCTAAACCCTAAACCCCTAAACCCTAAAACCCTAAAGCCCTAAAACCCTAAACCCTGAAACCCTAAAACCCCTAAACCCCTAAACCCTAAAACCCCTAAACCCCAATTCAGCCGAAGATCCGAAGTTCCGAGGTGAAGCCTTCCGAGTTGGGAACCGGCGCGCACTTCGAGGCCGACTGGAAGACCTACCAGTGTTCGTTTAGGGTTTAGGGGTTAGGGTTTAGGGGTTTAGGGTTTAGGGTTTAAGGTTTAGGGTTTAGGGTTTTAGGGCTTAGGGTTTAGGGTTTTCGACCTACCAGTGTTCGTTTAGGGTTCCTTGTCATAGTTGGGTAACATTTCACGGAGTTGGCGTGTAGGGGCTTTGGGATTTGGGGTTTAGGGGTTTAGGGGTTTAGGTTGGGGATGCAGGGTTTAGGAGTTTAGAGTGTAGGGGTTGGGGATCTGGGGGTTTAGGGTGGTGTAGGGTTTCGGGCATATTTTAAAGGGTTAATATATGTGTGAGTACAACGGCTACCATGTTGCAAGGGCTACTCTAGGGGTTATACTGTACCGGCCACAATAAGGTTGATTGTATAGGTTAGCATGAGAGTGTGCGGAAATGGGGTTTGGGGTACTTGGTTCAGGGTTTGGGGTGTAAGCCACTGGGCTTAGAATGCCGGAGCGGTAGTTCAGATGGACACGACCTACTTGTACCATGTGCAGAAAGTGATGCTTGGACCTCTGCATGCATGCGCCCCATGTACTACCTCATACGCAGATAAGAAGAATAGATTTCCACAAGCACTTAAATTGAGAACCACGCGCACATGTAAACACACATACACATATGCATATATGCGCATATATGTATACACACATACAAATTTGTTCATATACAAATATATGTTGTATATGTATATGCACAACAACAATAGTCGTCGTCCTCGGCACCGACGCCGCAGCACCAGCCACAGCAGCAGCAGCAGCAGCAGCAGCAGCAGCAGCAGCAGCAGCAACAAATGCAGCAACGGTCCAGCCGCTCAGCCCTAAACCCCTAAACCCGCAAGCTTGAGCCCTACATGTAACCCTAAGCCCTAAATCCTAAACACCCCAAACCCCAACCTACATGTTCCAATGCACTCTCTGTCGGTAACAGGTTGTGGCGGATCGTGCTGCAGTGAGGGCTGAACCCTCGCTGGCAGCCCCGGTTCAGGGTGGCAAGGTGAAGGTACGTGGGGTCCCAGATAGGGGTTAGGGTTTACGGTTTAGGAGTCCCGCATAGGGGTCGGAATAAATTAGTACTGAAACCCGGATATAGGCCCTGTATGATTAATGTAGACTATACCACCAAAATCCTGTCCAAATATTAGATTCACTGGTTCAGGGGTTGGGACTTAGGCTTCGGGTTGAGAGGAAACGAGTGCGAAGTGGTGGAGACTCTTCGGTTATTCGCGCGTTTCAGCGTCAGGGTTCAAGCCTTATTCGCGTTTTTCCATGGGATTCTTCGAGTTGCGTAGGATTTTTTCGGGACGGGTGAAGGGAGAGTCTCGCAGAAAGGAGCTTCGTAGGGTTTTTAGGTTGTTGCAAGTCTCGGAGGCCTCAGCTTGTAGGATCAAGGATCCCTTATATAAGGACTCAATTTTGGGAATATCCCACCTACCTTCATCCCAGCTTTTGAGGCCTCCGAAAGTTGCAAAAGGTGAAGTTGAATGCGCGGTGAGCGGGTGACAGGAGGTGGAAGAGTGGATCCAGAGGTCCAGGCTCTAAGTTCGAGTCCATATGGGTGGTTGTCAAAATTATGGTCCCTTTTGGGTACCCTAAATATTAGGTGCCGTATTACAATAAGAACCCAAAAGGGACCCTAATTTTGACAACTAACCATATGACAGTAGAGTAGAGTATAGTACAGTTTAGGATAGTATAGTTTAGCATATCATGCTACATAATACTACCTTGCATAGAAGCATGCTATGATGTTGCCATATTCCTTTGAGGGACCCAGAGGTCTAGGCTCGAAGTACGACTCCTTGCTTGGAGGGTCGGGGGACTTAGTAAGTAGGTAGTAAGTAGACTTATAAGTACCCTAAAAGGGACCCAAATTGGGGGTTATGGTACTTATAAGTCCCAAAAAAAAACCAGTTACTAAGTCCCCCGACCCTCCAAGTGTGTCAGGGCAGCGTCGTCGAGCTCTTCGAGTGGAGCGACTGCTTGAAGTGGCGCCGCGTCGTCAACAGCAAGGCGCTTGTTTCCTGTCTCTGCTTAGGGTTTAGGGCTTAGGCTTTAGTTAGGGTTTAGGGTTTAGGGTTTAAGGTTTAGTTTGGGTTTAGGGTTTAGGGTTTAAGGTTTAGTTCGGGTTTTGGGTTTAGGGTTTAGGGTTTAAGGTTTAGTTCGGGTTTTGGGGGGCTTGGGCTTCGGGCCTAGGGTTTGAGGTGGTTTCGGGTCAACGGTTAGCAGTGTGGCTTAGATGGGATGCATGTCGGAGAAGATTGCACACAAACCGAACTTAGAACCCTCATAGGGTCTGGCCTTGGGATTCAGGGTTTTCGTTTTGCAAGGTTTTGATTGGTTGTTGCGGTTTTAAAAAAGGGAAAAAGGGCCACAGGGTTTTCAGAATATCTTGCACGATTTAATCTAGACCCCTGGTTCATAAACCTGCCTCATTACAGACCTTACTTAAGCTTGCAGTAGACACCATTTTTCTAGAAGGGCGGGTTCCTGAGGGCTAAGTCTAATTCTGATTCTTATTCTGGGGCCTACATGAGGCCGGTGGCCCAGTTGAGCAACCTTGCTTAACCCTCCCTAAACCCCTAAACCTTAAACCCTCCTAAACCACCAACTGGGTGGTTGTCAATATTAGGGTCCCTTTTTGGGTCCTTAGTATAATACCGCACCTAATATTTAGGGTACCGAAAAAGGGATCATAATTTTGACAACCACCCAAATCGTACATCCTAAACCCCTAAACTCTAAACCCCAAACCCTAAACCCTAAACCCCAAACCCTAAACCCTAAACCCTTCTAAACCACCAAAATCGTACACCCCCCCCCCTCCCCCACTCCTGGGAGACCTGGCTCTCCGGGTGGATGCTGCTGGACCACCCGCAGCACGGCCCGCTGCTGCGACCTTCGGGTCTGCCCTTCCAGGCAGCTTGGGGATTTTTGGCCCCATAAAGGGACCCTTTAAGGGGATCTATGTGGGGTTTAGGGCTTGAGTGTTAGTATGGTGTACTATAGGGGCCTACATGAAAACTACCTATACCATGTTGGGGTTCCTTACTATGTTTGTAGTCTGACTGGCCCCCCAAACCCCATTCTAAGTATTAAGGCCCCTATAGTAGGAGTTCCGAGCTTCAGGGTCCGGGGTCTGGGGTTTGGGGTTTCGACATTTAGGGTTCAGGGTTCCGGGTTTAGGGTTCAGGGTTCAGGATTTAGGGCGTTAAGGGTTTAGCTACGCAGGGGTTGAGAGCTTGAGGGTGTGGCCGTTTAGGGCATTGAAGGTTCAGGGGTGTGGTGCTTCTGCTTCGAGGTTAATCGGGGCTTGTGGTTGCCGCAAGTGAGATTCTGGGATTTTTAAGGTCTCTTATTCTGGGTTCTTGTAAAGGAATTTAATTCAAGTTACCATAGTAAAGAAGCCCTATTACTTACATTTACTTAGTATAGATCCCTACTATGGTAACGTAAATTAGATAGCTGAACAAACACCTAGTACTCTAGATACCGCTTGCGTGTCCACAGAGAGTCATAAGACGAATAAGCGTAAGTAGCCTGTGAGCAGCTGCATGCAGTGCAGACATTGCAGACATGACTTAGGTTTCTTTGGGTTTAGAGTTTAGGGTTTAGGCTTCAGGGTTTTCGGGTTGAGAGTATATACAGGCGCGATGTTGTATAGACAGAGAGAGAGGCAGACAAACACCAGTGCATACATGAAGGCTTTCCCTTGTACGCAGCGGCATACGTGGTACATGCATACTATGTACATGCCTACTTTCGTGCACATGTATGCCGCATGCCGATGCTTGTTGCCGAAGGGTTAGATGTGTACTGAGCACAGCACATTTAACTGTTTTTAAAGCTCTGAGCACGCAGCTCCGTGCTTTTTCATTTCAAGTGCTATTCAAGCTATCCACTCATAGCTTACAACCAAGACATCCCAAAGTAGACGGAATCCAGAAGTGAGTTGTCAAGCACGGTAGGTCTGGTAGGTTTGCATGCCATCTGCTTCAGGGTGCTTGCAAACCGAAGGAAATTTCCATATGTGCCGCCCCAGCCCGACATCAACTCTCCTTCGTGTACGCCCATCAAGAGCCCCCAACCAGGTCCCCGAAGTAGTGTCTTTCCAGGTGAAGCCACTGGAGCCACTTTGTGCCTGGTTCGAGCTTGGCTACTGGTTGCTACTACTCTGACTGCAAAAAATACAGGTCGAGTCCGGTTTAGGGTTTACCTTAATGGGTAGTCGCGCAAAAAGGAGGGAGCAGAAACCGGAGCATGACTAGGGGTAAGAGTAGGACAAGGCGGCATAGGAGTAGGAGGAGGCGAAGACGTGCTATTAGTGCTACTACCACTACTACCACTACCACTACCACTACCACTACCACTACCACTACCACTACCACTACCACTACCACTACCACTACCACTACCACTACCACTACCACTACCACTACCACTACCACTACCACTACCACCACGACCACTACCACTACTACTACTACTACTACTACTACTACTACTACTACTACTACTACTACTACTACTACTACTACTACTACTACTACTACTATTACTATTACTACTAACTGCTACTCCACCGACGCCCACTGCTACGTCCACTACTTCTCGTACTCCTACTCCCTGCGCTGCCTTTGCGACGCTGCAGTTCCTGCTGCACGATCGCGGCATGTACTACAACAGTTGTCCTACTGCTGGTGGTGGTGGTGGTGGTGCTGCTGCTGCAATTTCTCTCATAACGTGAGGGCACTTCCTCCCTTTTTTGCTGAAAGTGTGAGTAGTGCGCAGTCAGCTGGCGAGCCGAGGTGTTGCAGTGCATGAGCGCTGCCTCTGCGACATGCGCCACTTCCTGGAGCAGGGTGCCGACCCAAACTGCCGCGATGCCTCAGGCAAAACGCCCCTGATGCTGGCGGCAGAAGCTGGGCAGCTGGAAAGCTGCCTTTTGCTTCTGGAAGCCCGCGCAGATCTCTATGCCAGGGTCGGCGACGATCAGCTGGGTGGCACCGTCCTCCGCTATGCGCAGCGCGGCCCGACTATGGCATTCCTGTCTGCTCTCATGGGCCAGAGGGCGAACCCAAAAGATCTGGCGCCGGCTTTGAGCCACACTGCCGCCAAGAAGCTCTTAAAGCAGTACCAACCGCAGATGCACGAAGAGACCATCGAGTTTTCCTCGCAGAGTGCAGCACCGCCGGCGCTCCTTCCGCCCGCGAACCCGCAGAAAACCACATGGCCGAGGGCAGAGAAAAGTGGCCGCTCGGCTGTGAGCCATTGTACTTGCCATGTAGCAGAGATGCACCGTCATCATCGCTGTTTTCAGTTTCGTTTTACACCAATCAGTGTCTGGTTGCTGCGAAACATCTGAGCTTTGGAGTATCATACTTTAGTACTTCTTTTCTTAAAGGAACCATTCTGAAATATCAGTTTATACCATGAGGGTACTATGAGGGTTCCATTAAACGGTTACTATAGGGCACTATAAGGGTTCCTTTATGTATGTTCTCCATGGTTACTTAAAAGCTCAGACATCGACTGGGTTTCATTGTGCATGACCAGCTTCGGGCCCAGGATTCGGCACAGAGTGAGGGCCTAGCATTTTTGTATTCTATTCTTAAAGTACTCTTATGCTTTTGGTTATCATCAGATTATCATTCTTATTTGTACTGTTAGTTTTGCTTGCGTTGTGAATAATACCAGCATTACCAGTGCAATTCGCATTAATCGTACTATTGGTTTGGTCAGTGCCATTACGTAGTACTATCAGTATTACTCGGTTTTTTACAAGTAGCATATTACATGCTACAGTGATTAGGTGTCATACTCACATACCGCGCCGTTGCATAGAGGAACAAGTCCCCCAAACCCGAAGCTCCAAACCCCTTGTACCTTCAAGCAGAACTTCAAGAGACCCTAGGAAAATACACCGTCATCGTCAGCTCCTGCGCCGTACGCGCGGAGCCCAACAAGGAGGCCAAAGCAGTCGGAGCGCGAAGCCGAGGTGCCCAAAATCATGTCGGTTCACTGCTGAGGGTCTGGCTTTCGATTTTCGGGTGTGGGGTTTAGGGTTTAGGGGTTTGGGGTTTTGGGGTTTTGGGTTTTGGGTTTGGGTTTTTTTTGGGGGTTTGGGGTCGGAGTCCAGGGATTGGTCCAGGTTTAGGGTTCAGGGCGCGGGGTCTCGGTACAACGTGCAGAAGAGCAGCAGGAAAGGCAGTTTCATCGAGAGACTTAAAACACAGCTATACTCTTCATCATCCTCGTCATCAGCATCGTCATCAGCACCAGCATCATCACCATGGTCATCTAGTTGTGACTTTCCTGTACAGAGGCTGCAGGGGTGTTGAGCTCCCCGGGATTTTCATACCTCAACTTGCTTCCCTTAATCCTGGCATCAATTGCCAGGCCGCGAGAAACCACAAACCTCAATGCAAACATGGGTCTAACGTTTAGGGTTTAGGTGAACGTCGTCATCAAGGAAAGTAAAAACCCTGACCCGCGACTCGAACGACCAATCCCAAATCCAAGGCTCTTGTTGTAAGCACCTCAGTTACAGATGTTAAAGGCCCAAGGACTTGACATGGCCTTGAATATTGAGCCCAAGCCCCTACTATACCTTAGTACTTTTTCTTAAAGCAACCGTTATGAAAGACTGTAACAGTTTATACTTTGTTCCCCCTGGCTAACTTAAAAGCTACAACCCCTACCTAAAACCCAAACCCTAGACCCTAAACCCTAAACCCTAAAAACCCTAAACCCTAAACCCTAAAAGGCAGCGTGGTGGAGCTTTACGAGTTCGATTCCAGCCGACAGTGGCGCCGTGTCTATGCGGATGGGGAGGCGGCGGGGGGCTGGATGCTGCTTGAACACGAGGAGAGTCTCGGCTTCAGGTTTAGGGTTTAGGGTTTAGGGTTTTTAGGGTTTTTAGGGTTTAGGGTTTTTAGGGTTTAGGGTTTAGGGTTTAGGGTTTAGGGAGGATGAATGGTCAAGTAATGCGGGGCTCTCCATGGGTTCAGTCAGGGATCCGTTTTTTTGGAGGTCATGAGCCGAGGATGGTATAGGGTTCAGTAAGCAGGGCTCTGGTGTTAGGGCATGGTCATTGAGGGTCGTACTTGCTTCTCTGCTTCTCTTTTTCCCTTTCGGTCCCCCGTTGCGCTTACTGAACATGTCAATGTCTGTCTAGTGTCCTCTATTTGGATGATTCTGTTCTTGTCTCGGCTTACAGTTACACCATCGCCTTCCCGATGTATGCCTCTCCTTCTCCGTCTCCGTGTGTACATCCGACACTGTCGAAGCACACTTCATCCCATTCCCACCCGTCCTAGGTACAAAGACCGCAAACCCGAAACCTCAACAAACCCTCCGCAGCTTCTGTGGCAGTCTCCTAGTAGCATCCTGTTAGAACCAACCACCACGAGCCACATCAGAAGAAAACATTATTAAACCCTGTATCGTCTTGCTAGACGCAGATAGTACCCATTTGCAGGCACTGTACGGGTGGTTGTCAAAATTCTGGTCCATTCTTGGGCACCCTGAATATTAGGTAATATTGATTGTGATATGCGAGAGCACCCACAACAAGAAACCCTGTTCGG
Source organism: Symbiodinium sp. CCMP2592 (assembly GCA_905221615.1). NCBI lineage: Eukaryota > Dinophyceae > Suessiales > Symbiodiniaceae > Symbiodinium > Symbiodinium sp. CCMP2592. The sequence continues at coordinate 181,180 of CAJNDT010000034.1, read as the reverse complement.
AAGAGCGTGCGTGCAGATATGCACATACTGCCCAGAGGAGCGAGAAGAGCTGCTGACAGTGAAAAGCAACATGTCCGAAGATATCGCAGCAAACCTAGACCCGAAATCCAAACCGATCCCGAAACACCACAGCCTAAGGCAACCAGTTTGAAGAGTAGAAACCCGAATCGCCACGGTTTGCAGCAATCCATAGGGTAACACCTCAACCTCTAAACACGAAGCGTCAATTTCACGAACTCTTCTGCAGCCTAGGTTTGGCCCTCTCCTGGAGCCTTTGACGACAGAGCTGCTAGAGAAGTGCCCACAAGAGGTCTACTGAAAAATAGCACCGCATCTGTGTTCTTTTGGGCTGACAAACCTCCCGCCCTAAACTGCACCCAGAAAAATCAGCCCATCGCCCGATGTCTTGGTCAGAGCTGGTTCTGTGAGCCTTTTTTGGGTGCTGGCTCTGGGTTCTGAATTTCGGATTGTGGCGTAGCCTGCCGGGACTCTACGCCTTCTATGAGGAGTTCGAACCTCGGTTCGGGGGTTACGGGGTCGAAGTCGACCCCTGCGTTTTGCATGTTTTAGGAATATGCTGAGAATTGTGTGTGTGTATGTGCGCGGTATCAATCTTATTATCTATAGTTTAACTATATCAGCTCTGTCATCAACAGTAACATCTATATAATTTCTGTATTACTTGTCACATTGTGCAATCAATAGGTTGATGTCAAGCTACATAACCAACATATAACTAGATCAGTTAGGACTACATCATCTATCTTATTAATAGTTCTACCAATCTTCACAGGTCCGATGCTTCACTAATTAAGGTTATTAACAGATATGCACTTAATACAATAGCATTTGGTTCACATTTGGAGGTGATGCTATGTTCTATCAATGTTTGATTTAGTTCTTTGGGAATCCAGAAGTCTACCCTTCCAGCATTCGATAACCAATAGTTCAACAATAATGGCTTATTGCATGTTCAGTGTCTTTGGTTAACTTGTCTATAATCGGATAACCTGAGCTATGAGGCTATGAGTTGTCTTTGTTTATTAGGATAAATTAGCTTGGACACATCATATGTTTACAACTAGTATGCAACAGTGAGACAAGAGCTAACTTTACAGGTTAATACATTGGTTATATTATCATTACCAACTTGTTCGTTACGATCATGTAGTTGGTATTCTACATCCCTGGACAAGTAATGCATGTCTACTGATACTATTTCACAACTAATGTTAACTGTTATAGTATATCTTTCATATAGTCTGCTTACAATAGGTGGTTCAACCGGTATTATACTTGGTAATTAGTGCTGCTATTGATATAGATTTTCATGACTCTTATTATGTTGTTGCATTTTTCATTATGTCTTACCATTAAGTACAATCAATGCTACCCCATTAGGACTATTATATGTATTGTCTTGTGCAGTATTAAAATGACTTACTAACACGAGATGAACGGACAAGTAATGCATGTCTACTGATACTATTTCACAACTAATGTTAACTGTTATAGTATATCTTTCATATAGTCTGTTTACAATAGGTGGTTCAACCGGTATTATACTTGGTAATTAGTGCTGCTATTGATATAGATTTTCATGACTCTTATTATGTTGTTGCATTTTTCATTATGTCTTACCATTAAGTACAACCAATGCTACCCCATTAGGACTATTATATGTATTGTCTTGTGCAGTATTAAAATGACTTACTAACACGAGATGAACAGCTATAGGTAGTGGCATTGGCAAGAATGGTCTAGGTTAGCTGTGTCTAGAGGTTAATACAAATCAAGTTGTCTAAGTTTTTCATGTGGGTTCTAGTGATGTTATGTGAAGGCTTACATCATTACATCTCAGTGGTTTCTAATGTTTAATTAAGCCTAGTAGAGTACAAGACTAAGGAGATTACTTAATATAGTGGTTGGAATGATACTAGTTCAGTTGGTGAGAGGTTGCACGTTAGTTTCATTTTGTATCACTACAGTCCTTTCCAACCAAAATAGTTTAATAAGTATTGAGGAGGCCACCGGAAGCTTGTCATGAATCGCGACTGCTGTGCAGATATGAGTCACCGGAAAATAGAACTAGGTTCTACTAGGCTTGAGTACGGAACACCTCGATTTACAAACTGTATACGGCATGAATGAAACCAGTGATGCATGAGCGATACATGTGATGCAGCACACGACTGACACGCATCGGCTTCTTTTGGAACGCGCAGTGGTTCATGGAACTGTCTCTCAAGTAGCCAATGTGTCTCAAAGCGTCGAATCCAAAAAAACAAAACCAAAAAAACCAAAACCAAAAAAGACAAAAAAAACATTCTTTCAGAACTCTCCCATTCGTGTATATTTTTATTGTTATTCTGGAAGAGCGCTGAAATAATGTTGTTTTTGATTTTTTTTTGGTTTTGTTTTTGTTGTTTTTTTTGGTTTTGTTTTTTTTGGTTTTGTTTTTTTGGATTGGATTTTATAGATTTGTTAAAGGAAAGGGGCTGGTGTTTCTCAGGGTTCGAATTACGACAACGCCCCTAAGCGCCAGAGTTCATCGTGATGTCGTGGAGGCGGCGGACCTGAAATATGCAAAACGCAGGGGTCGAGTTCGGCCCCCGAACCTCGGAGTTCATAGGGCACCTATACCCTAAACCCTAAAAACCCCCAGAAGCCTTGGACGAATAAGCCTCAATTGCGCTGCACCCCTTTTCCCAAAATATCTGACCCTTGTATAGTAGCCTACAAAGTAGGATCCTTATTAAAAGGACCACCAAAATAAGGTACCCCCCCCTAATTTTCGGAAACTCTCAAACCCTAAAACCCTAAATCCTATAGATCCCTTATAGGAGCCCTTAAAGGAACCCTTATAGATCCCTTTAAAAATAAGGTTCCACCCTTTTTCCCGAAACCCAGACATGAGAAGCCCAATGGGCTCTTCTTGCCTTAGCCAAGCATCTCAGTCTTTCAGGATCCCTATAGGGTTCCTTTACGGGTTCCTCTATGGGTTTTATGATGGTTCATGTATGAAGGGGCCTTGGTTGAGGGTTTAGGGATTGGGGGTTTGGGGGTTCAAGTCGGGGCCACACGCACGCACACGCGTATGAGCATACATATACGCACGTACTGCATACTTCTTTCATGCATTTATCTTTATGTACATACATACATGTATAATATGTGTCGAGAGTCTGAATAGACATGTCTAGATTCTGGCATCACGATAAGGAAGCCGATGCAGAGAATGACAGTTGTAGATTTTACCAACATGCGAGCAAGAAATGCATGCGAGCACATCGACCTACCAGTAAGTCTGTTTGCGTATACAAACAAACCTGCACAAACAATGCATGCATGCATGCATGCATGCATCCGAAAGTCTTACCCAAAGGTTAAACCCCCAAAACCCATCATTGAAACTTAAGCCCCAAACTCGAAGCGGTGAATCCCACACCGCACACCCGAAACCAAAAACGTGACTCTGATCCTGAACTCAAGCCGTCGTTCCTAAGCACAAACCTTTGAACCCTCAGACACACCCCACAACAAAACACAAAGAAGGACTACCCCAAACCCTAAAGAAAACTAAGCCTCCAACTAAAGCAAAGTGCGCCGAGGCCGGACGAAGCGTGGCATGCAGCGTGGCCGGAAGGGCGACCGGCAGAAGAGTAGCAAGGCCGGAAGGGCAACAACCAAGCACTGTTTTGGAGTTAGGGGTACTCTGTAAATGCTTTTCGGGACTGGCGGTTTTTGATTACGGTTTGTGGCTTTGTTTTGGGTTCAGGCTTGGGGCTTGAACAGCAAGTTTTGAGTGATTGAGCTTCGTAAGGCTTTCGCTACGGGGGTTCGGAAGGGTTTTGTTGATGAGGGAGGGTATCTGAAATCTCACGGCGGCTTCCTTGACTTCCTTGGGTCTTTGTTGGTGTCCATTTTAAGATGTACCGGGTCTCAATAAGATTTGAAGCTTTACAGGTTTTAGTGGTCATCATGTACTTTATGTCTATCACCATCACCATCATCGCTATCATTGTCATGATCATCATCGTCATCGTCATTTTCATCATCAGCATCCGGTAGTCGCGGCCATCAGTATCATCATCGTCGTCAGCATCATTTTCATCATCGTCATCCTGATCATCCTCAGCATCCTGATCATCCACAGTATCCTCAGCATTCTCTGCATCCTCATCCTCATCATCCTCATCATCCTCATTATCCTCATCTTCCTCATCACCCTCATGATTGTCATCCTCATCATCCTCATCATCCTCATCATCCTCATCATCCTCATCATCATCACCATCATCACCTTCTTCACCGTGTTTATCACATCTTCATCTTCATCTTCCTCTTCATCTGCAGCTTCATCTACATCTGCATCATCACCGTTATCATCATCATCATCCCGTGATGGTGATGGATCACTCCCCTGGGCTCCCTGTTGCCGGCTCCAGTTTCAGGTCCACGTCTGAACCAGAATTCCTTATACATCTCCTATACATAGAACTCATCAACAACGTGCGAGGGGAGGCCCTGGTATACTTTTTAGGCAGACTGCCGTTGCTTTGGGGGCATTCGAAGATGATGCTTGCAGACGAGGCACTGCGGTCGCGCGCCAGGGGCTGCATGCTCGGGATCATGGTGGGGGATGCCTTGGGTGCCGCCTTTGAGGGGTACAGCCAGGAGCGCATTCGGAAGCTTGCGCAGGGGGAATGGCAGACACCTCTTGTTCAGGGCTTCGTGCGAGCGGTTCACATGGGCACGTACATCTCACCAGGAAAGACGCTCAAAGGTCCCTTTCACTTGGCCCGTGGTGTTGATGACATGGCGTTCGTGCCACCAGGGATCGAGCTTCCCCAGGAGATACTGGATCAATGTGGCCGCGTCGGGATGTATACCGACGACACCTGTGCCTGCCTTGCAGTAGCAGGTTCTTTGGTGGAGTGTGGCAGAGCCGATGCAGGGCATGTCGCACGGAGCTGTGCCGAGTTCTTCCGTGACAACGAGCACTTTCGGGGCTCCCCGCCAACTGCGAAGCAAGTGAACGCGGCCTGCTTGGCCGGCGTCGCTGTGGAGCAGACGGGCCTCCCTCCCTACTTCCGCTATGAGGGCGGCTCCTTTGCCAATGGGGGAGCCATGCGAATCTCTCCGCTGGCCCTTGCTTACCGCCATGCAAGCCATGCGGCGCTTCGGAAAGCAGTGGAGCAGACGATCTTGGGCACACATCGCCATCCCGAGGCTGTCGACTTCGCTGCGCTTCAGGCCGCTGCGGTGCAGTATTCCCTCCTCCACGACCCAGGCACTTTTGACCCGAACGAGCTGCTCCCTGGTCTTCTGGGTCTTTGCCACTCTGATGACATGCGAGATGCAATGGTTTCTCTGGCTCGTGCTGTTCGTTTTGTGAACATGGACGATGCGGACGACCAGAAGATCTTGGGCCCAATCCTCAACAAGCACAAGAGGCCTGGAAGTGGTTTGGGCTTCCAGCTTGCCAGCATTCACATGGCCCCCTGTGTTTTCTGGCTGGTCTGTCGCCATTACAGGGACCCAAAGCGTGCGGTACAGGCAGCCGTAGACCTGGGCGGTGACACAGACACGACCGCCTCGATGGTGGGCGCCATTGTAGGCGCCCTCCATGGCGAGGGATGGTGTGATGATTGGGCTGGCTCCCTGGAGAATGGAATCCACGGGCGCGACTATGCATTGCGACTGGCAGAGCAGCTTGTTGAGTTGGACCTTGAAGAGTAAGCTGCAGATGGTGACGAGACGAGGTGCAGATTGTACAGTGTCGCCCTCGCATGCCTCTGCCAAAATAGTCTGCATCTGAAGGGTTTATTTCGGTTTAGGGTGTAAGGTTTAGGTTCCACTTCCTATCAAGCCTGACCCACCCGCATGGGGCCATGTGATGTGCATGTCGGTCCCGGTACATGTACCGTGTTGCAATCGGTAAGGAAGCTGAGCCGAGCACTGGATGGGTGGAAACACGCTCCAACAATATCAGCAAGCAAGGAAGTTTCGGGGCTGGGGATCAAGATGCTTCCATGGGGCTCTCACAGAAGGCTGACAATACGGTCAGTCAGGTAAGCAAGGACTTGCGTGTCACGTAGTTTTGCTACATATGCTTTGACTCTGAATCATGATGTTCGTGCGCACCCCGAGCCAGCCTAGATGTCCTCTGAAACGTACCTGTAGTCTGGCAGGAAGTGCCAGCCCGCAGCGGCAGCATTTTAGCAGTGTCAGTTGTGTTGAGGGAATGGTGATTCTCAACTTACAGTCGGGATCCTTAGTCAAGGGGTGTTTGTGTTCCTGTAGTTTGGGGACGTAGAGACTTCTGAGATGAATATTTGGGGCTTGTTGTAAATTGCCATCCCGCTTCGGGGTCCTCATCTCTATAAACTTCAACTCTATCGAGTGTCTTTCGGGGAACCCCATAACCCCTAAACCTCAAAACCGATCTGGAACAACTCTCACGTGCCCGGTCGAAGGATGGCACCGTCGCGGTTGTCGCGGGCCAAGACGCTCACCCTGCGCTTGATTTGGGGGCTTGAAACCCTACTGTAGACCCCTGAAGATCCCTTACTTAATGATTAGACGCATTAGACTAGGGTTCCTTCAAGGAGTTCACGCCGGCGCCACAACAACGGTTGTTTTGGAGAATTATGTCAAAACCTCCATTCCCTACAACTTTTTAAGAATGCAGTGCCACGGCGCCCGGTGTGCTCGCACCCTCGTAGTAACCCTTGTACCCCTGCAAACCCTACACCTCAAACCTTAAACGCTACACCTCACCTGGAGACCTTTTCAATCATCCTTAATTTTTTCAAAAGCCTTCAAAGCATTTTCAAAAACCCTTAAAAAATTCGAAACCCATTGCCCCCAGGGCCTCCACAAGCCAGCCCTTCCACGCAGATATTTGCTCGAGGCCCGTATACCCTATTCTATAGTCTCCTTAGGAATTATTTTTGATTTTTGTTCATATAAAGCCCGAGAGAGTATTAGACATATATGTTTTATTCTGAGTCGGCCCTTTTTTGTACGCAACCCAAAACCCTTACCCCTAAACCCTAAACCCCATTATAGTACCCTTGTAGATCCCTTTAAAGGAACCCTAAACCCTAAACCCCCAGCCTTCACGGAGCCGGAGAAAGTTTCTCAGGCAGCCGAGGATGCTCCAAATGCTGACATCGACCTCCGACGATGGGCGCTCCGTAAGAGAGCTAAAAGTTTAGGGTTCCTTTCAAGGGAACTATAAGGGTCCTAAGGGTTTCTTTAAGGGTTTAGGGTTCCTTCAAAAGGATCTATAAGGGATCTATAGTCTATATGGGTGGAGTTTAGGTCTAGGGTTTAGGATTTCGGGTTGAGGGTTCAGAGTTTAGGGTTTAGGGTTCAGGACTTCAGGTTTGGGGTTCAGAGCTTAGGGTTTAGTGTTTAGAAAGGAAGGTGTTACATTGCAGGAATTTTCTAGTCTGATTTTGGGTTTCGGGGTGCATGCGGTGGTTTGCACGGCTTTTTTATGAGTTGTATAAACTTGCTTATGGAGACTTCAATAAGGGCTGCTGTAAATGGCTGCTGCAAGGGTTACTACGAGGGTTCTACAACGGTGCCTATAAGGGCTACTATAGGGGTTGTGTAGAGTTTAGGCTTCAGTTTTTTGACGTTCAGGCTGAATTTTTCAGGCAGGTTCGTATTTGTTGAGCTTCGGGGGTGTCTTGTTCAGAGTTTCGCCACTAGGTTGCAGTTCGATATTCAGCCAGAAAGGGTTCAGGGTGATTCAGGCTTCAAGCGGTAGGGACTCTGCAGGCTTAGGCTGGAACTTGGATTCAGATGCGGTCGGGGTCTGAACCCCTAAACCCTAAACCCAAAACCCTAAACACTTAAACCCGATAAAGAATATACATTAAGATTTTTCATCCTATCCCAACAATGAACTAGAGAACCCATAAAAAGCACCCTTATTTAGGCTTAACTCCTAAGCTCCCAACTTCGCCGAACACCCGGAACCTTCGACCTTGAAGCCCCCTAAGGCCCTAAGCCCTCAACGACCCTTCAAGCCCTCAAGCCTTACCCAGAGACTCCAATATCACTTAATTAAGGAATATTCCTTAAATCATATTAGGAACCCTACTATATTTTAAGGTCTATTCCTTAAATAAGGGATATTGGAGTCTCTGGGTACGCCCTCTGAATCCCTGAGCAAATTGGACCCCACCGCCTTAACTTTGAGAACTCTTAGCCCCTGAAGCGCCCCCTGATAACACCCTTCTAGAGCCCTTGTAGAGAATCGCATAGAACCCCTGCGTCGCACCCCAGAGACCTTGAAAAGCCCTTGGGCCTTACAGATAAATTTCAAACCACTAAAGCCCCAAAGCTCAAAACCCGAAAAACCGAAAACTCTATACCCTTAAGCCCCAAACCCCGAAACCCTGAACCCTTAAACCCTTAAGCCCTAAACCTCTAAACCCTCAACCCAAAACTTTCAAACCAGGTGCTTTCCCTGACCGACCCGCAGCTGGAGCAGCCCCGCAGGGCATGTTTAAAGTGTCAGAGGAAGGGTAAGGTTCAGGGTTGGAAGGTTTAGGGGTCTACGGTTTAAGGGTTCAGGGCTTGGGTGTAGGGTTTAGGCTCTGGGGGTAGTGGGTTTAGCGTTCAAGACTGACAGGGACTAATTAGGGGTTCCGGGCTCGCTGCTGTTTAGCTTCGGCTCTGTTTGCCATATGTGAAGTGGTCGTGAGGGTACATAGGGTTACTAATGGCCACAGACGCAGCCTCATTCCTTGAGCTGTCCCGGCAGAGGTGGCAAATTCGGATGCTTTTTCAGTCTTCTTCCTGGTCTAATCAGATGCCCATTCAAAGCTACTTCTCTGTGCCCTTAACTTGCGACCCAGATTGGAGTAAAGCATGATTCAATGTGCAGCCTGCCTTTCATCTTTGCTTTGCCAGGCTGGTTGACATGTTGGAGCAGTGGAACTCCAACCGAAGAATGGCACCGCTTGTGCGGAACTTGGCCCTGACAGTGGCTGATACTTGGAGGGTCGGGGGGACTTAGGAACTGGTTATTTTGGGGACTTATAAGTACCATAACCCCAATTCGGGTCCCTTTTAGGGTGCTTATAAGTCTACTTACTACCTACCTACTAAGTCCCTGAACCCTAAACCCTAAACCCTATACTACCCTTATAGAGCCCTTTAAGGGAACCCTTAGAATCCCCTTGAAAGGAGCCCTTACTAAGTCCCCCGACCCTCCAAGTAGTGGATATCGAACCCCCAGGCCCTTCAATGTAAAGCCCTGACTGCCCAAAGCCCGCCCCAAACCGGAACCCCTACCGTTTAGGGTTTAGGGTTTAGGGGTTTAGGGTTTAGGGCTTAGGGGTTTAGGGTTTAGGGTTTAGGGGTTTAGGGTTTAGGGTTTAGGGGTTTAGGGTTTAGGGTTTAGGGGTTTAGGGTTTAGGGTTTAGGGGTTTAGGGTTTAGGGTTTAGGGGTTTAGGGTTTAGGGTTTCGGTGCTTCCTGTGAAGCATGGCGCCGCACGGTTGAGGCCCAGATGCTCTTTGCGATTCTCCTGCTGTCCGCCGCTTGCTCAGACGTGGGTATAGAGCATGGCAAACCCGAGAGCCTAATCCACTTAAGCCTAAACCCTGGAGGCTAATCACCCTGCGGTTTAGGATTTGATGTTTACGGATTAGGAAGCCACTACGGCCTGTGCCCCAAGATATTGCGGCGATTTTAGGTTTCCATGACCCTGTGCTCTTGCCGGTTTAAACAGGGGGCTGCGTAGTTTATTCGATATTATTTGCAATGGTTATACCCTTAGAGTCCCTGTGTAGCTATACTCTTACATTGCGGCCGCGCGGGGGGGAGAATTAAAGTCGTCCGCGCCGCTCGCGCCACTCGCCACTCGCTCTGCTAAAGGAAAGAGTGGTGGAGCGAGTGGTACGAGTGGAACACGCTTCTACTGGAACGACTGGCACCTTTGGAACGGTGGAGTGGCTGGCCCGTAAATTAAAGACTGGACTCTCAACATTCCAAAACCTCGTCCGCGCCACTTGCTCCACTCGCTCCACTCGCGCCACTCGCGCCACTCGCTCCACTCGCGCCACTCGCGCCACTCGCGCCACTCACTCTGTATAGACGTACCGTGCGGGGAGCGAGTGGAGCGAGTGGAACGATAGAGCGAGTGGAACGGTAGAGCGAGTGGAGCGAGTGGCACGAGTGGAGCGAATGGAATGGTAGAGCGAGTGGAGCGAGTGGAGCAAATGGAGCGAGTGGAGCGAGTGGAACAGACGGTTTAGCGCCCCCCAGCGCCGACACTCTCTACTCTTATCCCAAACCCTATTTCAGTTATTAGGGTCCCTTCATCGTGGCCGTGGGGCCCTCTGTTGCATTGGAACTTAACCCCAAGTCCACAAAGTCAAACTAGGGGATAGGGTTTAGGGGTTTAGGGTTTAGGGAAACTTCTGGTTAGCTGCATGCATGTCGTACGAATCCATTGAAACCCCTGCACGTAGAAGCCCTGTGCTGCAACAAGCCTTATCCCCAAAGCCCCTCGCATCCTCCGCCGATTTCCGAAGGTTCCAGCCACCAAGCTCTCCTCTTTGGAAGGACGGCTTAGGGTTTGAGAGTTGTTGTGAGGGTTCAGAGTTTAGGGTTTCTAAGGACTTTTGAAAGAGGCTTTGGTAACGGTTGCTACAAGGAGTATCATGGGTGTCTAGCGGAATGGTCACTATAAGGGTATTAAAAAAGAGGTTTACTATAAGGAGTGCTAGAAGCATGTGTGGATCAACCGGATCTTAGAAGGCCCCACGCTCCCTTGAGCAGCAATCGTCCGGTAGGTTTCCAGAAGGTTTTATAGGGGTTTACAGGAGCTTTTATAGTTGTTAAGATGCATTTTCGGGCTTTGATAGGACTTCGAGAAAACTTATAGGGGCCCATCTCGGTTTAGTGTTTCTTTAGAGAGATTATGGGCGTTGCAATATGGGTTTCCACATGGGTTATATGGTTTCTGTACGGGCTACTATACCCTAAACCCGAAATCCTAAACCCTAAACCCAGAACCCTAAACCCGAAACGCTACAAAAAAGGGCTACTCTAGGCGTTGTAGGTAGGATGTTAGGAGTCTCGGGATCCACTGCTTAGTATATATTTAGGACTTAATGTGAGGGCCTTAATAGTTAGAATGGGGATTTGGGGTACACTATGTTATAATTATAACAAGGCCCTAGCTTGAAGTGATGTCCGCATTCCCAAACCCTAAGCTCTTAAACACTGGATCTTACAACGCAGGAATGAATGCCACATGCGGCAACGTCTTGTCCTATGCCCAACGGCACATGGCGCGCATCGAGTCGCTGTTGCAGAAGACCCTCGTCGGACAGACCAGACTAGAAATGTCCCGCAGTAAGGTCGAAGGATTTTTGTTTTAAGGGTGCAGAGATTGGTTAAGTGGGACGGTGGCTGTGGTGCTGACGATCAGGGTGTTAGAAGCCGGCGCAGCCGTAGCATTCACGGTGAGCAACATTAGCTAGATTGAGTCGCAACCTTAGTCGATCGGAGGCGTTGTCGCCTTCTTCGACGTCGCAGTGCATGTTGTGGTAGTGGTGACATGATGGTGCTTGGGGTGGTGGAGGTGGGGGAGGTGGGGGAATTGTTGTTGTTGGGGGTTTTGGTGGTGATGGTGGGTGGTGGGTGGTGGTGACTACGTGTTTTGTTTGCACTCTTGTGATGGCACTCAAGCGAAGACCGCAGCAGTAAGGCAGGTTGTGGTATTACAGGTAGACGTCGAAGTAGTTATCGTGGTAGCACGCAGCAGTCTAGCACGCCTTGCAGAAACCTTCTGAACATGAAAGCTATACTTATACTGTTCCCATAGATTTCTCAATTACGGAATGTACTGATATACTTTAAATTATAGTAGGACCTCGAGTATGACTTAAGGTATACTTAAGAAGGGCTACTGGAATCCCTGGGTTCGCGGCCGAGGACGTTCCTCTTCGACCTCATCCTTCAGGATAGCAGTGGCCTGGCGATTCAGGCCAGACCGAACCCAAAAACCCTAAACTCTGAACCCTAAACTCTTAACCTAAAGCCTGAACCCTTAAACCCAAAAACCCTAAACTCGTAACCCTAAACTCTTAACCCTAAACCTTGACCCCTAAACTCTGAACCGCAAACTCTTAACCCTAAACCCTAACTGAACCCTAAACCCAAGACCGAGAGACTCCAATCTCCCTCAACTGGGGATTCCTTCTTCATCGGCTCCATCCTTAAGCCTAACATAGGGGCCTTTATAATCTTTAACAGGGTTGGGGGTATGTTATACTACAATTACAAGAAGCCCTAGTCGAATAGAAGGGCCTTCATAATTTTGAACAGGGTTGGGGGTATACTGTACTATAAGTACAATAAGCCCCAGTGGAATTGTTCAGGCCCCTACACTAGCTTATGTTCCTTAACTAGGGGGCGTTTCGAGTTCCCGAACTCCAAGCCCCTTCAGTTTCACGGGGATGGCTACACCCAGAGATCCCAGTACCCCTTAATTAAGGACTATACCTCAAACCATAATATAAGGGCCTCTATAATTTCAGATATATTCCTTAATTAAGGGGTATTGGGATCTCTGGGCACATCCAGTCTTGCCACGCTGTACCTTACCGGCCTCTGGGGCTTGAAACCCTGTGCCGCAAGTTGAGGGTCCTTCGTTTAAGGGTTTGAGGTTCAGGTTGTAAGTGTTTAGGGGTCTGACTCCCTAGGCACCTTAAATAACCGAGCTGCAGTTCAGGGCATTGAGGGTTCTTCAACCCTTAAACCTAACTCCTAAACCCACAAACTGCTCATCCCTAAACCCTAGCCTCATGAACCCTATACCCCTAAACCCTAAACCCTAAACCCTAAACCCTAAAACCCTAAACCCTAAACACTAAACCCTAAACCCTAAACCCTAAACCCTAAACTCATGAACCCTATACCATCCGAAACCCTGAACCCTCAACCCAACCTCCTAGATCCTAAACCCTACTTTCGCAGACCCTAAACCTCAAACTCTCCAACCCTAAACCCTAAAGGGTACACAGAGACTTCAACATCCCTTAATGTAGGAATATACCTTCAAGTATAGTACAATTCCGAATATGATTTAAGTTCTATTCCTTGATCAAGGGGTACTGGAGTCCCCTAAACCCTAAGCCTTATAGACCTTATAGATCCCTTAAAGGAGTTCTAGTTCTTTCATTGTTTCATTGAGGGACCCTTATAGATCCCTTTAAGGAACCCTTGAAGGTACGGATAGGTATATTCCTTAATTAATTAAGGGACATGGGGGTCTCGGGGGGTAGCCCGGCTGCTGGGAGGAAGGCGAAGAGCCGCCGAAGAACGGGGATGATGAGCCCCCGGCGACCTCCGCCGAGGCTTTAAGGGCCCTTTTCTACAGGGTTTAGGGTATAGGTTTAGGGTTTAGGATTTAGGGTTTAGGGTATAGGTTTAGGGTTTAGGGTTTAGGGTATAGGTTTAGGGTTTAGGGTTTAGGGTTCAGGGTTTAGGGTTTAGGGGAATTTTGGAGGGGTTCTACCATGGTTTCGGGTTTGGGGTTCTATAGGGTTTAGGATTTTAGGCTTTAGGGTTTGGGGTTCTGTAGGGCTAAGGATTTTAGGGTGTAGGATAAGGTTCATGTTTTAGGGTGCTCTTCGGCTGTCTTTATAAGGCTTGTATAGGGCCTCTATGAGGGTGCTGCAGGGTGTTATAGGGGTTTTTTGCAAGGGTTCTATACGGGCTCGCGTTTGTGGCCCCAAACCCTAAACCGGGGTTCATGCGCATTTATGTAGGGGTTTGTAGTTGCTTGTTCGGCCTGCGTAGGGTGTTAGAGTGTAGGGGTTAGGGCTTCTAGGGTTTAGGGTTTTGGGATTAGGGCTTGAAGTGTCTCTAGGGTCTGAGGCTTAGGGTTATGAAACTCCATGATGCCGATGTTCAACCGATTCTGCAAATGATTGGAGTTTCTTTGTGTAAGGGCTTGCATGACTTCGAGATAACCTGTTTCAGGATCTCTTCAAGAGGATCGCTTCAGCTTCTGTGGAAAGCTCGTGCTTGGGATAATTGGTCTTCAGTTTTTGCTGTGCCACTGCCGCGCTCCTGCTGCTCTTGCTAGGTTTCCCTTTTTCTACGCGATATCCTCTTTGTCCTGCTACTCCTGCTCCTCTTTCTAGTATTTGTCCCGCTGCACTTTAATGGTCTTCGTAGCAATGGTAGAATGTCCATTCTCATTGCTGTGCTTACCGTGCTTGCCAGTGTCGCCACTTCGACTTGTCGGATTGCACTGTTGCCCACTGCCTTTTTCTTCTTCTTCTTCTTCTTATTCTTTCATTCCTCCTCCTCCTCCTCCTCGGCATCAGAGTCAGCGTCGGTGTCGGTATCGACGACATCATCATCATCACCACCACCACAGCAACTTAGAATCACAGTGCCGCTTGCTTTGTTTCCAATCCCTGAGCTGTCCACCCTCCACGTCCTAGATCCTCCTCACACAACTTCAAGCCCGTTCCTAGATTCTTCACCCTAAGCCCGCAACCCTACTCTACACCCTAAACCCTAAACCCTGAACCCCTAAACCCTAAAGCCCCTAAACCCCAAACCCTAGCCAGACCCTAAACCAGCTTCCCAGGCCGCCCTCAAGCGCACGATGGACGTGCTTCTGGGAGACACGGACGAGGCGACGAATCTACGGCTCGAGGTTAGTGGCTAGAACGAGGTCAGGCTGAAGGGTCCGCGTTGAGGGGCTTTACGTACAGTAGAAGCCAGAAAGTTGGAACATCATTTTTCGTTCTGCCCTTAAGGCAAAGCATAATGGATCCTAGCACTGATCCTCCTAAACCCATGTTCCAACTTTCTGGAACTCGCTGTAGAGGTTTAGAGTTTCGATTCTGCGGTATCTAGCAGACTGCCGTCAGCTGCAGTGCCTTCTCTGGTGTGACGCGTCGGCAGTACAACAGTAGTGCTGTATCTAGCAGCGAGCATCGTGCGTGCGCATGTATCGCACTCAACATTCGTACGCTCGAGCCGCAAGGACTTCTAGACCCAAAACCCTATAAGCTCTAAGCCCTAAAAAACCTTAAACTACAAACTTTAAACTCCAAATCCAAGAACCTTTTCTCCCGAGGCCCTGCACCCTAAAAAGCCTTAAACCCTAAACTTTGGGCCTTAGGCCTTAAAGCGCAGCACCCGAGTCCGGGACAGGGTGACAATCAGCGTTTCGACCTAGGGCTTGGGGGTGAGAGGGTTCGTAGGGTTTTATAAGGTTTTTTAGGACTTGTAGGGTTTATAGGCTTTGTAGGGTTTTGAAGACTTCTGACTTCTGATCACATCTTGAGTATCGGTCGTAGATTGAAAGAGATAGGGTCTGATCGGGGCTTGCTGAGATGTTTCTCACCTGATGTCCTACACTCCAAGCCAGTGCCGAAAACAGAGCAAACCCTAAACCCTAAACCCTAAACCCTAAACCCTAAACTCTAAACCGTAGGGATTCTGATCAAAGCCCGTTGGGATGCTCTGCATTTTGACATGTTCGAAGCTCTCAGAACTCGTGTTAGCCTTCAACAGTTGAGCTTTCCGGTTTAGGGACCGTATAGAACGGAATGTAAAGGCCTTCATAACTAGAATAGGGTTTTGGGGCTTCCTTATTATAGTTGTAGTACAATAGACCCCCAAACCCTATTCTAATTATTCAGGCCCTTACATTATAGTGCCCTAGTGTAGGTCCCCTGTAGTAACCCTTCTAGACCCCGTTGAAAGGGACCCCATTCGAATTATAAAGGCCCCTATATTGTGCACTGAGTTGTTCTGCAGGCCAACGACCTCGAAATGGAGGAGGCTGAGGAGCGTTTGGCAAGGGCTTTAGAGGTTTAGGGGTTTTGGGGTTTAGGGTCAAGGCGTTTAGTTTGGGGCTTTAGGTTTTAGGGAGCTGGGGGTTTAGGGTTTAGGGGTTTAGGTTTAGGGTTGAGGTCGCATTTTGCAACTTGCAACATCCATCACGCCCAAACCCGTCCCAAACCCTTAACACCTAAAAGGCGTAATAAATTCAGTTCCACCAACCCCCCATTGTGTTTCCCGACAGACCAATCTTCGAGCCGGAAACTTTTTTGGCGAAGGACCCGTTGAAAAGTTGATGTCTGCGTCGCAGTCTTTGGGGTAGTGGTGGCAGCCGTTGCCCTCGTTGTGGTCGTGGTCGCATAGCGTAGAATGTAGAAGCCCAAATAATTGCACATACTATTTGGCGGGTTCTTTATGAAAACTCCAGTTAAAGGAGCCCCCCAAAACCTCATTCTAATCTTGAAGGCCCGATATTAGTCTGGGTTCTTGTTCAGGGGTTTCAGTATAAGTTAGCATCAACCAAGAAACCATATTATTTACTCTAGATCCATATAGTGGCAACTTAAAATATGTTCCCTAACAGGAGCCCAGTAGTTGTTTCTTTTGCACCCTAAACCCTGAACCCTAAACCCTAAACCCTAAAACCCTAAACCCTGAGCCCTAAACCCTAAAACCCTAAACCTTAAACCCTAAACCCTAAACCTTAAACCCTGAACCCTAGAACCTAAGCCCCTTGCGCAGGAAGAGCCGGAGGAGGAGCCGGAGGATGATGTGATCGAGGCCGGGTCTGGGACTGGGGGAGGGTCGGCCTCGCAGAATCTCATAATGTATATAGGGGCCTTAATAGTTAGAATAGGTCCCTTCAAAGGGTTCTACAAGGGTGTGTAGGGGCTTGAATAATTAGAATTGGGTTTTGGGGTATATTAAACTATTTTTTTGTTAATAAGGAACCCCCAAAACACGATCAACACCAGCAGCAGCAATTGCAGTAACTCCAACCCAACCGCCACCGACTCCGCCACGGCCTGGCCCGTGTTGGCGCCCCCGTGCCGCCGCCGCTACCACCACTGCCTCCGCCGCCGCCACTACCATCACCTAACAATAGCATCAGCGTCGGCATCGGCATCATTATCATCATCATCATCATCATGCAATCCTCATCGTCATCGTCATCATCATTGTTATCGTTATCGTCATCGTCTTCGTCATCACCATCGTGAGCACGACGGCGGCGTCAGCAGAACTGCTGCTAATCATTAGCTTCAGCAGCGCGTCGGCGGCCGCAGCGGCCTCGCAGCCACAGTCAGTGTTCATCGTCGTGACCAAAGCTGTCGTTTGTAATGGTGTTGACCTCAGAATAGACGGCATTCAACACAAAACGATGTCCGCAAGTCTGCGAGGGACGGTCGACGGTCAACAATGCTTCCTGCAACATCCCGCAACACCACCCTAAACCCTAAACCCTACAATGACAGCAACGCTGTCCTTCAGCTGCAGACGGCGGTGGTCTAATGCCCTAAGCGCCAAACCTCTCAAGCCACAACCCAAATCCCTACTTAAAGGGTCATGGGACTTAGTAACTAGGGTTATAATTAGGGTAACTATACTTATAACTACTTATAACCCCAATTAAGGTACTTATAACCTTCCTTACTAAGTCCCATGATCCTCCAAGTAAACCCTCAACACGAAACCCCCGCTCCCCATGGCTGAGGAAGATGATCCGGCGGAGGAGGAGATGAAGCTTTCGTAAGTTTTGTTGTGGATACACCAAAGCTCTGAGGTTCAGGATTCAGGTTTTCGGGTCGGGGTTTCTTACCTTTGGTTAGTAGGGAATGGAAGAACGGTAGTAATAGTAGTTGTAATTGTACCCCATTCCTCCATTCCCTACTAACCAAAGGTAAGGTTTAGGGTTCAGGGTGTTTGGTTTGAGGCTTTGGATGTAGGGCTGGCGACCGCGCACTTCAGACGGATTCGGTCAGGAGCCTGCAAGCCCTTCGGCGCGGAAGAAGAGGACATCCGGGCGTATAGTAAACCCCATAAAGTTGGAAACCGGATTAAGGCCAAATAGTGCCGGGATTCCGTTTACATGACTCTTAAGGATTGAGGCTACTAGGTTTCCAACTTTTGGGCTTCTACTCTAGTGCAACGTGACCCAGGTTTTAGGGTTTAGGGGAACGAGAATAGGGTTTAGGCTTCAGGGTTTAGGGGAAGTAGAATAGGGATGCATTCACCCAGAATAAGATACCAGATCCCTAAACCCTAAACCGACATACAGGACAGGCGTTGCCCCGAGATATGGGGGTTTCCGAAAATTAGGGGGTAACTTATTTTGGGGTCCTGGTAATTTGAATCCCACGATTTAAGGTACTATATTAGGGTCCCCTATTTTCGGAAACTCCCATATTGAGATGGCAGGAAGACAGCGTGACCGCGGATGCCTCCGTGCATGGCCCAGATTGGGCAGAGTTGCACGTTTTCTCCTAAACACTCCCTACGCCATAAATCCAAACCTCTACACCCTAAATCCGAAACCCAGAAGAGAGAGAGGCCTTCAAGGGGTTATGGTAAGTTCCCGCGATGTTTGGAGGCATCACGGCCGGAGGAGTGGTTTTGTGTAAGGTTTCGAGTTTGGCTTTAGGGTGCCCTTCTCGCGAGATGAAATGCTTGTCGATACCGTTTTCTTTAACAGGCACTTGATACAGCGAAAGCGTTGGTTAAGAATTTGCTGGGATCTGTTCAGGGGGGGCTCAGATTCTTAAGTCTGCTTGTCTGTGACATTCACGTCTTTCAGCCGCCTCGCAGCCTCGAGGGAGGCTCAGATTCTTAGTACATTCTTAGCTGAGGGCTTGAACCAAGTACCACAGCCACTGAAGAGCTCGATATACCACTGCTCCAAACAACAGTCTTCAGAACATAGGTGTCTCTGCAATGTCCGATGGTGAAGCGATGTGAGGGCTCAGATTCTTAATTTGGAGGTTTCCATGTGTACAGGTGCAGGGGCTAAGAATCTGAGGGCTCAGATTCTTAATTTGGAGGTTTCCACGCCGGGACCTGCTTGTTTACAGGTGTAGGGGCTAAGAATCTGAGGGCTCAGATTCTTAATTTGGAGGTTTCCATGTGTACAGGTGCAGGGGCTAAGAATCTGAGGGCTCAGATTCTTAATATGGAGGTTTCCACGCCGGGACCTGCTTGTGTACAGGTGTAGGGGCTAAGAATGTGAGGGCTCAGATTCTTAATTTGGAGGTTTCCATGTGTACAGGTGCAGGGGCTAAGAATCTGAGGGCTCAGATTCTTAATTTGGAGGTTTCCAACACCAGGACCTGCTTGTGCACAACCCTAGGAGTTAAGAATCTGGGTCCAGATTTCAGGGGGGGCTCAAATTCTTAAGTCAAAGGCACACCGCCCATGGGTGAATTATCACTATGTGCGTCGAAATTCAGCCCCTCAAATTCTTAAGCAATGAATTCTTAAGCAATACTTCCGCTGTAAATTATGACGTTTCTCGAGTGAGGCTTTTCTTGAGTTGTCAAACATGGCTGCGGTTGCAAAGAAAAGGAAGCGTCTTCCAACTTGATGTAGGTCGCCGGGCAACTGCCATTCTGTCTTTGCTGTGTTGCGAATTCCTGCCCCCATCCCTCCTTGTTTCGGCGTGCACCAACTCTAATTGTTTTGATCTCGCAGCAGGGCCTGCTGAAACTCGTACCTGTGGTGCATTCGACCCGTTGCGGAGGTGGATGAACTGCTGCTTCAGCGGCAGACATGACTGAGTTGCAGTCGATCATCACCAGCGCCCATCCGGACCCTAACTCCCAATTCTGACCCTAAACCCCAAACCCTAAACCCTAAACCCTAAACCCTAAATCCCAATTCTGCATCCTAGTCGGTGGTGCAGGGCATCAGATGCCTGAGGTTGTATGAGACCCTGAACTATAAAAGCCCAGAAACTGCACCCTAAAGGGAACTCCAGAAAGTTGGAATATGGAATAATGGCAGGATCCCGTATATTTTACCTTAAAGGGGCCATGATAATGATATTCCAACTTTCTGGCTTCTACTGTAGGCCTTAAAATGAGTACCACCGGAGGGTTGAGGGCTTCTGGCGTGGCGCGAGATGATCTCATCGCTTCACGCATTAAAAGTGCGAAAGCACACCTGGGGGTTTCCTTGAAGTAGGGGTAATATAGGGGCCTTAGTAATTACCTGCACTATTTTGGGGGTTCCTATTATAACTATAGTATAATGGGGCCCCAAAACCCTATTCTAAGTATTAAAGCCCCTATAGCACCATACTTAGGGCTCTGACTCAGGGCTCCGTATGGATGAGGATCCGATCATCTGGGGGTTTCCGAAAATAGGTGGCCCTGATCTAGTACCCTAAAGAGGAACCCTAAACCCTAAACCCTAAATAGTAGGTTCCTTGTTATAAGGACCCCAAAATAAGGTACCCCCATTTTTCGGAAACTCCCATCTAGGGTCTGTAGTCAGGTTACTTGCTTTCCTAGGAACTCGAGTTTCGACTGGCTCCCGACAAGGTGGTGAGATGGCTATTTTCGGGAACTCCCATATGTCTATATTGAAGCTGAAGGTCACAAAGCGCTACATACACCCTGCAACTCGAAGCCTGCAGCACCGGAACCCTCAAGCCACGAATCCATCGCTAACCCCTACAGCCTCATATGATTAAAACCTGAAAGCACTGCGCTTTCCAGGTGAGGTGTACTCGTAGCTCAGAGGTTGAGGGTTTAGGGTTTAGGGTTTGGGGTTTAGGGTTTGGGGTTTAGGGTTTAGGGTTTGGGGCACAGGGTAGAGGATTTGAAGCTTGCGGCGGTTTTAGGGGTTGCGAGAGTCGAGCCCCACGTCCTAGGCTTAATGTTGGACCTATAAATGGGAGTTTCCGAAAATTAGGGGTACCTTCTTTTGGGGGCCTTATAATGAGGATCCTACTATTTAGGGTACTATATTAGGGTCCCCTATTTTCGGAAACTCCCAAATATCAAACCACCGTCTAAACTCTAGGGCCTTGGAAAGCTAAGCTACACCTACTTTGAAACCCAAAGCTTCAAACTCGAAGCCTCCTAAACTCAAGCCACCTTCGAGCCGTAAGCCTGTAAGCCCAAGCTCGTGGGATCATACGTTGATGCAACCTTGCCGCCGTCGTTTCCAGCAAGCACCGGAAACGTCGCCCTCCAAGAGAAAGATGGCGTAGCCCAAGCAGCACAAACTAATTGCCCATACAGTTCGAGTCTTAGTTGCTTTCTGCACTGTTCCATGCTCTAGCTGATGATGTAGGGTTCGTTTCACGAATTGCTCTTCTAGCTTCGGTACTACTACTGCTGTCAGTATCACTATAACTTAGCCTCAGCATTGTCGCTACTAGTTTTGTTGTTGCTCCTCTGGATCTGCGAATCTTCGACTTCGTCGCCCCGTGAGTTGCGGAGTCGCGGCCATGGCACCGTTGGCCGAGGTTTCGACTCGAAGGGAGGGAGAAGGTTTAGGGTTCAGGGTTTAGGGGTTTAGGGTTTAGGGGTTTTAGCGGCTCAGGGTTTATTGGTTTAAGGTTTAGGGGTTTAGGGTTTAGGGGTTTTAGCGGCTCAGGGTTTATTGGTTTAAGGTTAAGGGGTTTAGGGCCTAGGGTTTAGGGGTTTTAGCGGTTCAGGGTTTAGGGGTTTAAGGTTTAGGGGTTTAGGGTTTAAGGGGTTTTAGCGGTTCAGGGTTTAGGGGTTTAGGGTTTAGGGGTTTAGGGTTTAGGGGTTTTAGCGGCTCAGGGTTTAGGGGTTCAGGGTTTAGGGGTTTAGGGTTTAGGGGTTTTAGCTGTTCAGGGTTTAGGGGTTTAAGGTTTAGGGGTTTAGGGTTGAGGGGTTTTAGCGGTTCAGGGTTTAGGGGTTTAGGGTATAGGGGTTCAGGGTTTATGGGTTTTCGCGGCTCAGGGTTTAGGGGTTTAGGGTTTGTTTAGGGGTTTAGGGGTTTAGGGTTTAGGGGTTTTAGCGTTTCAGGGTTTAGGGGTTTAGGGTTTAGGGGTTTACGGGTTAGCGGGTTTAGGGGGTTTAGGGTTTAGGGGTTTAGGATTTGGGGTTTAGGGGATATTCCTAGGTTTTCCATAATGCTAGAAGGGGAACCATACCCCAAACCCTTAAACCCTGATGCCTTGATCTCTAAACCCTTAGCAGCCCTGAAACGATCAACCCTAAACTATAAGGGCGAAGAAAAGGCTTTTGTGGGTTTTCTGCGACCTTACACGGTTTTTTCACAGGTTGTTTTGTAGCTTCAGGAAAAACAACCTAAGTAGGAAGTAACTCAGCAGGTAGGAAGTAGCAGTAGGAGTAGTAGGAGGAGTTGTAGTAGTAGCAGTGGCAGTGGCAGTAGTAGTAGTCCGGGTCTGGGGAACCCCAAACCCCAAACCCTAAACCCTAAACCCCAAACCCCAAACCCTAAACCCTAAACCCTAAACCCTAAACCCTAAACCCTAAACCCTAAACCCAAACCCGCAAAGGAGCACCCAAACGAAACCTGGCGAGGCCTTTGTTCTTGCGGCTCCAGCGGCGCCCGTGCTGCCTGCGACCAGGTCTAGGGTTTAGGGTTTAGGGTTTAGGGTTTACGGGTTCCTGGCCGGGTTCCTTCACGGGTTCATCTGATAGGTCTGTGAGCCTATAAGGGTTGGACATGGATTGTCACAAAAGTTAAGTTAAGGGGTCGGGGTTTTGGGTTTTATAAGGGTTCTAAGGATACGCAGGGGTTTTCTGGTGTTATCTTAGAACTTTTTTTGAACGCGGATTTTGGAAGGTTGTCATGGCTTCATACGGCATTATACGGAGTTTAAGGATTTTGCTATCTACGGTTTTTATGACGCATCACGGGCTTTTACACGGTTTTCCAGTGGTTTCAGACGTCTTTAGCGTCTTTAGAATAGGCTTTTGTGGTCTTGATGAGGTTTTGATAATGTTTTGTCGGGTTTCACTACAGGCTTTATAGGCTGTTTAGCAGGTTCATCGTCGTAGGGTCTTATAAGGGCGTTGCAAAGCTTGGTTTTTGAATAAACGGGCTTCATCACATAGGCATTCTTAAGTGTTGGTTTAAAAGCCTCTTTGAGTCTTTGAGTTTTCATAGAGGTTTAGGCTTAGGATTTTGCTTCGTTTCAGGGCTTCGAGGGTTTCTACAGGGCTTCTATTGTGTTTGAGTGTAAGGGTTTTGGGTTTGCGGTTTAGTGGTTTACTTGTAAGGTTTAGAAAGAATATCTGGGGTTTAGTGTTCATGGCTGATAAGCTGTTGAAGGGAGCTTCGTCTACCTTTGTGTAACGCGAGACAGGGACAACGTAAGTGTTCAGCACCACAGTGCAGAGTGACCCCCCAGCCCTAAACCCTGAAACCCCCCTAAGCCCTAAACCCTAAACCCTAAACCTTAAACCCTAAACCCTAAACCTTAAACCCTAAACCCTAAACCCTAAACCCCAAAGCCTAAACCCTAAAAGCCCTAAACCCTAAACCCTAAACTCTGAAGAAAGAACTTCGCTGCAGGCTCGCCTCAAAGCCCGGGCGTGCAGTGCAGGCAGCTCATGAGCGAGGCCCTGCACGCTGTAGAAGGAGTACTGCAGGGCTTTAGGTTTTAGGTTTTAGGGTGCAGGGTTTGGGGTTTCAGGGCTTTGAGGCTTTGCGGTTTTAGGGTTTGGGGTACCCAAACTTTCCAAAATTCCTTGGTAAAGGACTATACCTTAAACCATATGAGGGATCCTACCATAGTTGAAAGGATATTCCTGGGTTCAGGGATATTGGAAGGTCTGGGTAGTGTGGGTTTCAGGTTTGGGGGCTTAGGGCGTGGGGTTTGGGGGTTCAGGGTTTTGGGTTTTGAGGTTGAGGGTTTAGGGTAGGCCGTCAGGGTATAGGGTTCTATACATTAGGTGAAGCCTACGCCTTCCATGGGATCCTACACCCCAAAAGCTCTAGACTGACGAGCTCCCCAACCCCTTGGGATCCTTGCGAGATCCTCGCTTCACATTTCCTAGGCTTTTGTATTTTATCTTATATACATGTATATAGACAAACATCATTTTGTATACTTTACTAACTCCGCAAAAAAAATTCGGAGCTCCCAAACCTTCAAAGTTCCCTACTATACTATGCCACAGTATACTGTACTATACTACACTGTAGCATTCTGATATACCATGTTGTATTATACCCGTACTCTACTGTACTCTGCGAACCACTCCTTGGCTTCGAGGTGTATGCTTGTCGCTTGTAGCGCCGGGCACGGTTTTGATGGCGGGCGCTGTGGCGAAGAGGTTCGCCGGCCGAGATTTCGCTAGTAGGATTCATGGATGCCTGGGGTACTATAGGCTTAAATAATTACCAATACTATTTTGGGGATTCCTTATTTGATTACAGTCTAATAGAGCCCCGAACCCTGTTCTAATTAGTAAGGCCCTTATATTAGAGGGTCTAGCCCTTCAGGGAAAGCCGGGGTCTCGGGTGGGGGTGTTTTGGTTTGGGCCTCTTAGTGTTCAGGGTGTAGGGCTTGGGGTAACAGGTATGGGGTTTGGGGTTCTCGGCCTTCTAGGCTTTGAGGGCTCTTGGGGTCCAGGGTCTAGGTAAGAAGCTGCCCCCACCCTGTAATAGTGGTATAATAGGAATATAATAGGGCCCGAATATAATCCTATATAATCCTTATAGTCACTATTACACGGTGGGGGCCCCTTCTAAGGTATAGGCTTTCGCCTGCGAGGTTAGAGGCCGAAGGCTTCAGGGCTTCGGATTGCTCGGATATCGATGGTCATCCGGTAAGTAAGCCTTTATATCTTCCGAGCACAGAAGACAGGACATCACCACTCTAAACTCTGGATCGCAAGCTCTTCACCCCAAGGGTTCAGTTTTTTTTTCTCTCGTCGTGGCTCGAGTCCGTCGGAGGGTTTAGGGTTTAGGGTATAGTGTTCCATCATAAAGGCTTGTACAGCACCAGTAAAGCTGTCAGAACGGGAGTCCGCCCAGCCTTATAGCAACGCTTACCCTAAACCCTAAACCCTAAACCGGGAAACCGGGAGCGCTTATAGTAAACCTTTCTTACAGTATAGAATCCATATCGGAGCCCGAATAGCAATCCTTGCAGTACCCTTATAGATCCCTTATAGTAGCCCCTATAAAGGCCCAAGCTTCCTACAGCTGTAGTCCTTCCAGGAACCCTTGGCAAGTCGCCTTAGCATTACCCTTATAGATCCCTTACAGTACCCTTATGGATCCCTTATAGTAGCCCTTATAAATCCTTTCTAGTACCCCTTATAGATCCTTTATAGTACCCCTTATAGACCCTTTAAAGGAACCCTAAGTTCCCACAAAAAACCCTCAGAGCCGCGGCCTGGGCAGGAGAAAATCCCGCCGCCAGAGCCAACTCGCCAGTTCGTCAAGAAGAGCTGAGTCCGGGCCTTGCAGTGACTGCTTTGGGCTTTAGGGGTTTTAGGGGTTTTAGGGTTCAGGGGTTTAGGGTTTTAGGGGTTTCAGAGTTTTAGGGCTTTAGGGCTTTAGGGGTTAGGGTTTAGGGTTTAGGGTTTAGGGCGTTTAGGGTTGAGGGACGGTGTAGGGTTTAGGGTTTAGGGTTGAGGGACTTTACAGTTTTTAGGCTTTAGGGTGTAGGGACTTTCCAGTTTTTAGGCTCTGGGGCTTAGGGACTTTACAGTTTTTTGGCTTTAGGGTGTAGGGATTTGGTAAATTATATAGGTTTTAGGATTTAAGGTTTCCTTAGTCAAAGGCTGTGCAAGAGTTTATAGAGCCGATAGGGGTGTCATTAGCTTGGGGGTCTTTGCAAGGGCTGTGTTAAAACTCCAACATCCTTCAGACAAGGATCCTTAGTATGAAGTGTAGATTTGACAGGGGTATGTTTCGCATTTCTGGACGGGAGCTAGATTTTTTCTTTCTTTACTTACTAAACGAATAGATATAATTTAGGATGCGCAGTCTTGGAGGGGGCTTTGGAGGGGTTTGGGGTATCATTGAGGAAGTGCTCCGTGAGCAGCTTTCCCTGGATGTCGGTTCAGGTCTAGTGTAACCCTAAACCCTAAACTCTTAAACCAATACCCTAAACCCTTAAACCCTATATAAACCCGAATTTAGGGTCGCTTGGAGTTGACGCAGAGATGAGTTTTATTTGGAAATTGGGCGAAACCTGGCCCCACGGATCAGCCCGAACTCTGGGTTTGGTCGGGCAAAGACCACAGTGGTGACGCAAGGTGTCCTAAGCTTCTATGGTGCAGCAGGCAGGAGAGGTGGTGATGGTTGCGGTGACTGTGAAGACGATGGCGACCAAGAATGACACGAACGACAGGCGCAATAACGGCGACGATGACGACGACGATGACGACGACGATGACGACGACGATGACGAAGTATTTCAAGCGAAGACGATGACGAAAACGATGACGAAGCAGCAGTAGTAGTGGTGGCAGGAGAAGCAGTAGTAGCAGTAGCAGCAGCAGAAGGAGCAGGAGGAATGGCAGCAGCAGCCCTCCCAAACATCCATTCAATTCTCGAAATCCCTAAGCCTTTCGGCCCTCTGTCCGAAATCCTCGGGCATGGGTTGAGGGCTTGGCATGGAGATGTACGGGAAGAGGTGTCCCGAACTTGGAATCTTGAGTAATGGGCCCCCTGAGCCCGAAAGACCATGACCCTAAACTTAGGAGGTTGGCTTAGAATCTTGGACAAGTCGATCCAGTCACGGTATTTCAAGTATTTCAAGCGTCTTGCTGTGAACACTGAACCCTAAAACCCTGCAAAACGACTCTTAAAGCCATATAGAAACCGAACACCCTGTAGCAACCAAGCCGAGCAACATGAAGAGGCCACGGCCTATGACACCCGAGCCTACTAACCCCTAAACCCAAAACCCTAGACCCTAAACCCCTCAAAAAAAACCCTAAACCCCTACTTAGATTTCGGGCCTTGTCTCTTGTCCACAGAAGCGCCTCCCCTGCAACCCGGAGCCAGGAAGACAGTCGGCGCCAGAGCTGCTGTGGTTATGAGGGCCGGGGGTCTTTTTTGTTTTTTGTTTCAAGGGCTTCTACAAGGCTTCTACAAGGTTTTTTACGGTACTACACCGATCCTGAGCGTCCTAGCAGGGTTTAGGGGTGTTGGAATTAAGGTGTAAGGCTTTTAGAGTATAGGCCTTGGGCTCATGTGGGTTCAGGGTTAAGGGTTTGAGGACAAGGGCAGGGGGATCAGCGCCCACCTCCCGACAAAGCTCGAGAGGGTTTATGGTTTAGGGTTTAGGGAATCATGCCGACAGAAATTGACACAGCTCGTAGCTGATTCGATGACCACAGCTACGCGCAGTACCACTGCGACCAGTACTAGCCCGTCATTCAACATTCATCCCTTTATTGCCTTCGAAAGCACAGTCAACCCGAAGTACCGAAACATGCCAGTGGCATCGCCAGTCAGAGCAGTTACTTTCAGATTCTTCAGAATCTGGATTCAAAATGTCAACAATCGCAGTCCCAACCATTTTGGGGTCCTTATACTAGGGCTCCTACCATTTAGGGTACTAGATTAGGGTCCCCCATTTTCGGAAACTCCAATCTTGAGCAGTGACTTGAAAAGCAGAGCACCTCGAACCTGCGGACCCAGAGAGCCCAATACCCCTTAATTAAGGAATATATCTTAAATTATAAGGGGATTCATATTATGATTTAAGCTATATTCCTTAATTAAGGGGTATTGGGCTCTCCTGCGGAGCGATCGTGACCTCGAAAAGGCACCGCTAATTCCACGAAGCCCCCTCTACACCCGTTTTTGAAATCCCCGGTTGAAAGTTGATAAGACCCCATGAAACTCCCAACTTTCAAAAAGGAGCCCTGAACCGCGACCCTAAGCCCTGAAACTTAAGCCTAAAACCCTGTGGTACTCCATGTGTACAGCCCGAAGTACCCGCGACCTATAACCCAGGTCCGAACTTGAGGCTGCCGGAAATCGCAGATTTTGGTTTCCTTGATGGTAGGAACACCCTAAACCTTAAACCTAAACCCCTACCAGAAAACCCCAGGACCCTGAGCGAACTATGCAATCTTGCGAGCCGGCCGGTATCGAACCGTATAAACCCCCCGAGCAGCCCGCTCAAGCCCCTTGTAGTAGTTGGCCTTATGGTAGGCTTCGTCGTAACCCTAAGCCCTAGTCTTGAGAGGCTCCCATATCATTTAGAAGCCCTGTTATATAGCCTTCTACAACCCCAGAAACCCCGTAGACAACCTATAATGTCCCTGAAAGGAGCCCCGTAAAGGAGCTTAAAGGGACCCTTACAGGAGCCCTGAACCCCTGACCTGAGCCCTAAGCCCTGAAACCTAAACCTTAACCCCGGAGCTCACAGCCATAAGCCCTAAACTCAGAAAAAGTAAGCTTAAATCCCAAACTCCAAAGCCTAATCCTCATAGCCTGCAAAACATCCCGTAAAGACACCCCCCCCGACATCATCACTTATAGATTGTTTAGAGGATCCCTTGTAGATCCCAAAAGGATCCCATATCATACCCTAAACCCTAAACCTCCCACAAGGACCCCCCCCTAAACCCTAAACCCTAAACCCATATCCTTGAGCGCTTGGGGGCAGGCCGAAGAGCCTCGAAAAAATGGCCGCGGGGCTGCGGAGGCTCGGAAACGAGACCTAAAGGACACCTAGGATGCCCAGTAGTACCCTTATTCCCTTTTTGTAGTCCTAGGTTCCTTATAAAGTTACCCAATACCAAAAAGAGAGGCCTTTTTATTCTTAGGTTACTGGGTATCCTAGACACACATAGGGTTCCTGAAAGGGTTTTGGGGTTTAGGGGTTTGGGGGGTTCCTTGGAGCGGTTCTTTACAGGGTTCCTTAAAAGGGGGTTCTTGAAAGGGTCTCCTCAAAGGCTTCTTTTAAGGGCTTCCTTGGATTCTATAAGGGTTACTAGAAGGCTTCCCTGACGGGTTTCCTTGAAAGGGTTTTTGTGAAGGGTTCCTCTAAACGGTTACAATGAGCGACAGCAAGGGTTGCTCTGAGGAGTGCTTTGTATAGAAGCCCGTAAACCGAACACCCTAAACCCTGGATAAGTACCAACACTATTCCTGGGCGGGGGGGGGGGTTGTTAGTAAACTTTAAACCAGGAGGGTACTATAAGGGTACTGTGCAGGTTTCGTGAGGGTTTTTTAACGGCTACTGAGTACTGTCAGGGTTTCGCGTTAAGGTTTGAGGATTTAGTTTCGGAGTTTCGGGCTTGCGCTGTGGGCGAGGTCGCTGCCGAGATGAGAAACGGCAAGAACGGCAAGACAGAGGACTGTGTGTTGGGTAAGAGCTGGAACAGTTGTGTTTGAAGTATGTTGTTTTGTTGCTGGCTTGTCATGCAGAATTCCTTATGCAGTTGCAGTAAGCGCTTTCTGAGACAGGTTCCTTGTTCGGAGCCTGACTCCAGGCGAAAGCCCAGGTTTGCGTGCTACCACAACCCTAGACATTGCTGGTTTCATCCTGAACAACTCCGCAGGGACTCCAATATCCCTTAATTAAGGAATATACCTTAAATCATATTAGGGATCCTACTACAATTTCAGGTATATTCCTTAACTAAGGGATATTGGAATCCCCTAAACCCTAAACCCTCTAGATCTCTTATAGACCCCCTTAACAGGAACCCTAACCCTAGTATTCCTTAATTAAGGGATATACCTTAAATCATATCAGGGTTCCTACTATAATTTAAGGCATATTCCCTAGTTCAATATAGAACCCTTTTAGATCCCTTTAAGGAGCCCTTAAGGTATATTCTGGAGTCTCTGAGAAAATCAATGCTTCACCCCCGAAGCCCTAAGCTCTTCGCACCGAAACGCCCTTAGCACCTCTACCTCTTTGCCCTTCTTCTTGGTTGGGTTCCGACGGTTTAGGGGTTTAGGGTTCTAAAGTCTTTAGGCTGTAGGGCTTTGGGGTTTAGGGTTTAGGGTTTTAGGCTTTAGGGTTTAGGGTTTTGGGGTTTTAGGGTTTAGGGTTTGGGGTTTAGGGGTTTAGGGTCTTTAGGGTTTAGGGTCTTTAGGGTTTAGGGTTTAGGGTTTAGCCAGATAGTAGGAGAAATGGTATCCTCATTATTAAGGGTCTACGAATATGTATCATGGAGAGATGCATGGCCCTTCGTAGTAGCCCCATGAAAGACTGCTGCTGTATGGGAGCAGAACCCAACCTCAACACTAAACCCTAAAACCCCAAAGCCCTAAACCACAAAGCCTTAAACCCTAAACCCTGAAGACCCTAAACCCTAAACCCCTAAACCCCCAAACCCCAAAGCCCTAAACACCCTAAACCCTAAAGACCCTAAACCCCAAAACCCTAAACCCTAAAAACCTTAAACCCTAGAAATCCCGCAAAGCCCTAAAGACCCTAAACCCTCAAGACCCTAAACCCTAAAAGCCCTAAACCCTAAAAACCTTAAACCCTAGAAATCTTAAACCCCTAACCCCCAAACCCCAAAGCCCTAAAGACCCTAAACCCTCAAGACCCTAAACCCTAAGAATCCTAAACCCTAAACCCCTAACCCCTAAACCCTAAAAACCCTAAACCTTAAACCCTAAAGACCCTAAACCCCTAAAAATCCTAAGCCCTAAAAACCCATAATCCAAAAAATCCAAAACCCCTAACCCCGCAACCCGGGACCCCCTCCCCCCCCCTGCAAAGGAGCCTCTAGACCTCGGTCTGGGCCCAGAGCTCGTCGTGAAGGCTCGCGGGGGTCCTTCCGGGGTTTAGGGTCTTTAGGGTGTAGGGTCTTTAGGGTCTTTAGGGTTTAGGGTCTTTAGGGTTTAGGGTCTTTAGGGTTTAGGGTTTAGGGGTTTAGGGTCTTTAGGGTTTAGGGTTTAGGGTTCAGGGGTTTATTGGATGGGGATTTAGGGGTTTTGGGGGTTTCAGGAGTTTAAGGGTTGAGGGGTTTGTTGGATGGGGTTTTAGGGGTTTTGGGATTTAAGGAGTTTAGGGGTTTTAGGGAATTATGCAAGCAGTCAGCAGACAATCCGAGCGAGAGCGACGCCTGGATCCTTGGCAGGGATTTGGGGGTTTAGGGCTTAGGAAAGGTTTTAGGTTCTAGGGGTTCAGGGTTTAAGGAGTTCAAGGGTTAAGGGGTATAGAGATTTAGGGGTTTCGGGTTTAGGGAGACTGGGCCTCTCAGCAAACTGGCCCCTATACTATCAGAGGACAACACCTTCAGTAGAATCTGTAATGTACGGGGCTTAAATGGTTAGTTAGATCACAGCTTGGGGAGTATGTTATGCTCTGCTTAGCATAAAGGCGGAGACCGAAGGAATAGTCCGTTGAGGGCTCAGGCTGCATGCAATCTGTTGGATCAGAGGTGAACTGGCCCTGAGGTTTCGGGGTTTTCGGATTGAACATCTACATGTTGGTGTTGAGGCTAACCCTGAAACCCTAAACCCTAAACCCTAAACCCTAAACCCTAAACCCTAAACCCTAGACCCTAAACCCTAAACCCTAAACCCTAAACCCCAAACCCTTTCGACACCCACCCACCTGCTTCGGATGAGGTGCCGCCCTACGACCGCAGGAAGGTGGGTGTGTGAAGCTCGGCCAGTCCTACGTGGGACTTTCCGGAAATAGGGGACCCTGATAAGGTACCCTAACTAGTAGGATCCTTAATATAAGGGTCCCAAAATAAGGTACCCCTATTTTCGGAAACTCCCACGTAGCCATGACAAGGACAGTTTTGCCTCTCTTCTTCCTAGCTGCTGCTCTTCCAGTGTGGGTGTGAAGAGTGGATTTAGGGTAACTTGAGCTCCCGCAGCGTTCGGCTTCCCAGCTTCAGCTTCTGGCACGATTTCCTCGCGCAGTGCACGGAGTTAGCCATGTCGGACGAGGTCGTAGCTCTTGTGGTTGACAATGGCAGCGGCATGTGCAAGGCAGCCCCTCTAAAGCCAATGCTGGAAGTTGTTTTGCTTGCTATCGGCTCCGTAGCCTGCCGTGCCTCCTGCCTTCCCAAACGCCCCACCAAAGATTTCGACTCCGCTGCCGCAGGCGGGTTTCTCCGGCGATGATGCTCCGCGAACGGTCTTCCCTTCCATCATCGGGCGGCCGAAGATGCCAGGCATCATGGTCGGCATGGACCAGAAGCTTGACCTGTGAGTGAAGCCTTTATTCTCTGCGACGCTGCCGGTTCGTAGCATAGCGTGTTGCTGCTGACACTGGCACGTGCCAAGGAAAGACCATCTCGTCGGCGATGAGGCGCAGGCTAAGCGCGGTGTCCTGGCCCTCAAGTACCCTATCGAGCACGGCATCGTGACGAATTGGGACGACATGGAGCGAATATGGCACCACACTTTTTTCAACGAGCTGCGTGCATCGCCTGAAGAACATCCGGTTCTGCTGACAGAGGCGCCGCTGAACCCAAAGGCCAACCGCGAGCGCATGACTCAGCCCCTTGGTGTCCGTTTCAGTCAAGTAGGGAGTGGGCATTCGGCACGGGACCATCGCTGGCGCTTGCAGTACCACATGTGAGGCTAGAAGCAGCTAGAAGGGCATGCCACGCTCCGCTAAGGATTATGTTTGAGACGTTTGGAGTGCCGGCGATGTATGTCGCCATCCAGGCAGTGCTGTCGCTGTATTCCTCCGGCAGAACCACCGGTATTGTCATGGATTCGGGAGACGGCGTCTCTCACACCGTGCCTATCTACGAGGGCTATGCGCTTCCACATGCAATCGCACGCCTGGATCTAGCTGGCCGCGACCTTACCGAATACTTGATGAAGATCATGATGGAGAGTGGCTACTCCTTCAGCAGCAGCGCCGAGCGCGAGATCGTGCGGGACATCAAAGAGAAGCTCCCTCATGATTAGTTGGAGGTTTTGGGTAGTTGAAGTTTGCAACCCGGTCTGTTGTACGTGGCTCTTTTGTTAGGTTTTGTTGTGTGCTATAAGGAAGCTTTGCTACATCGCGCTGGACTTCGACAGCGAGATGAAGTCTGCAGCGGAGAGCAGCGACAAGGCGAAGACGTACGAGTTGCCAGATGGGAACATCGTCTCCTTGCAAAGCGAGCGGTTCCGCTGTCCGGAGGTGCTGTTCCAGCCCAGCTTGGTGGGCAAGGAGGCGATGGGAATCCACGACACCACCTTCCGGTCCATCATGAGCTGCGATGTGGACATCCGCCGCGACCTCTATCAGAACGTGGTCCTGTCCGGAGGATCCACGATGATGCCGGGCATCGGCGAGCGCATGACCAAGGAGCTTTGTGCCCTGGCGCCTTCCACCGTGAAGGTGAAAGTCATCGCACCTCCTGAGAGAAAGTACAGCGTGTGGATCGGTGGCTCCATCCTCTCGTCGCTGAGCACCTTCCAGCAGATGTGGATCTCCAAGGCAGAGTACGACGAGAGTGGGCCCATGATCGTTCACCGCAAGTGCATCTAGACTCTAGACTGCCAGTCGGCTGGTGGCCATTTTTGTTTATGCAGCCTTGCATGCATGCATTTGTCAGCTGCTGTGTTGCAGAGGGCCAAGCTCTCAAGTTCATAGCCAGCTTGACAGAGATGTTTGTGCAGTCTGCAAGCTTTCCCCTCACATGTACAGCAGGGAGCACCCGAAGGAGCACAGAGGTTGCTTCGGGTGTCATTGCCGCGGTGGCGCCATTTGTACCCACGGAACGCCATCGCAGAGCAAAGGCGGAGATGATCGTAGATCGTTCTTTTTGGCCATGAGTGTACATGTGTTTGCGCAGCCTTCGCGTCATTTAGGTTAGAATCAACAGGCGGTTGTAATGACATTGCAGCTGCCGATTCATAGTTCCACGAGTCTTAACAGCATCAAGAGCCTGCGTGTGCCGGTGGTGCATGTGGAAATGTCCGAGAAATGCAAGACAATTCCGCAAGTGTTTCGGCTTCCCAGCTTCAGCTTCTGGCACGATTTCCTCGCGCAGTGCACGGAGTTAGCCATGTCGGACGAGGTCGTAGCTCTTGTGGTTGACAATGGCAGCGGCATGTGCAAGGCAGCCCCTCTAAAGCCAATGCTGGAAGTTGTTTTGCTTGCTATCGGCTCCGTAGCCTGCCGTGCCTCCTGCCTTCCCTTAACGCCCCACCAAAGATTTCGACTCCGCTGCCGCAGGCGGGTTTCTCCGGCGATGATGCTCCGCGAACGGTCTTCCCTTCCATCATCGGGCGGCCGAAGATGCCGGGCATCATGGTCGGCATGGACCAGAAGCTTGACCTGTGAGTGAAGCCTTTATTCTCTGCGATGCTGCCGGTTCGTAGCATAGCGTGTTGCTGCTGACACTGGCACGTGCCAAGGAAAGACCATCTCGTCGGCGATGAGGCGCAGGCTAAGCGCGGTGTCCTGGCCCTCAAGTACCCTATCGAGCACGGCATCGTGACGAATTGGGACGACATGGAGCGAATATGGCATCACACTTTCTACAACGAGCTGCGTGCATCGCCTGAAGAACATCCGGTTCTGCTGACAGAGGCGCCGCTGAACCCAAAGGCCAACCGCGAGCGCATGACTCAGCCCCTTGGTGTCCGTTTCAGTCAAGTAGGGAGTGGGCATTCGGCACCGGAACATCGCTGGCGCTTGCAGTACCACATGTGAGGCTAGAAGCAGCTAGAAGGGCATGCCACACTCCGCTAAGGATTATGTTTGAGACGTTTGGAGTGCCGGCGATGTATGTCGCCATCCAGGCAGTGCTGTCGCTGTATTCTTCCGGCAGAACTACCGGTATTGTCATGGATTCGGGAGACGGCGTCTCTCACACCGTGCCTATCTACGAGGGCTATGCGCTTCCACATGCAATCGCACGCCTGGATCTAGCTGGCCGCGACCTTACCGAATACTTGATGAAGATCATGATGGAGAGTGGCTACTCCTTCAGCAGCAGCGCCGAGCGCGAGATCGTGCGGGACATCAAAGAGAAGCTCCATCATGATTAGTTGGAGGTTTTGGTAGTTGAAGTTTGCAACCCGGTCTGTTGTACGTGGCTCTTTTGTTAGGTTTTGTTGTGTGCTATGAGGAAGCTTTGCTACATCGCGCTGGACTTCGACAGCGAGATGAAGTCTGCAGCGGAGAGCAGCGACAAGGCAAAGACGTACGAGTTGCCAGATGGGAACATCGTCTCCTTGCAAAGCGAGCGGTTCCGCTGTCCGGAGGTGCTGTTCCAGCCCAGCTTGGTGGGCAAGGAGGCGATGGGAATCCACGACACCACCTTCCGGTCCATCATGAGCTGCGATGTGGACATCCGCCGCGACCTCTATCAGAACGTGGTCCTGTCCGGAGGATCCACGATGATGCCGGGCATCGGCGAGCGCATGACCAAGGAGCTTTGTGCCCTGGCGCCTTCCACCGTGAAGGTGAAAGTCATCGCACCTCCTGAGAGAAAGTACAGCGTGTGGATCGGTGGCTCCATCCTCTCGTCGCTGAGCACCTTCCAGCAGATGTGGATCTCCAAGGCAGAGTACGACGAGAGTGGGCCCATGATCGTCCACCGCAAGTGCATCTAGACTCTAGACTGCCAGTCGGCTGGTGGCCATTTTTGTTTATGCAGCCTTGCGTGCATGCATTTGTCAGCTGCTGTGTTGCAGAGGGCCAAGCTCTCAAGTTCATAGCCAGCTTGACAGAGATGTTTGTGCAGCCGGCAAGCTTTCCCCTCACATGTACAGCAGGGAGCACCCGAAGGAGCACAGAGGTTGCTTCGGGTGTCATTGCCGCGGTGGCGCCATTTGTACCCACGGAACGCCATCGCAGAGCAAAGGCGGAGATGATCGTAGATCGTTCTTTTTGGCCATGAGTGTACATGTGTTTGCGCAGCCTTCGCGTCATTTAGGTTAGAATCAACAGGCGGTTGTAATGACATTGCAGCTGCCGATTCATAGTTCCACGAGTCTTAACAGCATCAAGAGCCTGCGTGTGCCGGTGGTGCATGTGGAAATGTCCGAGAAATGCAAGACAATTCCGCAAGTGTTTCGGCTTCCCAGCTTCAGCTTCTGGCACGATTTCCTCGCGCAGTGCACGGAGTTAGCCATGTCGGACGAGGTCGTAGCTCTTGTGGTTGACAATGGCAGCGGCATGTGCAAGGCAGCCCCTCTAAAGCCAATGCTGGAAGTTGTTTTGCTTGCTATCGGCTCCGTAGCCTGCCGTGCCTCCTGCCTTCCCAAACGCCTCCCCCCCAAAGATTTCGACTCCGCTGCCGCAGGCGGGTTTCTCCGGCGACGATGCTCCGCGAACGGTCTTCCCTTCCATCATCGGGCGGCCGAAGATGCCAGGCATCATGGTCGGCATGGACCAGAAGCTTGACCTGTGAGTGAAGCCTTGATTCTCCGCGATGCTGCCGGTTCGTAGCATAGCGTGTTGCTCCTGACACTGGGACGTGCCGAGGAAAGACCATCTCGTCGGCGATGAGGCGCAGGCTAAGCGCGGTGTCCTGGCCCTCAAGTACCCTATCGAGCACGGCATCGTGACGAATTGGGACGACATGGAGCGAATATGGCATCACACTTTCTACAACGAGCTGCGTGCATCGCCTGAAGAACATCCGGTTCTGCTGACAGAGGCGCCGCTGAACCCAAAGGCCAACCGCGAGCGCATGACTCAGCCCCTTGGTGTCCGTTTCAGTCAAGTAGGGAGTGGGCATTCGGCACCGGAACATCGCTGGCGCTTGCAGCACCACATGTGAGGCTAGAAGCAGCTAGAAGGGCATGCCACACTCCGCTAAGGATTATGTTTGAGACGTTTGGAGTGCCGGCGATGTATGTCGCCATCCAGGCAGTGCTGTCGCTGTATTCCTCCGGCAGAACCACCGGTATTGTCATGGATTCGGGAGACGGCGTCTCTCACACCGTGCCTATCTACGAGGGCTATGCGCTTCCACATGCAATCGCACGCCTGGATCTAGCTGGCCGCGACCTTACCGAATACTTGATGAAGATCATGATGGAGAGTGGCTACTCCTTTAGCAGCAGCGCCGAGCGCGAGATCGTGCGGGACATCAAAGAGAAGCTCCATCATGATTAGTTGGAGGTTTTGGTAGTTGAAGTTTGCAACCCGGTCTGTTGTACGTGGCTCTTTTGTTAGGTTTTGTTGTGTGCTATGAGGAAGCTTTGCTACATCGCGCTGGACTTCGACAGCGAGATGAAGTCTGCAGCGGAGAGCAGCGACAAGGCAAAGACGTACGAGTTGCCAGATGGGAACATCGTCTCCTTGCAAAGCGAGCGGTTCCGCTGTCCGGAGGTGCTGTTCCAGCCCAGCTTGGTGGGCAAGGAGGCGATGGGAATCCACGACACCACCTTCCGGTCCATCATGAGCTGCGATGTGGACATCCGCCGCGACCTCTATCAGAACGTGGTCCTGTCCGGAGGATCCACGATGATGCCGGGCATCGGCGAGCGCATGACCAAGGAGCTTTGTGCCCTGGCGCCTTCCACCGTGAAGGTGAAAGTCATCGCACCTCCTGAGAGAAAGTACAGCGTGTGGATCGGTGGCTCCATCCTCTCGTCGCTGAGCACCTTCCAGCAGATGTGGATCTCCAAGGCAGAGTACGACGAGAGTGGGCCCATGATCGTTCACCGCAAGTGCATCTAGACTCTAGACTGCCAGTCGGCTGGTGGCCATTTTTGTTTATGCAGCCTTTCGTGCATGCATTTGTCAGCTGCTGTGTTGCAGAGGGCCAAGCTCTCAAGTTCATAGCCAGCTTGACAGAGATGTTTGTGCAGCCTGCAAGCTTTCCCCTCACATGTACAGCAGGGAGCACCCGAAGGAGCACAGAGGTTGCTTCGGGTGTCATTGCCGCGGTGGCGCCATCTGTGGCCACGGAACGCCATCGCAGAGCCAAGGCGAAGATGATTGTAGATCGTTCTTTTGGCCATGAGTGTGCATGTGTCTGCGCAGCCTTCGCGTCATTTAAGTTAGAATCAACAGGTGGTTGTAATGACATTGCAGCTGCCGATTCAGAGTTCCACGAGTCATGACAGCTTCAAGAGCCTGCGTGTGCCGGTGGTGCATGTGGGATGCCCGAGAAATGCAAGATGATTCCGCAAGTGTTTCGGCTTCCCAGCTTCAGCTTCTGGCACGATTTCCTCGCGCAGTGTGCGGAGTTAGCTATGTCGGACGAGGTTGCAGCTCTTGTGGTTGACAATGGCAGCGGCATGTGCAAGGCAGCCCCCTCTAAAGCCAATGCTGCAAGTTGCTGCAAGTTGTTTTGCTTGCTATCGGCTCCGTAACCTGCCGTGCCCCCTGCCTACGCAAACGCCCCACCAAAGTTTCGACTCCGCTGCCGCAGGCGGGTTTCTCCGGCGATGATGCTCCGCGAACGGTCTTCCCTTCCATCATCGGGCGGCCGAAGATGCCAGGCATCATGGTCGGCATGGACTCGAACCTTGCCGGCTCAGAAGAATGAAGTCGTGTGAGTCTGCCGGTTTGAAGCATGCTACTTCTGACACTGAGACGTGCTAAGGAAAGACCACTTCGTTGGAGATGAAGCGCAAGCTAAGCGTGGTGTCCTGGCCCTCAAGTACCCTATCGAGCACGGCATCGTGACGAATTGGGACGACATGGAGCGAATATGGCACCACACTTTCTACAATGAGCTGCGTGTTTCACCTGAAGAGCACCCGGTTCTGCTGACAGAGGCGCCGCTGAACCCAAAGGCCAATCGTGAGCGCATGACTCAGCCCCTTGGTGTCCGTTTAAGTAGGGAGCGGGCGTTGGGCACCGAAACATCGCTGGCGCTTACAGAAGCGCATGTGAGACCAGAGTGCTAGAAAGACATGCAACACATGCAACACTAAGGATCATGTTCGAGACGTTTGGAGTGCCGGCGATGTATGTCGCCATCCAGGCAGTGCTGTCGCTGTATTCCTCCGGCAGGACGACCGGCATTGTCATGGATTCGGGAGACGGCGTCTCTCACACCGTGCCTATCTACGAGGGCTATGCGCTTCCACATGCAATCGCACGCCTGGATCTAGCTGGCCGAGACCTTACCGAATACTTGATGAAGATCATGATGGAGAGTGGCTACTCCTTTAGCAGCAGCGCCGAGCGCGAGATCGTGCGGGACATCAAAGAGAAGCTCCATCATGATTAGTTGGAGGTTTTGGTAGTTGAAGTTTGCAACCCGGTCTGTTGTACGTGGCTCTTTTGTTAGGTTTTGTTGTGTGCTATGAGGAAGCTTTGCTACATCGCGCTGGACTTCGACAGCGAGATGAAGTCTGCAGCGGAGAGCAGCGACAAGGCGAAGACGTACGAGTTGCCAGATGGGAACATCGTCTCCTTGCAAAGCGAGCGGTTCCGCTGTCCGGAGGTGCTGTTCCAGCCCAGCTTGGTGGGCAAGGAGGCGATGGGAATCCACGACACCACCTTCAGGTCCATCATGAGCTGCGATGTGGACATCCGCCGCGACCTCTATCAGAACGTGGTTTTGTCCGGTGGCTCCACGATGATGCCGGGCATCGGCGAGCGCATGACCAAGGAGCTTTGTGCCCTGGCGCCTTCCACCGTGAAGGTGAAAGTCATCGCACCTCCTGAGAGGAAGTACAGCGTGTGGATCGGTGGCTCCATCCTCTCGTCGCTGAGCACCTTCCAGCAGATGTGGATCTCGAAGGCAGAGTATGACGAGAGTGGGCCCATGATCGTCCACCGCAAGTGCATCTAGACTCTAGACTGCCGGTCGGCTGGTGGCCATTTTTGTTTATGCAGCCTTTCGTGCATGCATTTGTCAGCTGCTGTGTTGCAGAGGGCCAAGCTCTCAGGTTCATGGCCAGCTTGACAGAGATGTTTGTGCAGCCTGCAA
Organism: Symbiodinium sp. CCMP2592; assembly: GCA_905221615.1. Classification (NCBI taxonomy): domain Eukaryota; class Dinophyceae; order Suessiales; family Symbiodiniaceae; genus Symbiodinium; species Symbiodinium sp. CCMP2592. Next base: position 141,588 of record CAJNDT010000034.1, on the reverse strand, counting down.
GCTTTCCCCTCACATGTACAGCAGGGAGCACCCGAAGGAGCACAGAGGTTGCTTCGGGTGTCATTGCCGCGGTGGCGCCATCTGTGGCCACGGAACGCCATCGCAGAGCCAAGGCGAAGATGATTGTAGATCGTTCTTTTGGCCATGAGTGTGCATGTGTCTGCGCAGCCTTCGCGTCATTTAAGTTAGAATCAACAGGTGGTTGTAATGACATTGCAGCTGCCGATTCAGAGTTCCACGAGTCATGACAGCTTCAAGAGCCTGCGTGTGCCGGTGGTGCATGTGGGATGCCCGAGAAATGCAAGATGATTCCGCAAGTGTTTCGGCTTCCCAGCTTCAGTTTCTGGCACGATTTCCTCGCGCAGTGCACGGAGTTAGCTATGTCGGACGAGGTTGCAGCTCTTGTGGTTGACAATGGCAGCGGCATGTGCAAGGCAGCCCCCTCTAAAGCCAATGCTGCAAGTTGCTGCAAGTTGTTTTGCTTGCTATCGGCTCCGTAACCTGCCGCGCCCCCTGCCTACGCAAACGCCCCACCAAAGTTTCGACTCCGCTGCCGCAGGCGGGTTTCTCCGGCGATGATGCTCCGCGAACGGTCTTCCCTTCCATCATCGGGCGGCCGAAGATGCCAGGCATCATGGTCGGCATGGACTCGAACCTTGCCGGCTCAGAAGAATGAAGTCGTGTGAGTCTGCCGGTTTGAAGCATGCTACTTCTGACACTGAGACGTGCTAAGGAAAGACCACTTCGTTGGAGATGAAGCGCAAGCTAAGCGTGGTGTCCTGGCCCTCAAGTACCCTATCGAGCACGGCATCGTGACGAATTGGGACGACATGGAGCGAATATGGCACCACACTTTCTACAATGAGCTGCGTGTTTCACCTGAAGAGCACCCGGTTCTGCTGACAGAGGCGCCGCTGAACCCAAAGGCCAATCGTGAGCGCATGACTCAGCCCCTTGGTGTCCGTTTAAGTAGGGAGCGGGCGTTGGGCACCGAAACATCGCTGGCGCTTACAGAAGCGCATGTGAGACCAGAGTGCTAGAAAGACATGCAACACATGCAACACTAAGGATCATGTTCGAGACGTTTGGAGTGCCGGCGATGTATGTCGCCATCCAGGCAGTGCTGTCGCTGTATTCCTCCGGCAGGACGACCGGCATTGTCATGGATTCGGGAGACGGCGTCTCTCACACCGTGCCTATCTACGAGGGCTATGCGCTTCCACATGCAATCGCACGCCTGGATCTAGCTGGCCGAGACCTTACCGAATACTTGATGAAGATCATGATGGAGAGTGGCTACTCCTTTAGCAGCAGCGCCGAGCGCGAGATCGTGCGGGACATCAAAGAGAAGCTCCATCATGATTAGTTGGAGGTTTTGGTAGTTGAAGTTTGCAACCCGGTCTGTTGTACGTGGCTCTTTTGTTAGGTTTTGTTGTGTGCTATGAGGAAGCTTTGCTACATCGCGCTGGACTTCGACAGCGAGATGAAGTCTGCAGCGGAGAGCAGCGACAAGGCGAAGACGTACGAGTTGCCAGATGGGAACATCGTCTCCTTGCAAAGCGAGCGGTTCCGCTGTCCGGAGGTGCTGTTCCAGCCCAGCTTGGTGGGCAAGGAGGCGATGGGAATCCACGACACCACCTTCAGGTCCATCATGAGCTGCGATGTGGACATCCGCCGCGACCTCTATCAGAACGTGGTTTTGTCCGGTGGCTCCACGATGATGCCGGGCATCGGCGAGCGCATGACCAAGGAGCTTTGTGCCCTGGCGCCTTCCACCGTGAAGGTGAAAGTCATCGCACCTCCTGAGAGGAAGTACAGCGTGTGGATCGGTGGCTCCATCCTCTCGTCGCTGAGCACCTTCCAGCAGATGTGGATCTCGAAGGCAGAGTATGACGAGAGTGGGCCCATGATCGTCCACCGCAAGTGCATCTAGACTCTAGACTGCCGGTCGGCTGGTGGCCATTTTTGTTTATGCAGCCTTTCGTGCATGCATTTGTCAGCTGCTGTGTTGCAGAGGGCCAAGCTCTCAGGTTCATGGCCAGCTTGACAGAGATGTTTGTGCAGCCTGCAAGCTTTCCCCTCACATGTACAGCAGGGAGCACCCGAAGGAGCACAGAGGTTGCTTCGGGTGTCATTGCCGCGGTGGCGCCATCTGTGGCCACGGAACGCCATCGCAGAGCCAAGGCGAAGATGATTGTAGATCGTTCTTTTGGCCATGAGTGTACATGTGTCTGCGCAGCCTTCGCGTCATTTAAGTTAGAATCAACAGGTGGTTGTAATGACATTGCAGCTGCCGATTCAGAGTTCCACGAGTCATGACAGCTTCAAGAGCCTGCGTGTGCCGGTGGTGCATGTGGGATGCCCGAGAAATGCAATATGATTCCGCAAGTGTTTCGGCTTCCCAGCTTCAGCTTCTGGCACGATTTCCTCGCGCAGTGCACGGAGTTAGCTATGTCGGACGAGGTTGCAGCTCTTGTGGTTGACAATGGCAGCGGCATGTGCAAGGCAGCCCCCTCTAAAGCCAATGCTGCAAGTTGCTGCAAGTTGTTTTGCTTGCTATCGGCTCCGTAACCTGCCGTGCCCCCTGCCTACGCAAACGCCCCACCAAAGTTTCGACTCCGCTGCCGCAGGCGGGTTTCTCCGGCGATGATGCTCCGCGAACGGTCTTCCCTTCCATCATCGGGCGGCCGAAGATGCCAGGCATCATGGTCGGCATGGACTCGAACCTTGCCGGCTCAGAAGAATGAAGTCGTGTGAGTCTGCCGGTTTGAAGCATGCTACTTCTGACACTGAGACGTGCTAAGGAAAGACCACTTCGTTGGAGATGAAGCGCAAGCTAAGCGCGGTGTCCTGGCCCTCAAATACCCTATCGAGCACGGCATCGTGACGAATTGGGACGACATGGAGCGAATATGGCACCACACTTTCTACAATGAGCTGCGTGTTTCACCTGAAGAGCACCCGGTTCTGCTGACAGAGGCGCCGCTGAACCCAAAGGCCAATCGTGAGCGCATGACTCAGCCCCTTGGTGTCCGTGTAAGTAGGGAGTGGGCTGGGCACCGAAACATCGCTGGCGCTTACAGATGCGCATGTGAGGCCAGAGTGCTAGAAAGACATGCAACACTAAGGATCATGTTCGAGACGTTTGGAGTGCCGGCGATGTATGTCGCCATCCAGGCAGTGCTGTCGCTGTATTCCTCCGGCAGGACGACCGGCATTGTCATGGATTCGGGAGACGGCGTCTCTCACACCGTGCCTATCTACGAGGGCTATGCGCTTCCACATGCAATCGCACGCCTGGATCTAGCTGGCCGAGACCTTACCGAATACTTGATGAAGATCATGATGGAGAGTGGCTACTCCTTTAGCAGCAGCGCCGAGCGCGAGATCGTGCGGGACATCAAAGAGAAGCTCCATCATGATTAGTTGGAGGTTTTGGTAGTTGAAGTTTGCAACCCGGTCTGTTGTACGTGGCTCTTTTGTTAGGTTTTGTTGTGTGCTATAAGGAAGCTTTGCTACATCGCGCTGGACTTCGACAGCGAGATGAAGTCTGCAGCGGAGAGCAGCGACAAGGCAAAGACGTACGAGTTGCCAGATGGGAACATCGTCTCCTTGCAAAGCGAGCGGTTCCGCTGTCCGGAGGTGCTGTTCCAGCCCAGCTTGGTGGGCAAGGAGGCGATGGGAATCCACGACACCACCTTCAGGTCCATCATGAGCTGCGATGTGGACATCCGCCGCGACCTCTATCAGAACGTGGTCTTGTCCGGTGGCTCCACGATGATGCCGGGCATCGGCGAGCGCATGACCAAGGAGCTTTGTGCCCTGGCGCCTTCCACCGTGAAGGTGAAAGTCATCGCACCTCCTGAGAGAAAGTACAGCGTGTGGATCGGTGGCTCCATCCTCTCGTCGCTGAGCACCTTCCAGCAGATGTGGATCTCCAAGGCAGAGTACGACGAGAGTGGGCCCATGATCGTCCACCGCAAGTGCATCTAGACTCTAGACTGCCGGTCGGCTGGTGGCCATTTTTGTTTATGCAGCCTTTCGTGCATGCATTTGTCAGCTGCTGTGTTGCAGAGGGCCAAGCTCTCAGGTTCATGGCCAGCTTGACAGAGATGTTTGTGCAGTCTGCAAGCTTTCCCCTCCCGTCACCCGCATGTACAGCAAAGAGTACAGTACCCCGAAGGAGACCGAGGTTTCTTCGACGCATTGCGCTGTCGCCAGGTTGAGGATTCAATCCAAGTTCTAGCTCCGGGCGCATGAGCGAAGGCTGTGTCTTCTGAAAGTCCTCGAGTATGGCCTTTTACACTCCCAGCCTCAAACCCTCAACCCCGAGCTCTGAACACCGAAACCCCTGAACCTTAAGCCCCCGCTGGAAAGCTCCAACCCGTAGTCCAAGGTGCTGCTTCTGAATATCGGCACTCCAGCTTCTACAGAGGCCTGCCAAGGTTCTATTTTGATCTCTAGTTTTCCCGTTGCGGGACCCCAAGCGCTTAGCATTTTCGGGTTTGACGGTTTTCGGCTTGCGGGGTGGCCTGGCTGCATCTAGTCTGCGAAGTGCGTGCCGGGCCTTTTGACCTCAACTAACCCTTAGCCCAGACCTTGAACCCCTAGAAACCCTAAACTCTAGGGCCCTAAACCCAAACCTTGAACCCCTAAAACCCCTAAACCCTAAGCCTTAAACCCTAACCCCCAAACCTTGAACCCCTAAGAACCCTAAACCCTAAACCCTGACCCCAAACCTTGAGCCCCTCAGAACCCTCAACCCTAACCCCAAACCTTAAAGCCTGCTGCACCACCTTAAAGCCCAGAACGTGGAAGCTTCCTAGAGCCACACAGGCTTGAACCCTGGGCCCAAAGCCCTAAGCCCCAAAACCCCTACAGAAAGCCGTAAACCCTAAAGCCCTAAGCCCCTGAACCCCTACATAAAGCCCTAAACCTTAAACCCTAGACCCTAAGTCCCTAAACCCTTGCATAAAAGCCCTAAACCCTAAACCCTAAGCCCCTAAACCCCTACATAAAGCCCTAAACCTTAAACCCTAAACCCTGGGCCCCTAAACCCCTACATAAAAGCCCTAAACCTTAAACCCTAAACCCTAAACCCTAAACCCCTACAGAAAGCCTAAGTCGCTCCGACCTCACCTGCTCTCAGGGGGTTTCCGACACTGCAGACGGACAAAAACGGCGCTTTAAGACAAAAGCCCTAAACCCTGGGCCCAAGCTTACCTTTGGTTAGTAGCGAATGGTAGTAATAGTAGTTATAATTGTATCCCATTCCTCCATTCCCTACTAACCAAAGGTAAGCAAGGCCCTAAGCGGATAGGTTGGGGATGTGCGCGACTACCTGGAAAAGTTCTTGGCGGACGATCGGGTGATTGAGATCGAGTTGGGATCCTGGTCTCCGCTACATTTTGGTTTAGGTTTTAGGGTTAAGGGTTTAGGGTCTCGAGATTTTCAGGGATTTTGGGTTCTGGAGTTTTGAGCTTTGTGCAGGTTTAGCATGTTGGATTCAGCAGGTTAGGGTCATATATCCTGCGCCCCGAAGCGTTTGCAGGGTGTAGTCCGGTTTCATGGATTTCATTGTGTTTCTTCATCAACTAGGATGCCTAGGTTCCTTTTACATGTACCCAATACCAAAAAGGGAGCCCCTTTGTATCCCCAGCTTACTGGGCATCCGAGTTAACCCCAAAAGTCCAGACCCAGAAGTGCTGTGGCGGCTTCGGGTCCCCAGAGACTCCAATATCCCCTAACTAAGGAATATTCCTTAAATTATAGTAGGATCCCAGATATGATTTAAGGAATATTCCTTAAATTATAGTAGGATCCCGAATATGATTCAAGGAATATTCCTTAATTAAGGGATATTGGAGTCTCTGGGTCGAGGGCTCCAGAGCAGACGAGTGAAGGAAAGTTCGGGTATTTCCAGCATCTTATGCTGTGTCCTACTGTATTTTGCTACAGGATGCTAGTTTCTGCTAGATTCTGCTAGATAATACTCTATTATAGTTATTATAGGGCTTGCAGGTGAGCGGTAGATTTATCATTATCAGTGGTAGCAAGAGCTGTATCAGTGTTTGTGGATGGTACCGGTAATAAGCACAGCAGTTTATCATGCAGGTGCTTGATACTGCGATGGCCGGCTTCATTGATCTTCTGCACCGCCTTCCTTGTTTCTCCTTATTCGACAGTCATATCTGTCCTTAGTTGTCAAATTCGTTGGCGCTTTTGTGCCTTTGTTCATGCGTCTTCTCGTTGTTGTCGTTGTTCCGGACGAGAGTTTTGATTTTGAAGCTTCGTTCTAAGAAGGCTTCATCTCTAAGCTCCAGCCATAACACTTACGGCCTACACCCAAAACATCCGTAGGCTTTTGTTCTGCCTACACCGCCAACCTCCATTCCTATACCATGCGTGGCCCACACCCTAACCCCTACTTGCCTTCCTTATCTTTTGTCAAAGCACAGGCGCGCAAGCCCACAGATAGAGAGAGACAGAGACAGACAGAGGCAGACAGAGACAGACAGAGACAGACAGAGACAAACAGAGACAGACAGAGACAGACAGAGTCAGACGGAGAGACGCGCACGCGCGCGCGCGCACGCACACGCGCACGCCTAGAGACAGATGCAGAGGCACGTACAGTGTAAGACGCGTCCCGTCCCGTGAATTCCAAGCCCTCGGCCCTAACCCACCAATCTAAGCCGCGTTTCATGTCTTAGCCATTAGGTCTCAGTCCTAGAAGAACCTTTCGCATGTTTTTTGTTTCACAGCAATGCTATTCACAATCATGATGTTAGTGCAAAAATCCTAATTCCAAGCCATAGAAAAGGAACTAACGATTTCTCCCAACACACGAATCACTGTAATCTAAACTCGACACCCAAAGGCCTTGAACCCTTTGATAAGTAGCCGTTGAGCCTCATAGCGACCCGAATAGTAACCCTTTGAATAACTAGGTGGCAATTTGGGAAACTTTTTAATTTCCCTTATGGTTCCTATAAAGGTACCTAGTCATAAATACTTTTCAGAGCCCCAAAACTACAACCCAGATAAAGTCCCGGGAATCTGCATCGTGGCCTCTTTTTACGTGCGCACAAGGCCCCCCTTTCTCAAGTGGCTGGTGCTGCAGGCGGGCGGGAGGTTAGGGTCCTTCCGAATGTATTTCAAACCTTCGGAGCTAAGGGTTTAGGGTTTAGGGTTTGGGGTTTGCGTTCAGAGTTCAGGGTTTAGGGTTTAGGGTTTGGGGTTTAGGGTTTAGGGTTTGCAGGCCAGGGGGTTGACACGGTTGGCAGCGGCGATTCGACTACTTGCGACAGGCACAAGTGCTCACTTTTTCGGATCGTGCGCCTTCTGCCCAGAGACTCCAATATCCCTTTATTAAGGAATATTCCTTAATTAAGGGATATTGGAGTCGCTTCCCGGCGTCAGGCTGACCGAATCATAACAACCTGGCCACATCGCCCTAAATTCAACAACCTTGCTACATCTTCTTAAATCCAAGAACCATGCTGCACCCGAGGCCTTTCATCCCCCAGACTGAACCTTACTGGGACCAGAAGCCTGAAGCACGAGAGTTGAAAAAACGCCGCTTGACAGCAAACAGTACTACAAAGAAACCAAAGCCCGTGGCTGAACTGCGAAACGATCGAGCCCAAACCGTGTGCGAAGCCCTCAACCCTAAACCTGAAAGCCTAAACGCTCAAACCCCAACCCCTGACATGACAAACTATGCAGTTACAACACCCTTAGCTGGGTTTAGGGTTTAGGGTTACTGGGCTTTGGAGTACCATACTTTAACACTTTTTTCTTAATGGAACCATTATAAAATACAAGTTCATACTCTTTTCTCGCTGGTTACTTAAAAGCCCAGGTTACTAGTGCCTTTGATTAATCCATTGATCCCCAAGCCGTAAGCATCCAGAATCCCAAACCCGCGACTCTCCAACCCCAACTCTGGCTCATTCAACCCTAAACCCAGAGACTCCAACATCCCTTAATTAAGGAATATGCCTTAACTCGTACTAGGGATCCTACTATGATTTAAGGTATATTCCTTAATTACGGGAGATTGGAGTCTCTGGGAATGGGGGTTTCCGACAATTAGGGGTACCCCCTTATCTGCGGGTCGTTATAATAAGGATCCTACTATTTTGGGAGTTTCCGAAAATAGGGGACCCTAATATAGTACCCTAAATAGTAGGATTCTTACTAGAAGGACCCCACAATAAGGTACCCCTAATTTTCGGAAACTCCCAATTAGGGTGCTATATTAGGGTCCCCTATTGTCGGAAACTCTCACCTTAAACCCTAAACCTTCTTAGAACCTTTATAGATCCCTTAAAGGAGCCCTTAAAGGAACCCTTATGGTACCCTTTAAAGGAACCCTAACAGGGTCCCCTAGTGTCGGAAACTCAAAAATCCGAAAGTCTAAACCCAGAACTTGAAAGCGACGGCTCTGACCTCAAAACCCTAAAGCATCCTCGCAGTTCTTGCTGCTGGTCAGGCAGGTTTCCCCAGTGCTTTGGGGATCCTTGAGATAGTGGAGGCTACATCTAGTGTTCAGGGTTTAAGGCTTAATCTAGGGTTTATAGCTTGATGTTGGGGTTAGGGTTGAAGACTGGTATCGTTCCTTGTATCGACGGAATTAGGATGATTCTGACCTTGCCTTTGCTGCTGGGCCTCGGCTTCGAATGACCCGTTCATGGTTTCTCTTGCTAGTTTTCCGTATTGCAGTTGACATCGTGGTTGTTGTTATTGAATCCGCTATTGCTTTGCTTCGTGTTTCGTGCGAGCTTCTGTGTGTTCCCTCAATCATGATCGAGTTCTGGAGTTAGGTTTCGGGCTTCGGGTGTCATGATCACCAGCATCACCATCATCACTCATCACCATGAGTGACACCGACAGCCAGGTCGTCTCGTGAGCGTTGATGAGTGCTGGCCAGCCTAGAAACGGGCCTGACAGTATGAAGGACAACAGTTTTAATGTTTGCCTAAATACTACTGTTGATGATATACATCCTGCACTACCTTGAGGACCCTAAGCGATGGGAATTATGGTATATTCCTTATTATGGGTGATGCAGGATTTTTGTCCATCAACAGTAGCATGGTCACGGTCGTCGACATTGTGGTCAAGGTAGTCACCCCCAAGAACCATTTCAAGCCTCTCTCTCCTTCCTTCGCTCCATCCTTCCCTCCCTCCTTCCCTTCGCCTTGGGTTTTAGGGTTTTAGGGTTTTAGGGTTTAGGTTCAATTTTTCGCGTTCTGTGGCTCTAGGGGTCAGCCCAGCTCGGCCTTCAACTCTTCGAGTGTTGAAGTGCGCTCTGTGTCTTGGCGCCCGAAACCCTCAACCCCTAAATGGGTGGTTGTGAAAATTAGGGTCCTTTTTTGGGTCCTTATTATAATACGGCACCTAATATGTAGGGTACCCCAAGAGGGACCTCAATCTTGACAACCACCCAAGTCCCTCAAATCGTAAACCATGCACCCTGAACCCCAGACCCCTAATCTGGGAACCGTATGAACGTGAGGGATCTGTGTTGCCGCTTCACAGGCCGAAAAGCTCAGCCGTGAACTACAGGAAGATCTGGGTCCCGCGGCATATTGACTTCAGAGACTCGAACATGCCCTAACTTACACCCTATCCTGAATAAATACATGATCATCCGCATTAGACCGTAAACTTCCTGGATACGCCGGGAAGCAGCAGTCACAAAAGTAGCAGGGAAATCTCTGCTTGGCATGCCCAATGCTTCGTAGCCATGAAGCTGAGGATAGTGAATGTTGCTTTGCCACCGTGCCATGCGTAGCCGCTGCTCCGATGGTTGAACATCTGATTCTGTAGTATATACATCATGAATGTCGATCACCGGAAAATTACACGCGGACATGGCGTTTTTAATCGCCATCACCTTCGCGGACACCATACCATGTCTTCACCGCCGTCGCTACCGTGTTTGCAACCACCATTGCAATCATTGAATTGTCGTTATTCTGTCCAGCAGCCGCAGCATCCGGAGACCAATACGACCACTGATGGTTGCCCAAACACGAGCACGAGCCACCCGCCTACCAAGGTGTGACAGTTTGCACGGGTATAGCAAGCAGCTGAACGTGTTTCTGGCCACCACTGTTAGAACCAGCAGCTCAGGTTGAAAGATCAAGATGATGATGGAGGTGATGACGATGAAGATGATGGTGATGGTGGCGATGGACTATAGTGATGGTGATGGTGAGGATTCTGTTGTTGTTAACGCTGGTGATGATCTTCATCACGATTTTGACTGTGTCATTGCTGCTGTGGATGATGATAGGACACGCACGGGACATTTGTGTTGGCATGGTTCATGTTTTAGCACCATGGGAATGTCGGTAGCCGATGCTTGTGCGCAGGAACGCATGCAGCCTCTTAAACCTAAACAATAACCATCCAACCCTGAACAATAGTCTCCAAGACGTCCCTAATTGCATTTGATATTTAGAAGAGGATTTTGGGAAGCATAAATAGGAACCCCCAAAGATATAGTATTCAAGTATGGTAAACTCTTTACAAACCCTAAACCCAAGAAGCAGTATCAGAGTATGGTAGCATTATGTGGAGGTTTCCGAAATAGGGAACCTGCTAATATAGTATCCCAAATAGTAGGATCCTTACTATAACAGAAGGGACTGCCATGGGGCCTGCGTTTTTGCACTGTAGCTATTTTGCATAGACTATGATAATCCTTATACATGATTACAATATATGTAAACCGAATATTATGTCGAGTTCTAATGTAAATTGAATAATCACAAAATTTAGCTTGCTTATCTATAAAACAACGCAAAAACTGCCTTCAACACACAGGCCCCAGGGCAGTCAGCTCTCCAGAAGGGAAGAGCCCAACATAAGGTACTCCCAATTTCGGAAACTCCCATGTGCGCCTTTTGCCAGGATCCTGTGAGAGGATCACCGCTGCTTTTCCACTCCTTGGATTTAGCCAAAGGCTTGCAGGAGGACATCGGGGTTTGGGGTTTAGGGTTTGGCTTCAGGGGTTAGGGATGTTTGGGGTGTAGGGTTTAGGGGTTTAGGGTTTGGGTTTAGGGTTTAGGGATGTTTAGGGTTTAGGGATTTAGGGTTTAGGGTTTAGGGTTTAGGGATTTAGGGTTTAGGATTTGGGTTTAGGGTTTAGGGTTGTTTAGGGTTGTTAAGGGTTTATTGTGTAGGGTTTGGGTCATAGCATCTCGGTTTAGCACTTCAGAGTTTAGGGTTAAGGCCGTGAGCCTTTGGGGGTCTTGGGCGTAAAGTTTGTGGTAGCGCTTGGGAGCTCGGGTTCAGAATTTGGGGTGAAGGATCCGAGACTTGGGCCTTAGGGTGAGGGCTTTCGGGTTCGACAGTTTGCTGGTTTGAAAGTGTACTAAACCCTAAACCTTAAACCCTAAACCCTAAACCCTAAACCCTGAACCCTAAACCTTAAACCCAAAGCAAAGGCTTCAGGCTTTCCGGGCTTGGGGTTTACAGCGAGCGGCTGTGGCAAAGACAGGCTTGCGGTTCCGGCCTTTCCTTTCGCTTCGGGGTGTTACCCAGAGACTCCAATGTCCCTTAATTAAGGAATATACCTTAAATCATATTAAGGATCCTACTATAGTTTAAGGTATATTCCTTAATTAAGGGATATTGGAGTCTCTGAGTAACGAAACCCAGGCCCGAGCATTGATTCAGGCGCTTTGGGGTTTGGGGATCCTGGAATTTAGGGTTTGGGCTTGGAGGGGGTTTAGGGTTTAGGGTTTGGGGTTTAAGGGGTACTTAGGTTTAGGGTTTGGGGTATACTTGGAGGGTCGGGGGACTTAGTAACTGGTTATTTTTGGGACTTATAAGTACCATAACCCCAATTAGGGTCCCGTTTAGGGTACTTATAAGTCTACTTACTACCTACTTACTAAGTCCCCCGACCCTCCAAGTAGGGCTTAAGGGGTAGTTAGGTCTTCTACAAGCTTAAAAAGGGTCGGTATCGGTTCTGTGAGGCCTGAACCTAGATCCCGATACCTAGACCCTGAAACCCCAAGCTCCTAATCGAGCCCTTACAGTAACGAACCCTTATCGTAGCCCGAAGCCTTTAAGCCTAATCATTAGACCCAAGATCCTCTTTTGAATCCTTACAGTAAACCCTTAAAGTAACCCTTGTGCTGACGATGATTGTCGTGGCAACACCGCAATTCAACAAATCCTAAACGCTAAACACTAAACCCTAGCTTTAAAGCACCCTGGACCCTAGAACTTACCTTTAACCCTAAACCCTAAACCGTAAACCCTAAACCCTAAACCTTAAACTCCACATCAAGCAGGAGATGGGAGACCGATTTGAAGTCCGAATCGGGATGCAGGCCGGAATGTTGCAGCATGGCGAGCGCTTCTGATACAGCGGTGTTACAAGGGTCCGACTATATGGGGTCTATACGCGAAGGCTTTCCAACATTCTCATAGGGGTTGAAGGTGTAAAGGTGTAGGGCTTAAGGGTTTAGGCCAAGCCGCACACCGTAAACCCCAATTATGAGGTTGCCGAGTTTCGGTTCCAGAATGCTACAGCTCAGCGGCTATATTCCCGGCGCAAGCCCTGTCCAATGCAGGTTGGAGGCGAGCTAAAACCGGACCCCCCCCCAAGCTAACCCTAAACCCTAAACCCTAAACCCTAAAGGGTGGATATTTGGGGGTTGAGGATTCCCCTAAACTCGAAGCCCGAAACCCTAAACCCTAACCCCTTTAAAAAAAGACAACCTAACCCCAGAATTTCTGGGTCAAGCCCAACAGGGGTAAAAGGCAAAGCTCTGACGGCCGATGCTCATCTTCGAAGACCTCGACCGTAATGGGGAGGTTAGGGGTTAAGGGTTGAGGGTTTAGTTTAGGGTTTAAGGTTCAGGGTTTAGGGTTAGGGGTTAAGGTGTAGGGTTTATGGTTTTGACCGTAATGGGGGGGATCATGGGGTCCTTTAATAAGGATCCTGCTATTTAGGGTACTATATTAGGGCACAAACATGGACGGTTTAGGTTTCATCGTTTAGGGGCTTCAATTGTTGGAACAGGCTTTTGGGTGACATTTTAGATTAGCTAAAGACTAGTATTGGCAATTATTCAGGCCTTGCATCACCGAGTTCTGAGCGCACAGGATCATGTTAGTCGGGTTTAAGCTGCATGCGTTCAACGGTTAAGGGGTGTAGGCTTTGGGCTGTGCATTCAGGTAAGAGGCAAGAGGGTTTGTTGTATGGTAAGGCTATTGGAACTATGTAGGGTCGGTCTCCGGATAAGGAAAGCTCATCCCCGTTTGACGCCAAATCCTAAAGCCTTACGGCCCTAAACCTTCTCATCGAACCCTCAAACTCTAAACCCTTGACATTAAGCACCAAGCCCACGCTTGCTGTCCGCAGTACTCGAGCCCCACTGTGGACGAGTCGCTGAAAGACCTAGCGGAGTCCGGTGTGGATAGCGTTGGCCTGGCCCTTGTCCTGCGAGAGGTGCAGGGTTTTGAGAACATCGTCGCAAGCTTCCACCCCGAAGCTCACACCAACCCTAAACCCCAAACCCCCAAACCCCCAAACCCCAAACCCCTAAACCCCTAAACCCCTCAACCCTAAACCGCTGAGCCCTAAAGCTTCAGGGGTTGACCCGTGGGTCAACCAAATTCCGCGATGCGGTTCGGAAATGGGAGACTGGGAGGTCGCACTGCACCGATCTGCTACTTGTTTCGTCTTCTCAGCAGGAAGACATGAAATTGAAGTCAGAGTGAAGAGGTCATTCGAGTAAAGCAGGCGAGTAGAAGAGCAAACTCCAAAACAGAAAGCCCTAACCGTAACGGCCTTCAACCCGAAACTCTGGACCTTCAGTGCCTCGTCACCCCTTCTCACGGCAAGTTCCAGCATGTCCCCTCCTCTTTGTGTGGTTTTAGTTTTTAGGCCTTGGCTCCTGAGTGTCCTGGCAGCGCGCATAGGGCTGTCAAATCATGGAAGGGCCACCCGGGGATGCCTCCGCGGACCAGCCGCGGATCGTGCAGCTTGAGGACGGAGTTTCGCGCTTACTTCGGGCCTCACAGCTTTCCGGGTGGAGGGTCGAGGGGTTTCCGGGTTCAGGTTTCGGGGTTCAGGGGTTTCGTGTGTAGGTTTTGAGGTTCAGGAGTTTGAGAACGTAGCATGGGATCCCACTCGATGAAGATATGCACACACACACACACACACGCCTACCTACGTAAAGCATACATACATACAGACACATAATCATGACCAGAATCATACATACATACATACATACATAAACATACATCCGTTCATCCATACATACATACGCAATACAGTATATATACAGAGACGTATATGTGTCCATGTTTGATAACATATGTTTACAATGCGATCTACGACATAAGATGTGAGATAGAAGAAAGAAGAAGATCTAATGCATAATATGATGCCAAATATGTGCCATGTATTAACGAGATCTAGTATACAATATGTACGAACTCAGATATACCATCTTGTGCACGATGTATTAGGTAATTCAACATACATGGTAGATAACCTTTAGTATATCATATGTAGCACGTACCATGTACTATGCCCTATGTAATACGTGATAGAATGTAACCTAACAAAAGCCGCAGTGGAGAAGCGACTAGACTAGCATAGGTTACAATATAGTTTAGTATAGCATCATATAAATGTATACGCACACGTGCACACACACACACATTGCATATGTATATGACTTGTATATGTATACGTAGATGTAGATGTGGATGTAAATTTATATGTACATGTATATGTACATGTAGCTGTTTCGTACACGTATACCCATATGTACATGTCTATGTGTATACGTCTATGTCTATGTTACGTCCATGCCCATGTCTAGGTCACGTCCCGCGTCTGTATCTGTGTCCATGCCGGTGTCTACGTCCATGTCTTTGTGGTTTCGATGTCGAGTCCTACGTCTATGTCTATGTCGAAGTCTGTGTGTATGTATATGAGTACTTAAGTTTATATGCACATAGACATACACATGCATGCATGTATGGCACGTACATATGTAGGTAGGTGGGGAGGTAGGTAGGTATGTAGGTATGTAGGTATGTATGGATGTAAGTATGTAAGTATGTAGGTAAGTAGGTGGTACGTGTGTATGTGTGCATGCGTGCATGCGTGCGTATGCATGTATGTATGTATGTATGTATGTATGTATGTATTTAGGTATGTACGTATGTACACACACACACACACACACGCACACAGACACACGCACACATGTCCCGGAGGAAGCGGTCATCAACCGCATCGCGGCAGGCGAAGTGGTCGTCCGGCCGGCCAATGCTTTGAAGGAGCTGATGGAAAACTCACTGGACGCAGGCATCATGGGGGTTTAGTAGGGATTAGGGTTCCCATAATAGGGTTCATGTTAAGGAATCCCTACCCCAAGAATCTTAAAGCCCCCCTTTTGGTCTTTTATCAAGGCAGCACTCGAATCGCCATCGTGGCGAAGTCTGGTGGCCTGAAGATGCTGCGAATCGAAGACGATGGTCATGGGATCCGGGCGGATGACCTGCCGATCCTATGTGAGCGCTTCACAACCTCCAAGCTGCGGAAGTACGAGGACCTCAGTAGCATCGGCACTTTCGGCTTCCGGGGTGAGGCCTTGGCTTCGATCAGTCACTTGGTCATAATTGGGTAACATTTTGGATTTTTATGGGTACTTAAACCCAATAAGGAATATCATTGCTAATTTTAAAAAAGCAAATCCCAACCATGAACTAGGTCATGTGGCCCATGTGACCGTGACCACCATGACTAGCGGCGACGACTGCGCACGAGTGGCTCAGTACAGTGAGAGCCAGATGCAAGGGCCGGCTAGGCCATGTGCAGGAACTCGAGGAACGACCATTGTTGTTGAGGACATGTTCTACAACAACCCAACTCGGAGACAGGCCCTCAGCAAGGAGACCATCGAACATGCGAAGGTGCTTGAGGTTGTGCAGCGCTACGCGATCCACTACCCCAAAGTCGGGTTTAGCTGCCGGAAAAACACGAGTTCGGTCTCAGAGCTGACGACCGTAGGAGGTGAGGATGTCACGGCCCAAGGCGTGATCTCCACGATCTATGGCCAGAGCTTGGCGAAGGAGCTCTTCCCGTATTCTCTGGCCTCCCAGGAGCCCAAGTTCTCTTGCACCGGCTTTGCCTCGAGCCCTAACTACATGTCTCGGTCTCTGACCTTCATCCTCTTCATCAACAACAGGCTGGTGGAGTCCGGGCCGCTGAAGAGAGCCCTGGAGGCCGTCTACCAGAGCGTGCTGCCCCGACATCAGCACCCCTGGGTCTACTTGGCCCTTGAGGTGAACCCGGCGGCCATCGACGTGAACGTCCATCCGACGAAGCTGGGTACTCCTTTGGGACATTTCTCGTTTTTCCCGTATTGGGCTTAATAAGAGGATCTTACTTAGCCTACTAATTAGCACTTGGCCGGGGGATTTAAGGCCAACCTAGGAAGATGGAGGTGCAGTTCCTTCATGAAGAGACTATTGCGCAGAAGTTGCAGGAGACACTGCTGGCGCAGCTGCAGACCATGGGTGGGTCCAGAACCTTCGTGTCTGCCCTTCCATCGCCGGGAAAGGGAGCTCCCATCGCAGAGAAGGAGAAGCCGAAGGTTCCCCAGGCTCTGCAGCTTTTGCACCTTGCCCCACCTGCGGCGACCAGAGCAAGCGCTGGGCTGGACAAGCCGGAGCCACCTGCGGTGCTGAATCCCGTTCGGGTTCGGACGGACCACCGGCAGATGTCCTTGCAGTCAATGTTCCTGGAATCCCACTCGCAGGCGGCTCAGGCAACGCAGGCATCCCAAGCAGGACCGGCCTCGCAATTGCAATTGGTGGCCGATCCCCCCGCCTCAGCTCCAAGCAGTGCTTTGAGCCAAGCGCTGGTGCAAAGTGGGCAGATGTCCGAAGAGCGCCGGGCAGCTTTCGAGGAGGCTCAGCAGCTGACATCCATTGAAGAGCTGCGCATCTCCGCGGCCGTGGCTGGCGACACCGAGCTGTCCGCGTTGGTAAACAAATCCGTGTATGTTGGACCCGTGACTCGTGAGCTGGTGCTTCTCCAGTGTGGAAAGTCTCTCTGCATGGTGAACATAGCGATCCTTGCGCGGGAGTGTGCCTACCAGCGATTGCTCAGGCAGCGCCGGGCACCGGAAATTTTAGGTGATTTGGGGGTTGAGCGCTTTAGATTTGGTCTGGAGTTTACAGCTTCCTGTGTCTCTCGGTTGGTGGCACTGGCCACTCTAAGCTTGCATGTGGGTGGTTGTCAAAGTTATGGCCCCTTTCTTGGGTACCCTAAATTTTTAGGGTACCCAAAAAGGGACCATAACTTTGACAACCACCCACATAACAGTGTACCGGCAGCCAAGAGTGCCACATCTATGGCGCGCATTGCCGCGTGCTTTCTCACATGAGTTGCCTAGATGCAGCTTTCATGTCACCCGGAGGCTAATTGGCGGCGTGGGTTGCATCACTCTGGCAGAGCCCCTGCCTTTAGATGAGCTCCTGAAGTTGCTGGGTTCTTGTTGAGGAATCTAATTTAAGTTACCATAGTCGGGATCTTTAGTAAATAACATGATGCCTTCTTATGGAAACTCACATAAAACCCCTCAACAAGAACCCAGGTTGGGTATTCAGGACCCAGACTCGGGCTACGATCCCGAACTCCATGCATCCGTGGACGTAGAGGCCATGGCATCTCGCTTCGTCACCCTGCTGCTTGAGAAGGCCGAGCTCTTGAACGCGTACTTCATGCTGCTTGGGGGTAATTAGAAATGGTTTTGGGTTTTCTTTGGTTCCTATAATGTCTAAGAAACAGCGAAAGTTATGATTGTTTCATAGTTTTTGATTTTTGGTTCCTATAATCCCTAAGAGACAGCTAAAGTTATGATTTTTGCAAATAGTTTTTGATCTGTGGTTCCTATAATCTCTACGGAACAGCTAAAGTTATGATTTTTGCTAGCGGGTCTAAGTTCAGTAGATCAACGGGGAAAAGGAGGGACCCTTAACTTAATGGCGACCCCTACCCTATAATGGGCTATAAAATGGGTATATAATGGCACTATTAAGGGTATATACCTAGGGGTCCTTATTAAGTGTCCCTCCTTTTACCCTTTGAGTAGAGGCTGGAGATCGACGTTTCGAGCAAGTGCCTCAAGGCGCTGCCAAATGGGCTGGGTCTGAAATCCGACATGGGATGTAACTTTGAGACTTTGTCATAGTTGGGCAACATTTTAAATTTTTATGGGTACTTAAACCCGATAAGGAATGAAAATTTAGATTTTAATCCTATCCCAACCATCAACTAGGAGACGCTGCCGCTTTTTCTCGTCCGGCTTTGTGCCGAAGTGAACTGGGAGGAAGAGAAGCCCTGTCTTGAAGGTATCTGTCAGGTGATCGCCGATTTCAGTGCGGAGCTCTTGCTGCCCAGCGACGCCGAAGCTGACATCTACCAGCGGGGCCGGGCGGCTGTGGAGGAGCTGAATGCCGCCGTCCAGTCCGGTGAGTTTGAAGACATCGTCGCGGCTTCCGCGGCGAAGAGGCAGCGCACCACGGAGGATCTGCAGGGCCTCCGATGGCTGCATGAAGCCCTCCGGAGGGATGGGGAGTGCCAGTGGCCCCGAGAGCTGGCGAAGGATGGCACCTTCCTGGAGTTGGCCTCTTTGGATCAGCTCTACAAGATCTTCGAAAGATGCTAAGGCCATAAAACCCCTAAATCCCTAAACCCTAAACCCGAAAGATCTTCGAAAGATGCTGAACTTTTCTCTTCGCCGCCCTTGGCTCTGACTATCCTTCGGAGCCGGATGCAGGTCGTGTAGGTGGGCCTGATTGTGATGGGGGGTCAGCGCAATCCGTGTTGAAAGACAGTCGCCAAGCTTGTCCCGCCGAAGCGGGGTCCGTTCTGCGGGAGGCGAAAAATAAATTCTTGGAGTTTTTCAACGGTTTGCATCGGATCTGAGTTCTTGACGATTGAGGGTTGTGCTTTCAGTGCCTCTGTCGTGGACTGCTCGCTAAGTTCTCATTCCCATGTTCCCGCACTACGCCTCTGGCACAACGGGGAGTTGCCTGGCGGGTGCCTACCGCACGGCTGCGGAGCTGTGCCCCGGCTTTGGGTAGGTGAGCTGTTGCTTCTCTGATAGTGTAGAATATATACTACCGAGGCGTTAATAATGAGATTAGGGTTATGCGGTATAACTGACCATAGTCATGATGCAGATTCCAAGCTGTTTGATACCTAGAGCCAGCCCCAGACTCCCCCCGCAGCACTGCAGATGGATTCTATTCAGAGTGATCCGCGGAGGTACTGCACGCCATTCCTCTCCGTTCTTCCACCTTTTTATGGCCGAAGTCTCAGTGCTCCGTGAAATCGCCTCCAGGATCCGCGCTTTCGCGTCCGACGGGTTGGTAAAGCGATTGAAGGGCAGCAAACATCACAGTCATGTTCTCTCACTTCAGTTTGTAATACATAGTATCCTTGTATAGTTAGCGCTCATTTCCCTTCATCGTCCCCGCAGAGTTATTCTACTATCTCCCCCAGAGCCTGTTCTGCTTACTAAGACCCCCACGCTATCTGAGCTACCAGCTACAAGGCATCTCTCGGATGGGTGTCATTGACTGTCCATCGTTGTCACATCCTAAGCCCTAAACTCTCTTTAAACCCTAAACTAGAAAGCCTAAACCGCTAAATCATAAGCCCTCCCTGAACCTTTGAACCCCATGCCTCGAAGCTTGAGCCCTCAAGCACTCACAGCCCGAAACTTCTGGATCATCTTACCTCCATAGCACCGGGATCATCATTCTTCTCTTGCAGTCTCTAGAATCCTCGAGGCTTACAATACACCTTATTCTAAGCACTAAGCCCGACTTCCTTTAACCTCCAGGACCCCTTAACCTTAAAGCCCCCCCACACCGAAATCACCGAAATCCGAAGGGCTAAAAGCCGCATTAAAGAACTGCGGGAGCCCTGCCAAGAGCACTTGTTGAACGCTTAGAATGCAGAAGCCAAAGGAAAAGGAGCGACAAAAAAAAAAAGAAGCCAAAGATTCGGAGATGAATACCATTCATTAGGGCTCCTTAATACAACTGGCTATACGATAGGATACTTCCCAACCCTGTTCTGATGGTTAAATCTACTATATGGTTATGATAACCGCGGACATAGCCCCCTCTAGACCTGTGCAGAGGGAAGTTACTAAGGCAGCTATATCCCTAAACCCTAAACCTTATAGATCCCTTATAGGAACCCTTACAGGAACCCTTACAGATCCCTTTAAAGGCACCCCCAATGGGACCCTACTCATATGGAGCTGTTTCGAAGAAGCTCCGAGCACCAGCCAGAGACTCCAACATCCATTAATTAAGGAGTATACCTTAAAGGGCTCCTTAAAGGGATCTAAAAGGGTTCTATAAGGGAAGTAAGGAATACCTTAATTTTTAGCAGGACCCCGAATATGATTTAAGGAATATTCCTTAATTAAGGGATATTGGAGTCTCTGGGTATCGGAGCCCTAGGTCACCGCCTGTACGTGGCGGCCATGAAGAAGCGCATTTCGGAGACGATTGGCGAGAGGGTGCCCTGGATTTACCTTTGGTTAGTAGGGAATGGAAGAATGGTAGTAATAGTAGTTATATGGTAGTAATATGATAGTAATATGGTAGTAATCTGGTAGTAATATGGTAGTACTAGTAGTTGTAATTGTACCCCATTCCTCCATTCCCTACTAACCAAAGGTAAGTGGGAAGAGCATGGGGCCTTCGCAATGTCAAGCAGCATTGTCCAGGAATGCAGGTCATCTTCCAGGGTGTTGTGCGGTTATACATGTGGGCGGTGGTCAAAATTAGGGTCCCTTTTTGGGTACCCTAAATATTAGGTGCCGTATTATAATAGGGACCCGAAAAGGGACCCTCATTTTGACAACCACCCATGTTTCGAGGGTTTGATAGGAATTCCAAGAACCTGTATTGTGAAGTTGTCGCATGCATCGCGATAGCAGCAAAGGACTTGTCTCTTGATTATCCCCTAGACCCTAAACCCCGCACCCCTGGCACATGCAGTCGGAAAAGGGCCCGCAAAAAAAACACACACACCAAACCCAATACCCCAGGCCTTCACATTCAACCCGGGACTCGCAAACCTAAGCCCTAAATCGACCACCTTGGAACCAGGGCAAGAATGTGGACCACATTCTGTTCAGCTTTCACGGAGTGCCGGAGGCCAGAGTAGAAGCCGGAACAGTGCTTGCTCGCATAAGTAACTAGGCTAGTAATGGTAATAACTAATAAAAGCTTCAGGAGGACTAGTGGTACCAAAGCAATTCCGGCAGGGATCTTGGTCGTGATGACTACTCGTTGACGAAGCTTAGGTTAGTCGTAGAGTGTGTCAAGAAAGCAATAATGATTTGCAAGTCATAGGAGGAATCGAGAAGAACGATACAAGCTGTGCATGTTTGCATGTGTGTGTGTACGTGTGTATGTAGGTAGGTATGTATGTCATACTCACTTTTGGGCCTGTAGCTAGTCACCAACTGTGGTGCCATAATGTACTATGATCACAGCTGTCAGCTAGCTGGCAGCCGCATGGTCATCGCGTTTTCCTTGTCGTCGGTCATTACGAAGGCCTTCTGCTCATGACAAGTATCCTCTTTTGCAGTGCTGTGCGTACCTCTTGTCATCTTCAGTCTGAATATGGGGGTTTCCGAAAATAGGGGACGCCAAGATAGTACCTAAATAGTAGGATCCTTATTATCAAAACCCCAAAATAGGGTACCCCTCCTATTTTCGGAACCTCCCATATCAAATCCAAGGCGGTTCTGAACCACCAAAGGTTCCCAAAGTGTGACAAGACTGGGTCGTCCCTTACAGGTCCCCTGCAAGGGCACCTTGCTTAAGGGTCTCCTATTCTGGGACTCAGGCTTCAGGTTCAGGGTTGAGGGTTGAGGTTTCTGGTTTGGGTTTAGGGTTTAGGGTTTAGGGTTGAGGGTTTAGGGTTAGGGTTTCTGGTTTGGGTTTCTGGTTTGGGTTTAGGGTTTAGGGTTGAGGGTTTAGGGTTGAGGGTTTAGGGTTTAGGGTTGAGGGTTTAGGGTTTTGGTTTCTGGTTTGGGTTTCTGGTTTAGGTATGGCCCGGTGTTCTCCCCACAGACATTGCAAAGACCAGGATTGTGCTTTGGGATAATCTTTGAGTTCCCTTGTATCCTTATAAGGGGAACTTATTCATAAAACATTTTCAAAGGGTTTAAAGCACAACCCAGAGACCTGAACCCTGCAGGAACCATGACTTTAAGTTTGCACCTTAAACGGTTTAGGGTTTAGGGTTTAGGAAACGTTTGTAACCCGAGGTTTGGGGTACCAAATACCCCTATTAAGGGCCATATTCCATGGTTTAGGGACCCAAACCCAAGGGTACAAAGGAAAACTCCTTGACAGGAACAATGCTCCCGGACCGACACGACCAAAAGCTTCTGCAACAAGAGTCCTTCTGCCGTGCTTGAATCTGCCGTAGGCAGTCTTCTATAAACCCAAAACCCAAGACCCTAAACCCGAAACCCTAAATCCTAAACCCTAAGCCCAAAACTCTAAACCCTAAACCCAACACTAAACCCTAAACTCTAAACCCAACACTAAACCCTGACCCTAAACCCTAAACCTAACAGCCTAAACCATCAGCCCCTAAGCCCACCCCCACGTCTGCGAATCCGAAGCCTCTCAAGACCTGATCCGAAGTAGAGGTTAGCCCTTATAGCAAACCCCAGAAAGTTGGAGCGTAGATTTAGGATGATTCATACTTTACACAAAGGGAGTAAGGCTAATGATGTTCCAACTTTTCGGCTTCTACTGTAACTCCCTGGTGCTTAGTAGGGAATGGGGGAATGGATCCTTACAGTGGTCCCTATACAATCCCCAGTAATAGTCACCACAAACCATTCCCCTATTCCCTGCAAAGCACCAGAACCGTACTAGATGTTGAAACTCCCTAAACACCTAAACCCTGAGACTCCGCTCTATACCTCAGAGTTACGTAAGCTTTCGAGGCCTATGGGCTGAAGCAGTTTTATCAGATGCACGAGTAGGAGTAGGAGGAGGAAGAAGGGGCGTAGGAGTAAGCAGAGGGGCGGAGTTGGAATTGGAGTGGGAGCCGAGGGGGCCGGGTGGGCGTGGCAGTGGGAGTATGCGGGCTGCACACAGACTCGTAGCACTTAGAGGTTGCAGGCATCAGCAAGAGGACAAAACACAAAGACGATGAAGAAGAACGATGGTACGTAAGACGAAGGAAGGACCACGAGACTCGCAGACACCTCGACGACTTTCTACAGGTTGTGGGTTCAAGGCACATAGAAGCCTGATAGTAACCCCTTCTGGTATCGGGGCCGGAATATTTAGTACTCATGTCCTCTTATACTTCTATGACCCCATTCTAGAAAGGAACGCCCCAGCTATCTAGTAATAACATCCCCTTCCAGTCGCTAAACAATTCTACGATATACACTTCTACGGTTGATGATATAAATCCTGCATGACCTTAAGGACCCTAAACTATGGGAATTATGGTATATTCCTTATCATGGGTAATGTAGGATTTATACCATCAACCGTACCACAAAGCGTGGATCCTTCTTTTGAGCTCGAAACCTTGGAACTCGAGGGCAGAGCTGTTCAGTTCGGACTTTGAGGTTGGCGGGATTTAGGGATGAAGGGCGCTAAGGTTTCAGGCTACTATAAGGGTACTATAAGGGTTACTGTAAGGGTAGAATTAGCTTACTATAAGGATACTACGGTTGATGATATAAATCCTGCATTACCCATAAAAAGGAATATACCACTATTCCCATAATTTAGGGTTCTTAAGGTAATGCAGGATTTCTACCATCGGTTTTAGGGGGGTTTTAGGGCTTTAGGTTAGAGCTTGATCTTTGGGGATTTACGGTGTTTGGGACTCAGGTTTCGAGGTCTACTTAATATCAGGCTTCAGGAATTTTAGGGTTCGCGGATTTTTGCTGTTGGGGTTTCAGGGTTTAGGGGTTCAGGATGTAGGGCTGGGGTGTCATGGTTTAGGGGTTCAGTGGTCAAGGGTTTAGGGTTCAGGCGGGAGGGTGTTGGAGTTTAGGGTTTAGTGGCTAAGGGTTTAGAGATGACGCGTATTGGGTTTCATGGCATTGACAGGGGTCCGATTGTTCAGGGTTCTGCATTCTATACCAAGCCCTTTTCTTTTGAAGAGACAGACTTTCGGATAGGGGCGAGAGTTTTTGTGGTTTGCGTGTACGGTTTAGGGTTTAGGGCAGGGCTTGCGCGTACTTCTTTATGCATTGCAGGTGCAAGTTGCTGCTCCATGCTGCAGAAGGAGAACAGGCAGCCGCAGTTGTGTATACCATTCCTTCAGGTTCCGATCATAGTCATGGTATGATATACCCCCAAACCCTACTCCTACTCCTTAAAGACCCTAAACCCTAAACCCTAAACCCCTAAACCCTAAAAATTATGGCATAGTATACCCCCCCCACAACCCTAGTCCTTAAGGTTTCGATCGTCGTGATGGAAAAATCTTCCCTTGAATCAAAGGGGAAAAGGAGGGACGCTTAATGGGGACCCCTACCCTATAATGGGCTATATAATGGGTATATAATGGCTATATTTAGTATGGGTATATACCTAGGGGTCCTTATCAAGGGTCCCTCCTTTTCCCTTGGATTAAAATAAACCCTTTTCGGATAATTAAGGATGCTACATTTCCTTTCCCCGGATCGACGAACAAACCAGGACTTCCCTTGTTGGAGCGATGACTGTCCAGCACGCATACTATAGGGGCCTTAAGAACTAATTGTCGGGGCCCATTATAGTATAAATATGTAATAAGGAAGCCTGCCAAGATTATTTAGGCCCCTACAGTACTGTCTCTTTGCTTCTTATGTGAGGGTTTAGGATTTAGGTTCGTTTCTCCCACGACTTGGTCAAGCCTAGGTATCTAAAATCATGGATGGGGCCGTCTTTTTGCAAGTGCAAGCAGATTCGCAGTGTGAGAGTTTGTGCATTTGGCTGACTGTGAGTAGTCTCTGTATTGCTACAGTTTTTGGTGGTCCAGGTGCCTTCTGCAGCCAAGAATATTCGTTTCACCAGTGCTGTTCTTGCTCTCCTAGCCCCCTTTAACCCAAAATCCTGAACCCTAAACCCAGAACCCGGAACCGTACTCTACATCTACGGCAAGCCCCTCTATTCCTGTCGGCGTGCGTCTCGTCGGGAAGTGCCGCTTCAAGCCCTAAGCCCCCTGAGGCTTCCGAAAGCTCGAACCCCTTCGCGTTCATGAGCCCAATCACCGCTTCAGGGTCTAGGGCCAGGGTTCAGGGTTTGAGGTTGACAGTTTAGGGTGGACCACCCCAAACCCGACTGTCCCCAACCCTAAACCCACTTATCCGAATAGCCCTAATGTCCTATGGAAAAAGCGCCCTGGGCCGTAAAGCTCCACACCTGAAAGATCCTGAACCTAGTAGTCGAGTAGGTAACCGTTAACCCTCTCCTGGGTGGTAGAGTCCCTATATAACCCCTGTAGAACCAAAAAGCTTAACCTTTAGTTCCCCATGATACCCGACAAGTAGGTGAAGGCCTGGTGCATTCGTGAAAGGAACTGCTACCGTGCTCAGTGCTTTGAGACAGCCCGGCTGCCAAACCGCCATGCTTGGAGTTCAGGGGGAGGGGCCTGGTTTGGGCCTTAAGGCCTTCTTTTCTGAGTTCTTGTTAGGGAATTTAGTGTATGTTGCCATCGTAAAAAGCCCTCTGATGTAATTTAGATTTGCATCATTGCATTCTTGCAACTTACAAACAAGAGCGTAGTATTGTCCAGGTCAGACTGTCGAGGTTCGTGTAGGTAGAGGGTTGCCTGGAGTGGAGCCTTGCTTGGTTTTGGGCTGTATGGCTCTTCAAAGTTCTGCAGTATTGGGATGTGAGCCTTCACGAACAGAGTCTGGCTGACCTTGATTCTCACACAGACTGAATTCCCAAATACACGGCATTGTTTTCGCGCTTTGTGGCTTCGGGGTTTAATCTAGGGGCTTGACTTACTCCTGGTGTGAGCTGTTGAACAGGAGGGTCACACGTTGATTTCCCACGGTTAGCTCGATCAGGTGCAAGAGACACTCGGCAATGACTCGGTATGGTATATTCCTCACGGTTGAGAGCTTAGATTTTATGGTTTAAGTGGTATGTACTGCTACTACTACTACTAATACTACTAGTACTACTACTAGTACTACTACTAGTACTACTACTAGTACTACTACTACTACTACTACTACTACTACTACTACTACTACTACTACTACTACTACTACTACTACTACTACTACTACTACTACTACTACTTCTACCACTAACTACAATAATATTCATAATAACAAAAATCCTGCTACTTCGATGGCTACTGCCATACCAGGCTGGCCTACGAGCTGGGGCTGGAGGATGGTCGTTGGCCGCTGCCTCGGGAAAAAGAGCAGCTCTTAGGTACTGCCCCCCATGCATAGGGTTTAGGGTTTAGGGTTTGGGTTTAGGGGCCCCATGCAGTAAGAGTCTATAAAAGGGCTACTAATAAGGTCCCAATATATCTATACTATGAATATTACCCAACTATTACTGAGTGGGAGCCGTACCCAAAACCGCTCTTTCTTGAGGGGCTTACAGGGGTTCTATCGGGAACAAAGGCTTTTTGTAACGGGGTCTATAGGTTTTCGTAGGTTATAGGGGTTTATGGAGGTTTATGGGGCTTTATGGGGGCCTTTGTGTGTTTTGCGGTCTTTAATCGGTTCATATTCGGTTGAATAGGGGTTCTATTCGGTTTTTCGGGTCTCGCGCTTCGTGTCTGAGGGCTTAAAGTTTCAGGCGTTCTGGGTTTAGGGTTTCAGACTCTGAGCGTTTAGGGCTAAGAGTTTGAGAGTTTAGGGTTTAGGGTTTCAGATTCTGCGCGTTTAGGGTTTAGGGTTTGAGAATTTTGCGCTTTGTTTTTCCTCTTGTTTGCTCTGCCCTTCCTACCGCTTCTATTTGTTTTGTTCTCAGCTTAGGCTTCGTATGGCTGGCATTGCTCTCATTTCTGCTCTGGGAAAGCCCCCTAAACTCCAAACGAGAAACGCTAAGCCCCAAAACCCTAAACTCCCCTAAGCCCCCAAAACCCTAAACCCCTAAACCCCCTAAGCCCTAAACCCCAAAACCCCCAAACCCCAAACCCTAAACCCCAAACCCTGCTAAACCCCCAAAACCCCGAAGCCCCCCAAACCGCCTAAACCCTAAACCCTGCAAAACTCCTAGAAACCCCAAAGGTCTATTGGCTTTCAAAGTCGTCTGACACTGCGTGGCACCATTGAGCTTGAAGCTGAGACTCTGCTTGTGGCATAGGGCCTTGGGGTCAAAAGGGTCAAGGGCCGATAGGGTGTAGGATGTAGGGCCTATAGGGTTTAGGGTTTAGGGTCTGTAGGGTTAAGGGCCGATAGAGTGTAGCCTATAGGGATTGGGGTTTAGAGCTTATAGAGTTAGGGCCGATAGGGTGGAGGGCCTATGGGGTTTAGGGTTTAGGGCCTATAGGGCTTATGGTTTCGGGTTTCTAGGCTTGAACTATACGAACCCTTGGCTTCTTAGAGTGGCAAGGTGAACACGCCATTCCACGGCTTGGCTTTTAGCAGTTCAGGCCTTTTGGGCTTGAGGGGTTTTGGAGCTAGAGGCTTGGGGTTGAAGGGTTTCGGGGCCTAGGGGATTAGGGTTTGGGAGTTTGGGGTTAGGGTTTTAGGGCTTTTAGGGTTTATTGCAACCCTATGAGTGAATCAACGATGGTGTTCTGAGTTCTGAGCCTGGAGGTGAGCATTTTACGGGTTTCCGCGGTTCGGAGGTTGGGTATAGGGGTTTAGGGTTTAGGAGTTAGGGTTTAGGGGGTTTGCAGGCTCACTTTAGGGGTTTTTGGAGTTCAGGTTCGGGCCATTGCAGGAGCTGTTTCTGCATCTGCAAGAGCCCCTACGTACTTGTCAGCGGATAATATGGTTCCTCAGAGTTCCGTTATAGGCAAAATCTCAATCCTCCAGCACCCCCTGTGCCCCACAGCTCTAGTCTCACTATTTAGGCCCCTCTATTACAATACCGGAAACTCAACCCTAGAACCTAAACCCAAAGGCTAAACCCTAAACCCAAATCCTAAAGCCAAACTCTAAATCCAAAGCCTTAAATACGAAACCCCTAAAGACCCTACTTGGAGAGTCGGGGGACTTAGTAATTGGTTATTTTAGGGACTTATGAGTACCCTAACCCCAATTAGGGTCCCTTTTAGGGTACTTATAAGCCTACTTACTACCCACTTACTAAGTCCCCCGACCCTCCAAGTAGACCTCCAGCCCAGGTGGATCAAACCATACACAGACGAGGCAGCCGACGCCTTTCGACCCGGGGACTGCTCCGCATCTTTCTGGGTTTTAGGGCCTGATGAGGGTTTAGGGTATTAGGGTTTGGGGTATTAGGGCATTAGGGTTTAGGGTATTAGGGTATTAGGGTTTAGGGTTTGGGGTATTAGGGTTTAGGGTTTAGGGTTCAGGGGCAATTAGTGCTACTATCCCGTTATAGTCCTGATATAACGATGTTGTACTATATCGCCACCGCACTCTATCAACACCATGTTTACAGGGGCTGAGGTTTTGGGTTAAGGGTTCAGACCGCATCCTTGCCAGGGGTTCGTGGAGCTTGCGAAGAAGGGAGTGCGCGGCGCCTATGGAAAGCCAAGTTTCTGGTTCCGGGGTTTCAGGTTTAGGACTTAGGATTTAGCATTTTAGGGATGGTGCTGCCTTGGCCGAACAGAACTTTCGCGAGGCAGTTCGACTTGTTACGGAGCTTTACGAAGCACTTCTAGCTTCACGCAAGTACTCCTGCCCCTGCGAGTACCCCCTGCACGTGTCACCCTGATTGCTTCTTTTTGTGCTTGTTGCCGTTGAGGTTATTGTCAACCTCATGTTGGTTTTCCCTTTGTGTTGTCCTGTGAGTTCATTGCAGTTCGTCTGCTGTGGCTGAGGAAGAAACTGGCGGTTGTCGCCCCGTCCTTCACGGCAGATTGCGTCGAAACTTTGGAGGACACTGAATGAACATTGCCAGCGGCGCTTTCAGAGCCGCGGACATAGATAAGGTCCCCTGAACCCTTAACTTGCAAACTATGCTACGGTTAGAGGAAAATACTGTCATCCCTCAATGCCCAAGCTTGTCCTTCTACCAAATTCGCCCCTGAACGCTAAACCCAAAATTCGCCTGCTTACACCTTGACAGCTTCCTTTCCAGGTTTCAATACCAAAGAAGTCCATGAAAGCCCAAGATACCTTGCAAAACCTAAATCAAATCCTGCACCCTCAGCGCCAAACCCGGAGCCCCTTCGTGGACCATCGGTTCTACGTTGAAGATTCGCCACTGAGGAGGATGTATACTGCAGGGGTTCTGCACGGGTTCTGTAGCTGCAAGGGTTTGGCGTTTTGGGTCTAGGGTTACCCGGAGCAGGATTCTCCTTCAGACTCTGCTTGGAGAGTTTTTGGGGCTTAGGGTTTACCTGTAGCCGAAAAGACCTACCTTTTTGGGTCTCCATATCTTGGTTTCTATATATAGTTTCCCAAAAAGGTAGGTCTTCTGGGCCACAGGTGGGGTTTAGGTTTCATGGCGAGGAACCCATCAGGGTTCTGATCGGCTTCCACGGGCTTCTGTAAGTGTTCGGTAGGAGGTTCTTATGGGTTTGCTGGGTGAAGGGGTATAGGTCCTACACCCCTGAACCCAGCCAACCTACTGTGAGAAAGCTTAAGGTTAGGCACAGGGTTTATGGCTTGATGGAACCAACTGTTCTTGGTAAGTTGGTAGTAAGTAGACTTATAAGTACCCTAAGAGGGACCCTAATTGGGGTTAGGGTACTCATAAGTCCCTAAAATAACCAGTTACTAAGTCCCCCGACCCTCCAAGTAAGGATTCGAAGACCGATCCACCCTGTAAACTGCTCGACCAGAACCCCTTAAACCCCAGACCCTCAGTTCTTCACCCTCAAGCCAAAAAAGCACACCGTAAACATCCACATCCCTGAACCGTATACTCCCCCAAGCTTGAAAGCTGCCACCCAAAATATCGGAATTTTGCTTCCTGATTGAACAAGCATTAAACTAGCTGCTGGGACCTGGCCCAGAAGCCTACAGAATGAATCTTATTCCCTAGGAAGAGCAGCTTTGCCGAGTTGTCGGTCAAAAGACATAGAGCGCTTACAGGAACCCTGAAAGGAGTGCCAGAAAGCCGCCTAAGAAGAATTCCTAAAAGGAGTCTCAGCCCTCAACCCAAACAGCAAAATCCCCCTACACCCTAACCTCCAACCCCTTGACTTTAAAACCGAAGCCCCTACACCCTAACCCCTTAACTTTAAACAGCCCTAAACCCTAAACCCGACAAACCCTAGACCTAGACCCTAAACCCTAAACCCAAGCCGAATGCAGATCAGGCTAAGGTGCAAAGACGTGACAGGGGCGTTTGAGGAGGGTTCGGAAACACTGATCTTGAAGTTCGTTTTACCTAGTCTGTGTTTGCAATAGCAGGCTGATGTTGGCCATCACGCTTAAAAGAAGCCTAAACCCGAAACCCCTAAGCCCTAAACCCCTAAACCCCCAACCCTAAACCCAAAACCCCTAAGCCCTAAACCCCTAAACCCCCAACCCCTAAACCTCAAACCCTGGGTCTTCTCCCGCCTTCTCCAGGAGCTTGGGATCACCGGTCGCGAGGATTTCGAGGCGGCCGGCGGCGAGGAGCTTGCCACGATCTCAGTTCTGCTCTTTTCAGGATTTAGGGTTTAGGGGTTTAGGGGTTTGGGGTTTAGGGTTCTGTTCCTTCGTCTTCTTATCCACTTCTTCTTCTGGTTATCACTACTGTTGTGACTCTATTTACTGTTGCTGTTACTACTGTTGTCATTACTGTTATTACTGTTGCCGCTACAACATCTAGCTATTGCGGTGAATACTGTGTTGCTTTTTAGCATGTTTCGTATGATTATTATGCATACTTGTTTTTTTTTCTAATGTTGTTACTATCAGTATTTTTATTACGGTGAATATGAATATCTGTATGATGATTATGATAACTCTTCTTCTTCTTCTTCTTCTTATGATGGATATCCTTCTTGTTATGAGGATGGCTACAATGCCTGCTATCGTTTGTTCAGTATCAACACGATGACGCTGGTCATGTTTTGTTGTTCTTCTGACCAGTGTTGCTATGAGTATAGGATTCTAGGGCTAGGGGTTTCGGGGTTAAGGCATTCCGGTTTTTCCAGTTTACCACCGCGTTAAACCATGTTGGGCCACTGTGTAACCACATTTCCTGATTAAGATACTTTGTCGCCCCCTTCTAAGCCCTTCTGGAGACCTATAAACCACCAACACGTTACCCTAATTCCATCGAAAGACCTCGGCCATTTCGACTTTTCAGAAACCCCTAGGCTCAGCTTCGAAAAAAGCAGCACTAAGTTCCTCAGTAATGCCCTTTTGCCCTTTTTGTTTCAGGGTCTCCTTATTAAAGCCGAATATCACAGAAAGGATACCCTTAGTACAGAGGGGCTAACCCTAACCCCTAAACCTCTAAACCCTTAAACCCTAAACCCCGAAACCCTAAACCCTAAACCCGTAAACCCTAAACCCCTAAACCCTAAACCCCTAAACCCTAAACCCCAAACCCTAAACCCTTGAGAAAGAGCCATTACATTAAAAAAAAAACCAAAACCCTAAAACTCAAAAGTGTAAGCTCAGGTGGTCATCCCTTGCCTCAACAGCTCCGAGCACTGGGCCACTGGGGCCGAGCCTGGAGGGCTTAGGGCTTTAGGGTTTAGGGTTTAGGGTTTGGGTTTGGGGTTTACGGGTTTAGGGGTTTAGGAGTTTAAGGGTTTAGGGGCTTAAGGGTTTAGGGGTTTAGAGGCTTGAGTTTAGGGTTTGGGGTTTAGGGGTTTAGGGTTTTAGGGGTTTTATAAGGGATCCTATAAGGGATCTATAAGGTATCCTATAAGGGATCCTATAAGGGATCTTATAAGGGATCCTATAAGGGATTTATAAGGGATAAGGGATCTATAAGGGATCTATAAGGGATCTGTAAGGGTACCATAATGGGGTTTAGGGGTTTAGGGGTTAGGGTTTTAGTAGTTTAGGGGTTTTAGGGGTTTAGGACCTAGGGGTTCAGGGTTTAGGGGTTCAGGGTGAAGGATTTGGGGCTTTTGGCTTTGGTTTTGTTTTTGATTTAGGGTTTTTGTTTTGATGATCGTAGAATGTAGAAGCTAGGTAGGCCACTGAATCACTGGGTTGTTTTTCATTTTCCTTGTTGGGTTATACCAGGCTGTTCAGTGGTACACTTTTTTACTTTCAGGTTTCTGGGTTTCTATTATAGAAGAAGAAGCTTAAAAAATATATACTTTTTCCCAATGGGTTACTGAACAGCCTAGTATATAAGAGGATCCTATTTAAGATGGTTTTTTCAGAGGCTCCATAAGGCTCACCTAGGAAGATGTTTAAAGGATAGTCTTGTTACTTGTCTTGTCAGGTATTTATGTTAAAGAGCGTAGGAGGCGGATTCTGCTTGTTTGGAAGGGTGTTAAAGGGTTTGGGGTTTAGTTTTGGCTCAAGTGATGGGGGATGATGAGGGTTTGGTAATGTTTTGGGATCAGGCTTTTGGGGGATGTCGGGTTTGGGTTTGGATAGATGCTGAGGTTTTTTCCAGTTTGGTGTTTTGGGTCTTGGGCTACGGGAGACCCTTGAGCTACATGATGACGTTGAGGAGACCCCGGACCACAACGTCTACCTGCATATGTCCTCAGAGTCAGTCGTCGCCGCTATGCGGCGGGTGCGCATCCAATGCTCCCCGCCACGCCTCATCCGGCACGGCTACAATGAGTCGATCTTCCGCGTTTCCTTCCAACACATCAGTCTGTTTGTCTGCCTGACCCTGGCGGCCGTATGCTGGGATTGGTGCACGATATTACGTGACTACTTTGACTCAGACGTTCACATTCAACTGCATTTAGCACGACTGCCACCTTTGGCGTTGCTTCATGCTTGGTGTTCAGGGTTTCGAGTTCAGGAAGATGAAAGTTATCTCATGCAGCTTCGCGTTGTAGACCAAGGGTTTTTTGGGGTTTGGGGTCTTAGCTTACGGTTCCCTAAACCCCAAACCCCCAAACCCCTAAACCCCAACTGATTTCAGGACTGTGGGATGTTGGCAGTAACAATGCTTTCATTCATTATTATACCCCGCAGTCAGGCTCCCAAGCTGTAGGGTTAGTTTCGTGTTTTAGGGTTTAGAGAGCAGGGTCGAGGTTACGGGTTGGATCCTAAATTCTAAATTTTACATCCTAAACCGGTAAAAAATCCGAAGCCCCAAGCCCTAGACACCAAACCCCTAAACCCAAGTCCCTAAACCCTACACCTTAAACGCTGAACCCAAAATCCTTAAACCCTCAAGCCCTAAACCGAAAACCTGATTAGACCACACAAGATACTAAACTAGACCTTACTCTACACTACACTACACTACACTACACTACACTACACTATACTATACTATACTATACTATAATGTATTATGTCGGGTCGTTTTTAGGGGGCTTCCTTCCTGGCTTCCAGGTGAAGAACCTAGCCCAGATTGTCCGCGAACACATCGCGGAGACGGTGCGCAAACTTACCTGTCGGGTTGGGGCTTCGGGTTTAGGGCTCAGGGAGGGTTGAGAGTTTAGGGAGGGTTTAGGGCTGTCAAGGGTTTTGACCCTAAACCCTAAACCCCTAAACCCTAAACCGTAAACCCTAAACCCTAAATTCTAAACCCTTCGGGTGTTTAGAGTTTGACACGTGGCAGTTTGACGGCGTATCAGCCTGGAAGCCCAAACCCCAAAGCTTAAAAGTAGACACCCTTGAGCCCAGTACTCGAGAACCACAAGGCCCGAATAAAAGCTTTGGATCCCCTGGTGCTTATAAAAAGGAATGGGGGAATGGATATTGGGGACTATTATTGGGGTACCTCAAGGGATCCACTCCCCGATTCCCTACTAAGCCAGACAGTAGAACCCTAGACCTGAACGCCAAAGCCTAAGACCCCGAGCCGTGAACCTGGAACGCGAGCTCGTGACCTGGGCTTGAGGGTTTCGCATAGAGATCTTCTACGCAGTGTTCGGGGATACATGGGCTCTGCTTGGGAGTAGCTGGGGCGATCTATCAATGAGGGCTTGGTAGAAGCTGTGGAGGATTACAGTGAGGGTTGAGGGTCTTGGGCTTCGTTGCGTGGCTTTCAAACCTCAACTCCAAGACAACTGCCAGACTCCCAAATCAAAGTAATATAGGGTCCTTAATAGTTTCCTGTACTATGGTGGGGCTTCCTTAATATGAGTTTTTCTTCATGGGCCCCCAAACCCTATTCTAATTCTTACTCGGCCCCTATATTAGCTCCCGAGCCCCATGCCAGGCACGCGACCCCATCGATGCCATCCAGACGTCACGTGCACGACAGCGCGATCCTCAGGTTTGTGGCTTCAACCAAGGCCTTGCACTTTAAAATAAGGGCTTTAATATTTACCTAGACTATATCAGGGGTTTCTTGCTATAGTTGTAGTATAGTGGCCCCAAAATCCTTTTCTAAGTCTTAAGGCTCCTACATTAGGGCAGCAGCAATC
Source organism: Symbiodinium sp. CCMP2592 (assembly GCA_905221615.1). Taxonomy (NCBI): domain Eukaryota; class Dinophyceae; order Suessiales; family Symbiodiniaceae; genus Symbiodinium; species Symbiodinium sp. CCMP2592. The sequence goes on along the minus strand of CAJNDT010000034.1, from coordinate 106,895 downwards.
TCATGTCAGATGGTGGCGGTGATGATGACGATGGAGAGAGGCCATGAAGGTTATGAAGAGTTTTACAATGCGATCGCCTAGGAAACTTTTCAAGGCGGATAGAAGGGTACCACCACTTGACATGAAGCTGCATAAGAAGAGCAATCTGAGGGCGTGCCTGAAGATATGATGACGTTTGCTGATGATGATGTTGACACTCACCAAGGCGCAAAGCGTTCTGCGGTGGCTTGCTGTTGCTTTAACTGTCGTTGCAGTTGTTCCTTTTCTACTGGACAAGTTGTTACATTGCTGTCAGTACATGACTCACATGAATGGTTGTCAAAATTATGGTACATTTTTGGGTCCCCGTTATAATACGGCACTATTATTTAGGGTACCCAAAATGAGACCCTGATTTTGACAACTACCCACATGAATGGTACGTGCGAGGACGGAGGGAACGGTTGCACCTTCCCAGGCCAAAGCCCCAAAACGGACAAGGGAATGCCACAGCTCTTAGGGTCTACGGGTTTAGAGGTTCAGGGTTTAGAGGTTTAGAGGTTCAGGGGTTCAGTGGTTTAGGGTCGTGTTCTTGGGGTTCAGATTCCTGTAAGGATCTTCGAAGGGTTCTGTAAGGGCTGCCAAAACGGTTCTATGATGAGGGGTCTTCGATTAGTAGACCCCAGAGTAGAAAAGATACATATTAAAAGGTACAGAAAGGGGGTATGTTGAAATTGATCAAGACGCCTGAAGTCCTGAGCTCAAAGCCTTAAACCCCGAAAAGGTAAACAGACAAAACCCCTAGGAGTCGAATTCTATATCCAAGGCTACAAGATTCAAAGCTCCAAGCCTCTATACCAGGACCATCTGTTCCGAGGCCCCTTTCGAGGGTCCTTGACTAACCATATTATACTTCTACCAAAATACCGCCAAGGCCATATTCCCAACTCCACCTGTTATCTAGGATGCCCAGTAGTACCCTTATTCCCTTTCTGTAGTCCTAGGTTCCCTATACAGTTACCCAATACCGAAAAGGGAGCCCTTTTTATTCCTAGGTTACTGAGCATCCGAGTTAACCCCAAAACGTCTAGACCCAGAAGTGCTGTGGCGGCTTCGGGTCCCCAGAGACTCCAATATCCCTTAATATTCCTTAAATCATATTAAGGATCCTATTATAATTTGAGGTGCCCTAGGCCCGAAGCCCTGAACATTTTTCCAGTTCTTAAGGGCCTGTTCCGAGGCGTGGCTTCGAAGAGATGAAAAAATTAAGCGTTTAGGGTTTAAGGCTTAAGGTCTAGGGATTTGGGGCTTGGGGTTTAAGGCTTAAGGGCTCAGGGTTGCAGGGTTTAGGGTTTAAGGCTTAAGGGTTTAGGGTTCAGGGTTTGGGGCTTAGCTTCTTAGGGTTTAGGGCCAGCCCAGGCCTGGCTTCGAAGAGATGGAGGAGGTTCATGGGTAGCTATAAGTAGGGTCATAACGTGGGGTAACTATACTTATAACCCATATTAGGGGACTTATAACCATCTGAGGCCTGGCTTCGAAGAGATGGAGGAGGACAGCTTGCAAACAGCTGCCCAAAGCAATTTTCAGCGAGCGGCGCGTGGTTGAGAACAGGCCAAAACGAGCAGCCACCGCCCTAGCAAGACTAAACCCTACACCCGAACCCGAAAAGCCCCAGCCCTAACCCCAAAAGCCAGCAAACCCGGAACTTTATGTATACATATGTATATATATATATATATATCTGTATATATATATATATATATTGAACTGAATGTTTAAACTTGGACCTTGAGCCAACGGAAGTGCAAGCCCTAAGATCCCGAACGCGGACTGCCGCGGTTTTGGCCCGGATCTCGCTTCGCGTTCGCTCCAACCTGCTTGTGCTACATCCACTGACGGCCTTTTGCTGCTGGCACTCGTCCCTGATCATGAGGATTGAATCATACTTTTGATGTGAAGATAAGGGTTGCTGGCTAGTTTAGTTGTTGCCTCAGACATACCACTCTCTCGACGACGACGCCGACAACGGCAACTCTCGCCGCCAAAAGTGCTGTCGCTACTGTTGCTACCACTACTTCCATGATGATCGCCACAGGTACTGCTGCTGATGATTTTGATATACGAAGAAAGTACCAGTTTTTGCAATGCTTACTCTGTGTCTGCTTATTGCTACTATATTGTTACGGCGACAACACAACAAATGATGCTGCTTCCCCTACTACTGCTCATCCCATGCCTCCTGCTACTACTACGACTACTACTACTCCTACTACTCCTACAATAACAACAACAACTACAACTACACCTACAACTACAACAACAACTACTACTACTACTACTACTACTACTACTACTACTACTCCTACTCCTACTCCTACTCCTACTACTGCTACTACTACTACTACTACTACTACTACTACTACTACTACTACTACTACTACTACTACTACTACCACGACGCGCCAGCGGGCTGTTCACGCGCGCCAATTAGGAAATAAATGCTGCAAACGTCGTCCCTGCCGAGTGATTCGTATCTTGCACTACAGCCGCGTGGCGTGCAAAAGTTCCAAATATTTTTCAATTTTCGCTGCACCCTCCACGTTTTCGCTCTGTCAGAACAACCAGGCTGCATCATGCTGCACATCGCAGTAGTGCGACGGATCGCATCCCAGCAGTCCTGCTCTCTCTGCACGATAAAGACGCAAGGCCTGGAAAATGGGCTTCAAGCCAGGTTTCCGCAACAGGCGACGGGCAGACAGAAGGGTCGTGTGCGCATTGCGCGCTGCCATTCTGCCCATAGCATTGACGTTATCATGGTTGCCACATGGATGCTCTGCGGGAATGGATGGAGTCTGATCTCTGGCCGTTATCATGGTTGCCACATGGATGCTCTGCGGGAATGGATGGAGTCTGATCTGGACATTATCATGGTTGCCACATGATCTGGACGTTATCATGGTTGCTGACATGGATCCTCAGCGGGAATGGATGGAGTCTGATCTGGACGTTATCATGGTTGCCACATGGATGCTCAGCGGGAATGGATGGAGGCTGATCTGGACGTTATCATGGTTGCCACATGGATGCTCTGCGGGAATGGATGGAGTCTGATCTGGACGTTATCATGGTTGCCACATGGATGCTCTCTGCCGGAATGGATGGAGCCTGAACTGGACGTTATCATGGTTGCCACATGGACGGATGCTCTGCGGGAATGGATGGAGTCTGAACTGGACGTTATCATGGTTGCCACATAGATGCTCTGCGGGAATGGATGGGGTCTGATCTGGACGTTGTCATGGTTGCCCACATGGATGCTCTGGGGAAATGGATGGAGTCTGAACTGGACGTTATCATGGTTGCCACATGGATGCTCTGGGGGAATGGATGGAGTCTGATCTGGACGTTATCATGGTTGCCACATGGATGCTTTGCGGGAATTGCTGACGTGGGCTGTAGCAAGTGCCGATCACACTGTAATATTACCGGTGTGTTCGGCATATGACCCTAAGCAAACACCGTAAATACCGAGGGAAACGGCAGGTGCAAAATTTGGGTTTCAGTAGGTGCCGAATACACCGTAATTACCGGTGTTTTTGCCATGCGACACGAAGGAAACGCTGTAAATACCAAGTCAAAGGAGGCGCGCAAGCTGCGCGTGTACAGCCTGCTGGAGGGTACCACGACGACAACGACTTCTACAACTCCTGGTCCGAGTCCTGGTCCTAGTCTTAGTCATAGTCCTAATCCTGCTCCTACTCCTAGTGCTGCTACTGCCACTGCTGCTATTGCTGATGCCACTGCTACTGCTGCTTCCTCTGCTGCTGCTGCTGCTGCTCTTGCTGATGCTAGTACTAGTGCTGGGGCCAGGACTACTTCAACTGCAACCGCTACTGCTGCTGCTGCTGCTGCCACTACTACTACTACTACCACCACCACTGCCAGCACTGCGACGACGGCTGCCACTATGACGACGACTACTGCGAATACTATGACTGCTACGACTACTATCACTAGTACGACTACTACAATGCCAGGGACTACGACTACTGCAGCTACCATGACTACTACGACTACTAGTGCTACGGTGCTGACTGTCGCTGGTGCCTCGTCTACCCTTGGCACTAGTGCTCTTTCTCATTGTGACCCTATTGACCATGGTAGTGCTTGCTCCTGGTTACGATTGCCAATATATATGTATGTGATAAGTGATAATGTCTGGCTGTGCTATTACGTCTGACTACGGCTGCTGTTCCAGGTTCGTGTTGTTGTTTCTCCTGTTGTCGTTGTTTTCATGACTGGTGACACAAGATGAGGCGTGTCCAAGACATAACTAGCATGATCACTCTGGTGTTGCAAGTGTCATGATGACCTGATGTATTACCTGTTGCGCGAGCACTGCTGTCATCACAACCTGTCTTGCTCGAGTTGTTGTCATCTCAAAGTCAGGGGTCCAGCGACCATGATAGTTTTCGCAATACAGCCAAAAATTGTGAACAGGCCCTGCCTTTTGCAGTGGGTAGTCTCAGTTTGCAAGTCCGCCATCAGGGCGAGGTGAAGTTGTAAAGCATGAGGCTTGTCCTTGGATGTTCGATTTCCCTGTCTACTTGCCATCCAGTCCTGACCGTGTTGGGCACGGCAATCTTTGGCGATGAAGACTTTGCCCCCTGAACCCTAAACCCGAATGGATCTCATGTTGCTTGCTGCCAGCACGTGCCTCCTGACGGGAATCAACTGTTTCATCCCACGTTGAATGGTCGAAGGGCCATGGCATCTCAAACTCCTTTCAGAGTTAAGGCTTTAGGGTTTGCAGAACGACTTGGCTGTGTCAGGGTGAGTGACACAGACTACCTAGGGTTTAAGCTCAAGCTAGTGCTTCAGAAGTCTCTGGTGCATTTTCCGTTGTCTCCACTGGCGCTGCGGAAACGCTGCTGGCGGAATGATCTTTTGACATTCTGTTTCAAGAGCTCAAGGTGTGTTGAGCAAATCCGCCATGATTTCGCCTTAGGCAAAACAGCGCGGAGCATCCAACTCCAGTTTCGGGTCATTAAACCCTGGCTAAAGCCCCGAAGCAACAAACCCTGATGTCTGAAACCAGACAAAAACCTGCTGAGCATGAAAAACATACTACGCCCTAAACCCTAAGCCCTCAACCCTAAACCCCAAATCATAATGGGCCTTGACCTCCAAGCCCTGGAGCCTAACTCGATCAAGCCCTGAAGTCTTGCATATCATTACCATTATGATTATTATTATGCCCATCATGACGACCATTATGATCAGTACTATCGTCGTTATGAGTATGATTAATCTTATTACTAAACATTCGGTGTTTATTTGTCTGGTCATTTGTTTGTTCATCTACTTGTTTTTTTTATCATGATTGTGATTGCTATGGTGATTACATTATTTCAATATTTTCCTTTTCATCATTTTATTCGTTATCATCACTATTACTGTCAGTCTCGCAGGTTCTTAGTCGGGAAAGGGGGAATGGATCCTAGAATAGGTCCCTTTACGTTGTGCCTACAACCCATTCTCGCATTCTCTACTAAGACCCGGACAGTTTCGACTGCAGACTCCCAAAGCCCTGCGTTCACCCTGAATCCCTGAAAGCTAAAATCTACACCACTAGATCAGTTTAGGGTTTAGGGGTTTGGGGTTTAGGGGTTGAAGGGTTTAGGCGTTTAGGCGTTTAGGGGTTTAGGGGTTTAGGGTTGAGGGTTCAGGGTCAGATCCTCCTCGGGAGTAGTGTCAGAGCTGAAAGCCGCCCCCAGGCCCCCCCCCCCCCCCCCCCCCAAAAAAAAAAAGGTGCCTTTTAAGGGGATCCTGAAGGGTTCCTTTAAGGCATCTATAGGGTTTAGGGTTTAGGATCGGGGCCGTAGTACTTCCCTATACTATTTTGGGCGCTTCTTATTATAAGTATTGTATAATATACACCAAACCGCCTTAATGCTTGCCTATACCACTGTAGGGGCTTCTTCTTCTTATTGTATAATATACCCCAAAACCCGATTCTACTTTTTAAGGCCCTTATATTAAGCCCGAAAAGAAAGAAGCGGAGACCCTGAGCCCCAAATCCGGGTGTGAGGCACTTTAGGAATCAGTTTTCGACTTCTGTTTCATGGTTACGATGAAACCAAAGAGGTTTTTGGACATGTAGTTTTTGGGGTCAAAGGGACTTCTACTTAGGCCTCAACATCTTTGAGCTGTGCCCTTCCTGAGCCACTCTGGCTTGGGCTTTGGGATTCATGCATCAACGACGTCAGGCTTCGGGCCTAGGAGTGCGTAAGGTTTAGGGTTCACGGAGTTGGGGGAGGGGGCTGAAGGATACCGTTCAGGGTTTAGGAACCTTCGCGCCGAGGGTTGGCCGGTGAGGGTTTGCATCAGGACTCAAGGTGTCGGATATGGGCTTACATATGCTCGAGGAGCTAGCGCGCCGGGTTCAGGGTTCTTTACGCACCAACTCTGAACCCTAAAGCACTTTATCGATTTAGCTGGAGCCACTCCATGGAACTCTTCACTGCTCCCTTCACAGCACGCTGCCATGCTTGTTGTGGGTGGCGGGCTCGTCGAGAGACGGGCAGGTGGGGGTTGTTCAATGGGGATCTCTCTCAAGAGCCGTGGTTCCAGCAAATTAGGAGTTTTGGGTTCAGGGCGCATCTATGCAATATAGGTATTATTAACTTTGAATCGGGTTGGGGGGTATTTCTAGGCCCCTATAGTAGAGCCTCTTTGAAGGAGTCCCAGCATCGACCAAACCTCAGGTGCGCCAACCCAAGCCAGCCCATCAGCGCGTGTGTGCGGTGCACGGGCAACTGCTTCGGAGCACCAGCCGGGACGGACAGTGCAAGCTGCGCAGGGGTCTCTTGAGTGCATGAGTAATAATGGAGGTCAGAATAAATGGGTTTTGCTAGCTCCCAAGACGTAAAAACTCTAAACTTCAATCTAAACCTGCCTTTGCTGAAACTTTCATGCCCTGAAGCCAAAGGCGTCAACAACCCAAAACCCCAAAAGTTGCCCAACACCCTGAAGGCCCAAACCCTCAACTCGCGAGTACGGTGCCTCAGCCCTAAACCCTATGAGCTCCAAATCCTAAACCCTAAAGCCCCCTCAACACCGAAAGAAACGTGCTTCAAAGAAAAAGCCCTGAACCCGCTAAGTCCACAGCTTCACAGCCCGCTTACACCCTAAACCCAAATGGGTGGTTGTCAAAATTATGGTTCCTTTTGGGGTACCCTAAAAATAATCGGTGCCGTATTATAATAGGGACCCAAAAAACGACCCTAATATTCACAACCACCCACCTAAGGGTACCTTAAAGGGCTCAGAGACTCAGGACCCAAAAAAAGACCATAATTTTGACAACCACCCCTAAACCCTAAACCCGAAACCCTAAACCCTAAACCCTAAACTCAACTTCACAGCGCGCTTACACCCTAAACCCAAATGAGGTGCGTCCTTGTCGGCTTCGCTGTGGGCGTTCCTCAGAGAAGGAGGTTCCAAAGAGTCCTCCGGAGGCGGGCGTGCGTCGAGCCTTCCGAGGTGGGGATCAAAGGGGAAAAGGAGGAACCCTTAAAGGGGACCCTTAGCCTATAATGGGCTATATAATGGGTATATTATAGCTATATTAAGGGTATATTACCTAGGGGTCGTTATTAAGGGTCCCTCCTTTTCCCCTTTGAGGGGAGCTTCTTTTCATATTAGGGTCATTACTTGGAGGGTCGGGGGACTTAGTAACTGGTTATTTTAGGGACTTATAAGTACCATAACCCCCAAGTAGGGTCCCTTTTTAGGGTACTTATAAGTCTACTTACTACCTACTTACTAAATCCCCCGACCCTCCAAGTAGTAGTACTCTCACCATGAATGTGATGATAAGGATAGTAATAGTAATAAGAATCTGCAGCAGAACAAACATAATATTACATAGCTATAATTGTTGATTGTTGTTTGGTGTAGTTTGTACTTTTGTTTTCGGGTTTGGGGATTTAGTATAGAGGTTTCTTATGAGAGGCTTCATCGGATCTCGACACTGCTTCAGCGTCCTTCCCGGCCTTGTTTCGGGGGTCTTGTAGGAGGTATGGTGTGGTAAGAACCCTTTGACCTAGACCTAAACCCGAAACCTTACACCCTAAACCCCCAGCCCTAAACCATTTCTACATCTGCTTGTTCTACAGGGAAGATCATAGTTAGAGCAGCCCGAGGCCACAGTGGTGTTGCAGGAGGCAGAAGACGAGGTGGTGGAGGATCGGCCTCAGCAAAAGCCCTGGTTGCAAAGGCATCTGCCTCATGGAAGAGAGTCATCAGAAGATCTGCTGCTCCACTTCATGCAGGCACTTGAAAATTTAATATAGGGGCCTTAATGCCTTAATAGTTACCTATGCTTTTTTACGGGTTCCTTATTTATAGTGGGCCCCCAAACCCTACTCTGTTTATTAAGGCCCCTATATTAGTGATCCTCGTATAGTATCGCTAGTCATTGTGCTTGTGGTAAGCACTTCTAGCAGCCCCGAACAAAATTGCCAAAGTAACCCGGAACCCCTGTTGCAGGCACTGGAAGAGAGAGGTGTGCAGCTCTATGAGGCCCAAGAGGAGGCCATCGTGGAGATATTCTCCGGTGCTCATGTCGTGCTGGACACGCCGACGGGGAGTGGAAAGTCCTTGGTTGCGGTTGCGGCATTGTTCAAGGCACTTGCAGAAGGTGGCAAAGCCTACTACACCTCACCGACCAAGGCGCTGACAAGCGAGAAGTTTTTCGATCTCTGCCGACACTTCGGACCTGCTTCCGTCGGCATGGCTACGGGTGACATCTCCCTGAACCAGCGAGCGCCGTTGATCTGCTGCACTGCTGAGGTTCTGGCCAGCATTTCCTTGCATGAGGGGCAGGCTTCCAGCAAAACCCAACCCTAAGTCCCTAAACGTCCTAAACCCTGACCTTAAACCCTTTCTGGATAGAACTCTGACTGCATGCATAACGCCCAACCCCTAAACCCTAAACCCCAAGCCTTCAACCCTAAACCCTAAACTCCAAACCCCACACCCTAAACCCTAAAGTCCAGACCCTAAACCCTAAACCTTAATTCTTCACCCTAAGAGGCTTCCGGTATCACCACCGTCGTTATGGACGAGTTCCACTACTTCGCCGATCCCGACCGTGGTTCGGCCTGGGAGGTACCCCTGTGGCGCATGACCGGGCCCGGCTCCTCCACCACGATTCTAGACCCTCCAGTAGTACGCGTTTTTTAGGTTGTGTTCTTTGGGGAGTCCTCGTTTAAGCTGCACTGGTAGACACAAGGCACCCTCATCCTTGAGGAACCCAAACCCGAAAACGAAACCCCAAATCCTATAAGTCCTTAACGCCAAACACTATAAACCCTAACCCTAGAAGCCCTAAACCCTAAACCTCCCTAGATCTACTCCTATTATAAGCCGCAGAGGTTTTTGCTGATGTCTGGAACTTTGGGCGCGAACGACAGCCTCTGGGTTCTTGTTAAGGAATTTAATTCCAGTTGCCATTATAGGGATCTATAGTAATTAATTTGGTTTCCTTATTATTGTGGTATTTTAAATCAAATGCCTTAACAAGGCCTCTACCGCACACTGCAGAGACGATCTGGGAGGCCGGTGCGCGTCGTGTCCTCCCAGGACCTTGGTGGTTAAGGGCTTAGGGTTTAGGGTTGTGGACTTGGGTTAAGGGCTTAGGGTTTAGGGTTGAGGACTTAGGGTTAAGGGCTTAGGGTTTAGGGTTGAGGACTTAGGGTTAAGGGCTTAGGGTTTAGGGTTGAGGACTTAGGGTTAAGGGCTTAGGGTTTAGGGTTGAGGACTTTGGGTTAAGGGCTTAGGGTTTAGGGTTGAGGACTTAGGGTTAAGGGCTTAGGGTTTAGGGTTGAGGACTTAGGGTTAAGGGCTTAGGGTTTAGGGTTGAGGACTTTGGGTTAAGGGCTTAGGGTTTAGGGTTGAGGACTTTGGGTTAAGGGCTTAGGGTTTTGGGTTGAGGACTGAGGGTTAAGGGCTTAGGGTTTATAGGGGTTAGGTTTCAGGGTTTGGGATTTTGGGGTTTGGTTTTAGGTTTCGGGATTCAGGGTTTGCGGGTTTCGGGTTTCGGCTTAAGGGTTTAGGGTTTACTAGAAGTATTGGTTATTCCCAGGGTTGCTATAAGGGTTACTATAAGCTTATACTATAAGGTTTGTTACGCGGGTGACTAACTACAAGAGTTTACTGCAAGGGTCACTATAAACAGGAGTACAATTGGGGGAATTTTTCTATTTGCGGGTGTTTTCTTAGGGTCTTTGGACCCTAAACCCTAAACCCCTAAACCCTCAACCCTAAACCCTAATCCTGGAATCCCTAACCCTACAGCCCATGTATGCCGTGGTTTGGGGCTTGAGGACCGACCCGTCCCGCTTCACTTCGCCTACAGCGAGGGCTCCGTAGCGGCCTCCGTGGCAGAGCTGATCCGCTCAAAGCGGCTTCTCGGTCGACGTGGCATTCTGCGACTAAACCTTCCCAGAGAGCCCAAAACCGCGTAATTAAGGAATATACCTTAAATTATAAGGGGATTAATATTATGATTTAAGCTATATTCCTTAAATTAACGGGTATGGGGTCTCTGGGTAAAGTTTAGGGTTCAGGGTTTAGGGAGCCCAGAATCTCCAAACTCGCTAAGCCTTACATCCCTGCACCCTAAGCCCTAACCCGTTGTAGACAACGGCTTATTCTGGAACCTTTGTAGAGAGCTTTTGAGGAATACTGTAAGAACTTTCTTAAGCCCCACGTTCTAAAGCCTAGACGCCGCAGGTTTGGAATTCTTAACCCAGACCTGCTCTAGAACTCTTCAGCAGTATCATCATCGGGGTAACCCTTGTTGCACTCCAAAAGGGCCCGTATCATAGTAACCCCAAAATCTACCAAACCTGGAGTTTCTTTAAACATTTACATAAATCCCTGATCCTTGAACCCCGAGGCCCCCAAACCCTAAACCTTAAACCTTTGCAAATAGGGGATCCTCTTCGAACGCACGTATCGTTTCCGGCGCAACCTTAAACTCCGCACCCTCCAGCCCTGAGCCATGCAGGCCTTGTGGTAGCCCTTACGGAAACCAACCCGTAAACCCCCAACCCTAGATCCTAAACCCTGATCCCTTAGAGCCCAAGGTTTCCAGTGTACATCGTGCACTTCTCGCAGAGAGAAGCTCTCCGCACGGCCCAAGAGTTGGCGGATGCGAAAGCCAGGGCCTAAGTACAGGGCTTAGGATTCTAAGTCAATGTTGTCAGAAATATTTTAGCCTGTCGTACATAGCACCTTCGTTTTTACGATTGATAGGAAGCAGTAGCCCGTACTGGCAGGCCTGGCATTAAGAGTACTACGGATTTGGGTGTTGGATCTGGGGTTGTTTTGTTCCGTAGGGCTGCGGGCTTTGGGTTGGTTGAGAGATGCAAACCATTAGAATGGTGAGGCTAGTAAGAGCAGTAAGAGGAGGGACAGTGCAAATACAGCAACGAGTTCGGAAAGGAATGGCAGAAAGCGGGTATCAGAGCAGAGTAGATTGTGACGAGTGGGATTGCGATCACAGTGATCATTGCCATTCCGTATCTCGAGTCTGGCAAGGTGCAGAGGGCCCGTGTCTCGGGCCGACAACGGTGACACTGCAAATGCCCCACCAAATCTGAAACTCTGCAGCCTTAAACCAATCCCGACAGCCCCAAACCTTGAACCCCTGAAGCCTTTGGCTTCTTTGCCCCTGAGCCTTCCGGCCCCTCAAAACCCGAAGCCCGAGACCCGAAACTCTGAAACACCAAGCCCCAAACCCTACATAAATCTTAAAAAAAAAACCGGAAACCCGAAATTGAAACACGCCCCAAACCCCAAACCCTAAACCTTAAACCTTGAAACCTGAGTAGAGACTCTCTGCAGATGGAAAAAGGTGCTTTAAGAAACGACCTTACAACCGAAACCCCACACCCCAAACCCTGAATCTTCTGAAATAAGGGGGCAGACGGTGGGCGCCTTCTGTCCACAGCCTTGGCGGAGGAGGGCAAGAGGGAGGCGGGCCGTTGAGTTGATTTAGGGATTTCAAAAAAGGCAAATTAATTTTGACAACCACCGCTAAGCCTCTATCTTCCCTGTAACCCTAAACCCAGAACCCGAAGTATTATAAGACCTTTCTAATAAAGGGGCCTAAATACCAGTAACTACCAATACAATTCTTGGTGGTTCCTAATTATAAGTACAGTATAAGAGACACCAAAGGCCTATGCTATTAGGGTTTAGGGTGAGTCCTGCAGTAGGTGTTTAGGTTTAGGGTCTAGGGATTGGGGTTTAGGGTTTTTAGGCTGTAGGGTTTAGGGGTTAACTCTCGGTTACTAGATCAGCCCCTTCTCTTTCAGGGCATGTATATATTCGTTCATATTCGTTCGGATCCCTGTTTTAAGCCCCTTTATCAGGGGTCTCCATCCGATGATGACCGCTTCGAGCGGCTTGGAGTTCAGGTAAGAGGGGGGAAAAGGGTTCTGGGGGCAAGCGGTTTAGGGGCTCCGGCTTGAGGAGGCTCAAGGTTCCGGGGAGAGTTTAGGGTTTAGGGTTCAGGGTTTAGGGTTTAGGGTTCAGGGTTCAGGGTTTAGGGTTTAGGGGTGGGCATGGGATCAAGAGGGGCCTAGAGATCTTCTAAACCCCATTATAGTACCCTTATAGATCCCTTATAGATACCTTATAGATCCCTTATGGGTTGTTGGTTTGGCGGTTTTCGGGGCTTCGTGTTGGTCAAGGGAGTTAGCGGTTCGGGTCGTTGGGATCTTGTACACCCCAGACCCCCAGAGATCCCAATACCCCTTAAAAAAAGGAATATACCCTAAATTATAGAGGCCCTAATATGATGGTTTGAGGTATATTCCTTAATTAAGGGGTATTGGGATCTCTGGGCCCCTGCCACCATACGAACCCTGACAACACCAATTGAAGCTATGACCCACGCGCACCCCTTTAAAACCATAAGAAGGTCTACAGAAACCACAAAAGACCCGAAGGCCTCAAACCTTGAATCTCAAGCCCTGAACCCTACCCAAACCCTGAACCCCAAACTCTAAACCTAGACCCCAAGCTCTAAACCCAACCCCAAACTCTACATCCTTCCCCACCCTAAATTCCTACCCAACCCCCTGGGGCCGTTCGCACCCATAACTGGGTGCAGACGCTGAAGATGCCTGACAGCCCTTACACCCGCACTGGGCCAAACACCGGATGGAGCCCATGGAGAGTGGTCGAATACCGCCCGTTCTGGGCTGGTGAGGGCTCCGTCTCGCCAGCCACTGGTGGGCCTAAAATCCCGTAGAATACTTCGATTTTCCCATTTATGGGAGCACCCTGTCCGGCTTGCCCTGCGCTGCCCTTCCTTCCCGAACGCTTTCATACATGGGTGGGAACTGAGGGCGTAAGCCCTAATCCCTAACAGGAGATGGTTGGGGTGGTTGCCTGTGGTATCAATACAGCGGGTGGGTAAGAAGAACTTCCGGTTTCACCGAGTTCTACCACAGCAGACAACGGAGGTCGCCTGACGCCCAATATGCCGCCACAAACAAACCCTGGTGTGAGGTGGCGCCATCTTAGCATGGTCTATCGGCCACTGCGCAAAAAGACTCCCTAAACCCTAAACTCTGTAACCTAAACCCTAAACCCTACACCCCTAAACCCCTAAATTCTGAACCCCAGAACCCTGAACCCCTGAACCCTGAACCCTATAAACCCTAAAACGCAGGCCTTGCGCCAAGCCGTGGAGGCCGCGAGCTTCGCTTCGCCCTTCGGGGCAGAGCTCCGAGCGCTGCTCCTGCGGCGACCTCAGATGCACCGAGCCCAGAGACTCCAATATCCCTTAATTAAGGACTATACCTAGGGTTAGGGTTCCTTTAAGGGATCTAGAAGGGATCTATAGGGTTTAGGGGATTCTAATATCCCTTAATTAGGGAATATTCCTTAATTTACAGTAGGATCCCTAACGTGATTTAAGGAATAAGCCGTAATTAAGGGATAATGGAGTCTCTGGGAAAGGGGGGGGGGTTCAAGGGGTTAGCGTTAATGTGGTTGAGGGTAGGGTTTGGTGTGCAGGGTTGAGGGTTGAGGGTTTAGGCTGAAGGGTTTAGGGTTTGGGGACAGTGGGGTAGGCTTCGGTGTTCGGTGTTTAGGGTTTGAGGATTGTTGTCGAGGGCAGGTTTAGGTTGACGGTTTGGTTTGGGGCTCGGTGATGGCTTGATAGCGAGGCTTTATCAGGGGTTGTGTGAGGGTTGTCTAGGACCTAGGGTTTGTTGGATGTTGCAAGGGCTTTGGAGCTTGTAAATATGGGTTTGTAGAGTTGTAGTTTCTCATGGCGTGAGTAAGTAATAAGGCTAAGTAAGGTTTTTCTTTCCAGTAGTGTTCCGCCCCAACATGTCAAGAGTATGAGGCTTGTCACTAATCCCCGTAGAAAATCTGCCCTAAACCCCGAAACCTCAAAACCACGAAAACCCCTAAATCCCCAAACCCAGAAATCGCTAAACCCCTAAAACCTAAAATCCCTAAGCCCTAAACCCTAATATCCCTCTCTTGGATGCGGTCTTCGACGAGAGCAATGGAGCACTGGTCGATGAGGGCTATGGGGTTGGAGGCGGAGATGCACTGCGGGGTTTGCACGGAGGGAGGGTCTGAGATGGTCCAGACAGCGAGTGGTCCAGGTGTGCCAGAGCATGCTGCTGAAGATGCGCAGGGAGAGAGGAGGGTTGCGGGGGACACCGAGAACGGCATCAAGTATGGCTGAGAAGGGTCCACGAGCTCAATAAAGCACATGGGTGACGACTGATGGTTTGGAAGTTAGTGCCTGCTCCATTGGAGCTCTCCAACTGTACCTGCAGGTGGAAAAAGGTTCTCAAAAAAACCCTAAAATCCCTAAACCCCTAAAGCCTCAAAACTCCGGAAACCCTGACCTGAGGAAGGGCGTGGGAGTGCACCATGCCGGCCTCTTGCCTCGGTACCGGTCCCTGGCTCAGAGATGTTCGAAGATCCGGCGAAGGGCTTTCGGGTGGGGTTAGGGTTCAGGGTTTAGGGCGCAGGGGTTTAGGGTTTTGGGGTTTAGGGTTGAGAGTTCAGGGTTTAGGGTTGTTGGGCTACAGGAAATTCAGGTTTGCCTCGGCTTGGTGCTTCTAGGGTAAGGTTTTCATGTGTTGGACTCTACTTGCTTAGGTTCTCAGGGTCTCTTCGCTCGGGTTTCCAGTAGGGTCTCACCGGATCTGTGCCCCATTACATAGAGGATTGGGGGACTTAGCAAGGAGGGTCTTCGTGGGCCTTTCAAAATCTTGCTTAAGAAGTGCTTGTTCTCGGATTTTCAGTACTGCCGGAACCCTTGAAGCCTAAGCCTACTGTAGGTCCAACTCGGTCCGCGGTCTCAGCGTTCTGGCCAACATATCCGTGCATCGATCGTAGGATTTTCGCTTGATGCCATAAATCCGACAATTGCCGAAAGCCCTTAACCCTAGACCATAGCCCCAGTCCTTGTAGCTGTGCAGGGACCTTGCGGTTGTCCTTCCAGTAACCTTTACTCCAATGGTAAAAGAAGGGACCCTTAATAAGGACCCCTAGGCATATACCCTTAATATTGCCATTATATACCCATTATAAAGCCCATTATAGGGTAGGGGTGCCCATTAAGGGTCCCTGCTTTTGCCCCTTTGATTGACGCTTGCTTCTAGCAATCTCATCTTGCAAAATCGCCAGGCGCTTGGTCGAGCAGTTGTCACAGGCCCGTGTCGACCGATGGTTGAGGGTTTAGGGTTTTATGGTTCAGGGTTGAGGGTTACTAAGTCACTGTAAGGGCCACAAGGGGTAGTAAGCAGACTTATAAGTACCCTAAAAGGGACCCTAATTGGGGTTATGGTACTTATAAGGCCCTAAAATATCCAGTTACTAAGTTCCTAGCCAGGATGCCTGTTTGATCCCATCCAAGGCACCAACCTTAAAGCCTAAACCACCCTGTACCCTAAACGATCCTAAACCCCAATCCCTGAAACCCCTAAACCGTCCTAAACCCTACACCATCCTACACCCTAAACCTTAAACCCTATAGATTTAAGAACACTTCACCTGTGATATGGGCTCGCGATGCCTGGGTTTAGGGCCTTATTAATAATGACTTATATTATTGTGGGGGATTCCTTATGATAATTACATTATACTGGGCCCCCAAACCCTATTCTCAGTATTAAGGCCGCTACATCAAGGTCTTTGGATTTGGGGTTTAGGCTGTTGTTAGGGTTTAGGATGGATTGGGAGTTTAGGGTCATGTATTGGGGTTTGGGGTCAATTTTCCCAGGATGTGTTTGCATGGCCGAACCACTAAGCAGGACGGTGTGTGTCGGCTTGAGGGTCGAGGGCATGTTTGAAGGCCAAGTGTTCAACACTCCGGAGTCCAAAAGCCCGAAGCCGTAAACCCTAAACCCTAAACCCTCAACCCTAAACCCTCAACCCTAAACCCAAACCTAGACCTCGGAACCTAAACCTCACAGCCAAGACACCTAGACCTCAAGTCCTCACCCCAGTCCCTGCTATCTTCAATGCTGAGCATGCAAGCTCTGCGGCTAAAAAGTTTAGAGTTTGGGGGTTGGGGTTTTAGGGCTCAAGGTTCCCAAATACCTAAATCTTAAATCCGAAGCCGAATCCACTAACCTTGAAACCATACCCTGAACCCTAAGCCCTTAGACCAACCAACACCATAAACCCTATGTGGGTGGTTGTCAAGATTATGGTCCCTTTTCGGGTCCTTATTATAGTACGGCACCTACTACTTCAAGACTTCGGGTACCCAAAAAGGGGCCATAATTTGGCCGATTACCCATGTTAATTCCTAAACCTTTGAGCCCTCGCGCTAGATCGATGGAGGCCTCTTTGTTGGCTCTCGTCTGCGGAACTGACACGCTCGGCGTAGGTATTGGTCTCAGTGGGCATGGGAAACCTGACTGTTGCCACTGTTGTCGTTTTTACCATGCGGTAGGAAGACGAAATCATACTATTTTCTGTTTATCGCTGTTCTCACTGCTTTAACCCATCCGTATATATATATATATACATATATATACATATATATATATATACATATATATATATATATACATATATATATATACATATATATATACATATATATATACATATATATATATATATACATCTCTATATATATGTATGTATGTATGTACGTATGTATGTATGCATGTATGTACTGACAGTAAGTTTTGTTTGCAGGGTTTTAAGGCTAGGGTTTCAGGAACTAGGGCTTGCTTGGGGTTCTGGGGTTCTAGCGTGTAGGGTGCTGGAGTTTAGGGATCAGCTTTAAGGCCTTAGAGTGCTGGGATGTAAAATTACAGGTTCAGGGTTTGGGGTGCAGGGGAGACTCCAAAACCCGCACAAGCCTGCTTATTGTGGTGACCCCGAGATCACATACGAGGGACAGTCGTATCGACCCTGTTTTAACAGTGGGGCACTTACTGGTTGTAAGAGTCCTGAAAACACCGTGTTCTTATTCTTAATTCCAACAAGTTCAACGGCTTCAAGGTTTTGCAGCGGTTCTGGACTTTGAAGCTTTATGTCTTTAGGGTTTCTGGGTGTGGGGCTTCACGTTCTGTTCTAACGCTTCAGGGTTGAGGCTTCTTAGATGGTTGTCATGTTCAGGGCTTTCGGGTGCCCTAAACCCTAAACCCTAAACCCTAAAACGTGTAGAAGTGCCGCAGGAACTGGAACGGCTTTATGCAAGGTCGAGGTCGAAGCCTAGGAGCAAAAGCCCCGTGTAGCCGAGGTGTCAACGTCCCAATTCGGAGTGTCCTCTTCACGAGGTTCGCAGTGCAGCTTTATGATGCACAGTTTCCATAAGTTAGGGTTGCTATGCAGAAAAGATACTGCAAGAGCTATATCAATTATGGGTGGGCAGGAGGGTTCATGTCGGGGTTCCTCCGATTGCAGCAGCTCTGCAGGCATCCTGTATGGGAACCCATAGGTTCCAATACCCCCTTGATTAAGGAATATGCTTTAAACTATAGTAGGATCCCTGGTATGCGTTAATGTGTGTTCTTCATTAAGGCTAAGGGATATTGGAGTCTCTCGGACCCCAGCATTGCGGGGCCGCACGATCTCAAGCAGTGTGAGCCCTTTTCCGCTTTTTGCGGCCGGCTGTGATGAGCCATCTCCCGAGCTCTGCTGGAGTCCTCCACACCCGTCGAGGCCCGCAGTAGGCCATGGCGGTGCGATGCGAGGTGGGTAGTTGTCAAAATAGGGTCCCTTTTTGGGTCCTTATTATAATACGGCACCTAATTTAGGGTACCCAAAACGGGACCATAATTTTGACAACCACCCAGGTGCAAATCCTGGTGCTTGCCTCCTTCATGGTCAAGGCGACATGCCTCGGGCTGAAGTTCTCCTTCGGGCAGCTCTTTGCAGCACTTAAATCCCAAACGGGCGAGTCTGCAGGGACCCTGGCGCTCATTGGTTCCTCCCGCGACTTCGTTTTCCACCTCAGCAACTTGGTTTCCAATGCCTAAATCTTGAGTATCAGTTCTCTTGTTTTTAAAGCCCAAGGTTATTCTCAAAGTGTGGCCTCTGATTTTCCTTGTGTCCTTCGCTTGTAGCATCCCTATATCGACACCTTTTTCAGTTTCGGGTGTTCCTGATAACCCTGAGTACGAATAGTGCCTTTTATCGTAACATTTATAGTAGACCCTGAACCCGAAACCCTAAAGAGCTTGACATCACATGCTGTGATGGTTAGTGGAGTGCTTGGTTGCTGGCTGCCGGTGCATCGAGCCGCAAGATGTGATGTGCATGGCCCGGCCTACAAGGCATTTTCTCACAGCACTAGGGTTTAGGGTTTAGGCATGAAGTGAGGCAATATGATCGCGGGCTTCGCTGTGCGGAAGCTGGGTTACCTTCGGATGATGTCCGCCGGACTCCTTTCTCTGGTGGCGAGCCTGCTCCTGGATAGCCGCCCGTTTAAAGAGATGGTTTAGGGTTTAGGGTTCAAGGTTTGGGGTTTGGGGCTTAGGGTTCGGGGTTTAGGGTTTATGGTTGAATAATATAAAAAAGGGGCACCTCACAGAGGGTCCTCAAAAGCAGGAGCCTGTCATCTGGGGTACATAGTATCCCTTATAAAGAGCTTCTGTAAACCCTAAACCTTTCTCTATCTAGGCCATTTTTGGCTCAAGTTTCCAAGGGAGCCTACTGACGCAAGCGCGATAGGTGGGCGTGCCCCCCGCTGCTAAAAAAACGCACCGGCTGCGTGCTCACTGCATACACACCTAAACCCCAAACCCTAAGCCCCAACAAGATCGAAAATTCGAGGCATAGTTCCCGGAACTCGGTGGCTTTTCATCTCTTACAGTCTCCTCTCGGGCATCTCCTTGTCCATGCTCATCACCCCTGCACCTTGGCAGGGGGATCGGATAGGGTTCAGGATTTTGGGTTGAGGGTTTGGGATTCAGCAGTTTAGGGGCAAGAGATTCGGATTTGGGGTTTAGTTTTTTGGGGTTTTAGGTTTAGGGGGATCGTCGGGGTTCGATAATTGGTTTACACCTTAGTGGCTTTACCGGTACATACCAAACCCAAAAAAGTTTGGAACAGTAGTTCCGCTCGTTTACATCGGCTAGTCTCCAGGCCGTCGCCGTACTTTATGAGCACCTCAAGGGCAACCAACTGACGATCGCGGTCCATCTTGCCTCCTCAGGCACTGTTTGGAGTGAGCTTGCTTGGACATGCGCGTGACAACAACAATGGTATTGCTGGTAACGAGTGTGTGGCAAGAGCCGCGACATCATACGCAATGGTAAGAGCCTTGCGACATCTCGATGTTGCATGGTCAACGCACCCTAAACCTCCTCGACCCGAAACCCTAAACGCAGGTCTGGGTGCAGGAGGCCTTTTTGTGAATGCTGCGATGCACTACTCTCAGCTTGAGTTCGGCTGGCGTGTGACCCAGACGCTGAGTCCTCAAATCGGATCTAGGGCTCAGGGCCTAGGGTTCTATGCCCAGCTTTTGAACTTTTCAGATCCGTTCCGGCAGTTTAACGTTCGTATCGTCGGACTCTGATACTCTTATCGTGGTTCTGGTGGGGTGTGCTGAACTCTTTTATTATGTTCAGTTCCTGTAGTGTACTATTTCCTGAGGTTCCTTCCCACCTTGCGAGGAACCCCAAACCCTTTCCTATGCTGTTGGGGAAGTGAGGAAGCTCAGCGCCGGCGTCTGCGCTGTGGTGCTGGCCTTCGCTCTTTTAGGGCTCTGGTGGGCCACGCGAGGGGGCGCCCGAAGCACCAGCCGCGTGGCCGGAGCTGGGGCGCCTTTGAAGAGGTCCCTGTCATCAGCTTTGAAGGAGCACGGGCAGGCGAGGGGTCCGTGGCAGAGTGGGAGCATAGGAGGGTTTGGGGTTTAGGATCCTCTGGTTTAGGACTTGGGGTTTTTGGGGAATCGGGTTTAGGATTTAGGGGTGGGGGCTGCAGCTCAACATAGTGGACTTTGAGTTTCAGGGTTCCCTCTCAAGATGAGGACCTGGTACATCCGTTCTCCGAGCTCAACTTCGTGCTGCTCTGTGCCGCGTACTTCTTCTTTTTCTGTGGCTTCACTGTGCCCTACACTCACCTGGTTTTCTATGCTCGGGATGTCCAGGGATACCAGGACGCACCCACGATGATGGCCAGAATGGGAGCAGCGAGCCATGTTCGCACGATGCATGCTCACCAGTGCATGTGACGTAATCCAGGGGCCTTAATAATTAGAATAGGGTTTGGGACCCATTATACTATAATGTTGATAAGCAGCCCCCAAAGTAGTATAGGTAGTTATTTAGGCCCCTATAGTAACCTCGAACTCCGCCTTTCCTTAAACCATCCTCAAACCCGAAACCTCAAACCCTTAAGCAATTTCCTAAGCCCCACGCCGAGAGATTCCAGCCAGTCCCCTTCCTGCCAAGTTCCCCAAATCTCGGCTTTCCCTAAAGGCATGTGCAGGTCCGCTGCCTGATGTTTAGGGATTGAGGATTATTGCAGTGATTGATAGCACTGCTTCCACGATTACACCATTTCATAGCGATGGCTACGACATAGCCATATACCCTGGATAATGAGCTATCGGGCATAATCTAGGGTTCAAATCTAGAGGTAAACCGCAAACAAACTGGAGGAGATAGGGCCATGGCTTCCGAAGGAGAATACCTGGATTCCCGGACCGACCAAGCATCCAAACCTCAAGTGCTAAACCTGAATCCGAAAGCTCTAGAACCCAAAACCTTCACCTAGAGCCCAAGTCCTAAAGCCTAATGCCTAACCCTCGACCCAAATCTGGGTCTATTCCGTAAGCCCAGAAGGAGTATGCTGGGATCGGTTGCCTGCGGCTTTCTCCCCAGCTTCTGCCGCGCTTCGGCGGTGCTCATGCTCGTGATTGCCATCCTCAGCGTGGCCATCATTTGCCGCTTTGAGTCGGGTTCAGGGGTTTAGGGGTTTTGGGGTTCAGGGTTTACGGTTTAGGGTTTGTAAGGGTTAGGGTTCAGGGGGTCATACGAACACTTCTGCGGGCTCATAGAAATCATACTATGAGCAACTTCAGGGTTTGTGTACGTCCACGGACCGAAAAGGAAGGTGTTCGCTTTTTCTGCCTCCCCAGAGCCTCCAATATCCCCTAGATAAGGAATATACCTGAAATCATGTTATTCAAGGTATACCCTTAAAATATAAAGGTGATATTGGAGTCTCTGAGCAAGCAAGGTCTTCCCCACTAAACCCTAAACCCTAAACCCCAAACCCCAGACCCCTAAACCCCTAAACCCCTAAACCCTAAACCCTAAGCAAGGTCTTCCTTATTGCCATGATGCCATGGAGCTGGAGGCCTTTGCCCGGCTCTTTGGGACCTTTGCCGGTATACGTCTCGGGGTGCAGAGCCTTGTGGTGGCCGAGTTTTTTGGCGGGGAAACTTGGCTCTTGTTAAGGAATTTAGTTTAAGTTACCCAAATAGGGATCTATAGTTCATACAAAATGGTTTCCTTATTATGGTAGCTTGAAGTTAAATCCCTTCACCCTTAAACCCTTATAGAACCTTAAGGGATTCCTAAATTATGGTAACTTACATTGAATCCCTCAACAAGAACCCAGGAAAGGCTGCCTCACCTCTATGGTCTGGCAAACCTACCCATGAGTTTGGGCTCCTTGGTGGGCCCAGCTGTTGTGGGGGCCATCTACGATGCAACGGGCAGCTATACCCTAGCTTTCTGGGGTGCCGGGGTGCAGATGTTGGTGGCCATCCCTCTGCTTATCCTGGTAAGATGCCGATCGGGTTCTGCCAGAGTGGCCATTGCTGTCAAGTAGTGCTAGAGCCTGAAGAGCTTGACATGCATGGACCTGCATAGCGTTCTATACACCAAAACCCGTAACCTCCTGCCTATCCTGGGTTCTTCTTCAGCAATTTCACATGAGTTACCATAATAGAGACACGATATTCCTTACTATAGATCGCTATTACGTATTTATTATAAATCTCGATCATTATCTACACATTCCCTATTATCGCAGTTGGTAAGATCAATCCGAGTCGACCAAAGTGTGTCTGCCTCTGGAAGCGTGCTCGTTTTGCCAAAGCCGTTCGCGCACAATCCTGAGGTCTTTGGGATTTAGGGTTTTGGGTTTAGGGCGTTTTAAAGGGTTTTATAGGGTCTAGGGTTTCGGGTTTTATATAGGGTTTGTGGTTAGGGTTTCGTTTTCTATGCGTCTTAGGGTTTCGGGGCTTAAAAGGGTTTAGGCTTCATGGTTTCGGGTGTTAAAGGGTTTAGGGTTTGAGGTTGTACTGTTGGTGTTATAAATCGTGCATTACCCATAGTAAGGAATATACCATAATTCCCATAGTTTAGGGTCCTTAAGGTAATGCAGGATTTATATCATCAACCGTAGGACGAAGGTTTTGGAGTTTCGGATTGAGGCTTCATTACAAGGAGTTCAGGGCCTGGACTAACTGCCACCCTAAACCCTAAACCCCTAAACCCCTAAACCCTAAACCCTAAACCCCTAAACCCTAAACCCCTAAACCCCTAAACCCCTAAACCCCTAAACCCCAAAACCCCTAAACCCTAAACCCTAAGCCCTAGCAACACAAATTGCGGCTTCGGAGTCGCAATGTTCGTCTTGGTGTTGCTGGAGTAACGATGATGATAGGGGGGGATGGTGATGATGCTAAACTGGGTTGTGCTTTGGGATAATTTTTAATTTCCCTTATTTCCTTATAAAGGGAACCTATTCATAAATAATTTTCAAAGGGTACAAAGCACAACCCAGTAAATTTCGGCACGTGTACACCAGCCACGGCCATCATAGGGGTTTAGGGTTTGGGGTTTTCGAAGGCTAGAAGTATGGGCCCCGATTATGGACCCTTAGGCCTTTTCGAAGGAGTTCTAGGGATCGCTAAGAGTCTATACAGGGTACATAGTTATAGTAGGTATTTCGGGATCCCAAGGTTAAGGGCCCATACTACGGGCCCATGGTTTCAACCCTTGAGGTTTAGGTGGTGGTGAGGAGGATGCGGCTGCTGCTGATGCTGCACCACCACGACTACTGCCAAATACCAATAATATTCAGTGTCATCATACTGTAGCAAATAGGAACACTATGGCACCTTTTTGGGTCCTTTATATAGTACGGCACCTACTAATTAGGGTACCCAAAAAGGGACCCTAATTTTGACAACTACCCACATGCCACACCAGTATGAATCGCACTGATAGGTTCTTGCAGGTTTTTGGGGGCTTCGAGCTTGCGCGTTACAGCCCACACCCCGGGTTCTGAAAGCAAGAGCCCTGTGGACACAAACTGTGCAGCCCTGCCCTAAACCCTAACCCCTAAGCTCTAAACCCTAAACTCTAAACCCTAAACCCCAACAGCCGGAAGCCCAGAACCCTGAGTACCCGGTTAAGGTTTTAGGGTTTGGGGGTTTAGGGTTTAGGGGTTTTAGGGTTTAGGGCTTAGGGTTTAGGGTTTTAGGGTTTAGGGGTTTGGGGTTTAGGGGAATCCCTACGGCCTAAACCGAAGACCAAGACGTCTATCCCTGAAGGTCAAGCTCACAACCTCGACCTACCCAGACCCCCGCAAAAATCTAGAAAGTAGATCCCTTACTGGGGGTTCCTATACTGTAAAGTACCCTTAGTAGTATAGGGCCCCATATTGGGGGATCTACTTTCTAGATCCACCCGGTCTGGGTACAAGTTCGAGCGTTCTACTCCCGGAGCCTTGAACCCTAAACCCTAAACCCTGAACCCCAATCCCTAAACCCTTAAACCTTTTGACTCTGCTGCTGTGGAGCAAGGGGGTATTGCACTTCAAAACAAACCCTAAACCCCTAAACCGTTAAACCCCTAAACCAGAAACCCTAAACCCTAAACCCTAAACCCTAAACCCTAAACCGTAACTACTTAAAAACCTGAACTCTAAAAGGAGCCCTGGAGCCTCCACTCGAAGAAGGAGCCTTCACTAAACCCGAAACCAGCCTAGGATGCCCAGTAGTACCCTTGTTCCCTTTTTGTAGTCCTAGGTTCCTTATAAAGTTACCCAATACCAAAAACTGGGCTTTGAGATACCATACTTTAATACTTTTTTCTTAAATGGAACCCTTATGAAATAAAAGTTTATACTTTTTTCTCCCTGGTTACTTAAAAGCACAGAAAAGAGAGGCCTCTTTATTCTTAGGTTACTGGGTATCCTAGCAGCCTTCAATAACGAAAAGATGAAAGCATCTTCAGCCTTGATGCCTGGGACCCTTAATGGGGACCCTTTAAAGGGATCTATAGGGATGCTATACGGGTATAGGGTTTAGGGTTTAGAGGTTTGGGGGTTTAGGGGGTTTAGGGGAAAAGGAGGGACCCTTAATGGGGACCCCTACCCTATAATGGGCTATATAATGGGTATAAAATAGCTATATTAAGGGCATATACCTAGGGGCCTGAAAAGACACCCTCGGACGCAGGCTGTGCAAGTTCGATGGCGAAGGGACCCGGCTAATGAGGCCCGCCTTAGGAGAGCCTCGGAACTTGGCCTAGGGCTTGTGGTTTCGGGTTGCGGCTTAGGGCTTAAGGTTTATGGCTTGGGTTTAGGGTTTTGGCTTCAGGGTTTAGGGTGTAGTATTCATGGTTTCAACTGGTCCTAAGGATTTTGGGTGTGGAACGTTTAGTCTTTGATTTAAGGTTTAGGTTCGGTTAAGAACCCTCTTGGGTAGTACGGGATGGGATTTTAGAAGGGGGCAGGTGTTCTTCGAACAGTTAGCCAGCCAGCCAGGCTGTCCGGCTGTCTGTCTGTCTGTCTTCATACATGCATGAAGGCGTGTCTGTACGTCTTCGTGTCTGTGTGCCTGTGTTTCTGTATGTATGTAGGTAGGTACGTAGGTATGTCCTTGTGTGTATATAAGTACGTACTCATAGATATACATTATATATATATACACATACATACATATGTTATACAAATATATACACCTACTGACGTACTTATTCATGCTCTTGTCGTGTTTATGTCCTCCCACCAAATAAACAATCGATCCCTGTCTTGTGTGACGCATGTAGTGTATGTACACACATTTTTGTATGTACATCCATCCATCCATCCATGCATCCATCCATCCATGCAAACATGCATGGATGCGTGCATGCATCTGCACGTATGTATGTATGCATGTATGTACGTACGTATGCACGTATGTACGTAGGCACGCCTGTACGTATGTATGTATGCATCGGTAGATGCAGTCTAGGTGTCTCTCAGTTTACTGCCCCTCTTTGCATGTGGGCGTTTCCAAAAAATTAGGGGTACCTTAGTTTGGGACCCTTATAATGAGGATCCTACTATTTAGGGTACTATATCAGAGTCCCCTATTTCCGGAAAGTCCCATGTGGGAGAGCGCGGGCACATGTGAAAGGTCCCGGGAGTTCCACCAGATTGCAGGGCGAGCCGGGAGGAGCCCTGGTCAGATGTGGGAGTTTCCGAAAATAGGGGACCCTAATACAGTACCCTAAATAGTAGAAACCTTATTATAAGGATCCCACAAGAGGATACCCCTAATTTTCGGAAACTCCCATGTGAAGGTTCCTACTGTGGTTTGGGGTTTAGTGCCCAGGATTTCGGGCTTCGGAGTGTAGGGCGCTTGGGGTTTAGGTTTTGAGGTTTAGATTTAGATTTAAGAGTATAAGGTTTAGGAGTGCAGAGTTTAGGAGGTTCTTACGGTTCGAGGGGTTTGTTCAGGCCCTGATATAAGCGGACGCTGATGCAACGTTTTGGGGTTCGGGTCTTGCATAACCCTACTGTAGAGGGAGTAACCTAACGTAATCCATATGGGAGATTCCAAAAAGAGGGGACCCTAATATCATACCTTAAATAGTAGGATCCTTATTATCAGGACCCCAAAATAAGGTACCCCTCTATTCGGCAACCCCCATATTGCAACCCCTGAACACGAATCCCAAGAGCCCGGTAGACCACTCGCCCGGAGTTGCAACAAAAAGGGGGCCGTCAGTTCAAAAATCCCAAAGAGTGGAAGATGAATTACGAAGGTTTAGCAGGCTCCTTGATGTGATATCAGTATATCTTAGAAGGGGCCCCCCACCCTGTAATAGTGGTATAATAGGAATATAATAGGGCCCTAATATAATCCTTATAGTCACTATTACAGGGTGGGGGCAGCTTCTAAAGTATATCACAATTGCCCATGCTAGTTGCGATGGAGCTTACACAGTCCCTGACTCTGATCCTCTCACTGGTCGTGGCCCTGGCTTCGGTGCCCTGCCCCTCCTGCTTTGTGCCATGAAGGACCTAGTAGTAGAGTAGGTAACCTTTAACCTTTTTTGGGTAGTATAGTCCCTATATAACCAAAAAGGTTAACCTTTAGTTCCCCATGTTACCCGACAAGTAGGAGGACCTGCCCCGTCTGCGCAGTCTGTCCTGTCCGCGCTGTCTGCCTGTCTGCCCTTTGCTCTGTGCGCCGTGCCCGTGCCCTGTGCCTTGCGGCTAACCTGCCGTAGCAGAAAGCCATCAGAGTGCCTTGACTCGTCCTCATAGCGATGCAGAGAACACGAAAGGCCGACGCATTTCGGCCGAAGACGTTGCCAAGAAAAACCAATGAATGTGTTTGAGGGCACAGCTCGAAGCACCCAGAGGAATACATAAAGCATGTATATGTATATGTGTGTACATAAATAAATAAATATATATATATATATGCATGCTTCAAGATGCTGAGATGTTAAGTGGATGATGTTAATGTGGGTCCGCCTGAAGACGAAGGCGCACTGCCAAAGCGTTCCGTTTCGTTTGGCAGGCCCTAAAGGGAACTCCAGAAAGTTGGAAAAAGGATTAATGGTAGGATCCCCTATAATTTACCTTAAAGGGGTTATGATAATGATATTCCAACTTTCTGGCTTCTACTGTACAGTCCGCTGACTCGCAGGAAAGGGTTTGACACACGTGGCGATGTGGTAGCCTGCGCCTCAGCCTTTCCAGGGTTTAGGGTTAGGTTTTAGGGTCAGGGGTTTGTAGTTTAGGGGATTGTAATCGGAACGATATGGCATACAGCTTATACGTGTTAGCAGCGTCCCATAGTTGGCCCAAGTTCCATGTCTCGCCGCACATTGGGGTTAGGGCTTGTGGCCTCTGGGGGCGATCGGTTTTGGGTTCCTAGAAGGGTTAGTACAAGGGCTCCGAAAAGGGTTGCAAGCATGTCGCTGGTCCCAGGCTTGAGATTTGGGGCCAGTTCGGGTGTGGTGGTCTCAAGCAATTCATGGTCTACGGAGTATCTCTGCGACAGTCGAGGGATACACATAACATATGTGGGGAATAGTTACAGGAGCGGTTCCAATCCAGGGTTGAAGCCCCTAACATGTAGAATTTAGGGTCGAGCGTTTCGGGCGTTGAAGTCGGTGCTCCTCCAACCCTGACAATTATTGTCCCGAAAATCGAGACTCCACCTAACTTCAAGCGCGAAAAAGTAAAAGTCCAAGATCCGATACCGTCTCAGCCCCGAACCCTTGCACTCGGAACTCCCTAAACCCTGAGCTACTTGGATGTTCAAGCCCATATTTACCCACAGCCTAGGTTCTTGTATCCTGAGCCGTAAAACTGTAGACCCTGGGTCTTTCAAGACGCAGACCCGCCTGCCCTGAACCCCGAGTCACCAAGTTCTCGAACGTCGGCATCTCGAGCCCACACCCTCAACGCCAAAATCTCGACCCTAAACTCCTAGAACCCTAGACAGCAAATCCCAAAAGTCCAGATGAAAGCCCTGATGAAACTCATATGAGCTTTCATCCGGGCTGCTGGGATTTAGCAAGGGCTCTGAAACACCCTGACACCCGCATAAAGCACCTGTCCACCTCTCCAAGAAACCCGAGGCCGTGGATCCGGACTGGGTCGTGCACAACCGTGAATTGCAGGCTCAGTGATTGCTTCCGATAAAAGATCAAAGGGTAAAAGGAGGGACCCTTAATAGGGACCCCTAGGTATATACCCTCGATATAGCTATTATATACCCATTATACAGCCCATTATAGGGTAGGGGTCCCCATTAAGGGTCCCTCCTTTTCCCCTTTGATAAGAAGCAGCAGGAGGGTTAACACGTTTTCAGGTTTATGGTTTTGGGCTTGAGGCCGAGACCCTAAGTCCAAATCCTAAAGCCTAAACCCTCGAGCTTTCGATCTCTTAGTATTGGAGTTTCCACACATTAGGGGTACCCTATTTTGGGGTCCTTATAATAAGGATCCTACTATTTAGGGTACGATTTGAGGGTCCCCTATTTTCGGAAGCTTCACCTTAAACCCTAAAGCTTCTTAGAACCTTTATAGATCCCTTAAAGGAACCCTTATGGTACCCTTTAAAGGAACCCTATTTAGGGTCCCCTATTTTCGGAAACTCCCATACGGTCTTCTACATGGAGCAAGCCAAGGGCTGAAGGTTCAGGGTTTAGGGCTTAGGGGTTTAGGGGTTTAGGGCTTTAGGGCTTAGGGGTTTAGGGGTTTAGGGCTTTAGGGCTTAGGGGTTTAGGGGTTTAGGGCTTAGGGGTTTAGGGGTTTAGGGCTTTAGGGCTTAGGGGTTTAGGGGTTTAGGGGTTTAGGGCTTAGGGGTTTAGGGGTTTAGGGCTTTAGGGTTTAGGGGTTTAGGGCTTTAGGGCTTAGGGGTTTAGGGGTTTAGGGGTTTAGGGCTTTAGGGCTTTAGGGCTTTGGGGTTTAGGGGTTTAGGGTTTAGGGGTTTAGGGCTTAGGCTTTAGGGGTTTAGGGGTTGGATTCGTGCTGGCTTTCTTTTTGGGCTCAAGTGAGGGTCACTTCCGGCCTTTCATTCAATGGACAATCGGTCCATGCTTTGAACGACGTTCTATTCTCCCCCACTCATGAATGCCTCAAAAACCCTGGAATCCTTCTCAATAGTCAGCAACCCTTCCTTCAGCAGGCTCCTACGGATTTGTGGTTGTGGTTTGCGACATTGGGTTTCGGTATTGGTGGAGGGTTGGGAGGTAGGCCCGAAGTTTCAGGCTTTCGGGGTAGTATAGAAGCCTGAATAGTTACAAATTTCATTCCTGAGTTAGGGGTCCCTTATTGTTTTTGGAGTATAGAGGATCCCAAAAACCTATTCTAATGATTAAGGCCCGATATTAAACCCTTATAGTAACCCTTATAGAGCCCTTCTTATGAACCCTTTAAAGGAACCCTATTCCAGTTATTAGGCCCCTGCTCTAGGAGACCCAGCACAGCCCTTCCTTTCGGTGCAGAA
This sequence comes from Symbiodinium sp. CCMP2592, assembly GCA_905221615.1. Taxonomy (NCBI): domain Eukaryota; class Dinophyceae; order Suessiales; family Symbiodiniaceae; genus Symbiodinium; species Symbiodinium sp. CCMP2592. Next base: position 77,138 of record CAJNDT010000034.1, on the reverse strand, counting down.
GCTTCGCGCGGGAGCGACGCAAAGTCGGCCGCCGCCGCGCTGGCGTCGGCCCCCGCGGAGGCGTGAGTGGTACAGGGGCCTTTATAATTACCTATACTCTTGTGGGGTTTCCTTGTTAAAGTTATGGAATAATGGGCCCCCAAAGCCCTATTCTAATTATTAAGGCCCTTATATTACTCTGCTTTGTTCAGTCTATTTAGTTTAAAGCTTCGCTGGGCTTACTACAGAGCCCCTAAAAAAAGCTCTAAAATCTAAATCCTGAACCCTAAACCTCAAACCCTCACTGCGCTTAAAAAACACCTCAAACCATAAACGCTAAACCCTACACCCTAAAACTTAATTTTGAACGGCTGAACAATCCAACCTGTTTCGGTTCTGAACCCGGCAACTAGGACTAGGATTCTGGTCGATAAGAAGGGCCTTTAACGGGATCCATAAGGGTTCCAATAAGGGACCTTTAAGGGATCTTTTGGGGTTTAGGGCTTTAAGGGTTCCGTTAAGGGACGTTTAAGGGACCCATAGGGTTTAGGGCTTTAAGGGCTCCTTTAAGGGACCTTTAAGGGATCTATAGGGTTTAGGGCTTTAAGGGCTCCTTTAAGGGACCTTTAAGGGATCTATAGGGTTTAGGGCTTTAAGGGCTCCTTTCAAGGGACCTTTAAGGGATCTATAGGGTTTAGGGCTTTAGGGGTTTAGGGATTAGGGCTAAGGGGTGTAGGGCTCTAGGGTCTAGGGGGCGTTAGGTTTCTTCGTGGAGCTGTGGGATTTAGGGTTTATTATTCAGCTTCGGGTTCGATGATGAATTGTTTAGTGTCGGGGCTTTAATAACTGCCAATTCTAATTACAAGCATCTCCCTCACTGGCTTTCGCATGGAATCCCAAGTCTTCAAACCAGAATCCAAAACCCTGCCTCCCAAGCCCAAAACCTTGGTAACGTTCAGCCACACGATCTACAGCCTCAGCCTCAATTCTATACCCTTCCTAGGCCTTGATACCCTAAACCGTACACAAACTTGTAAATATTGGAGCCCGTGACCGTTCCACACTCAAACCCCAAACCCTAAACCCAAACCTTAGTATCCCTAAACCCTCAACCCACACCTGAAAATCCCGATACCGTAAGCCCCAGTTCCAGACCCCCAACGGAAAAGGGTTGAAGAACTGACTCAAAGAGGATCCCGGTGACTGCGAAGGGACAGGTTAATTGATCTTCGGGTGTACCGTTGAAACGGGCGGACTGGTAGTGGTAGTGTTAGTGTTAGTGGCAGTGGCAGTGGTAGTGGTCGTGGTAGTGGTAGTAGCAGAAGAAGTAGTAGTAGTAGTAGTAGTAGTACTAGTACTAGTACTAGTACTAGTACTAGTACTAGTACTAGTACTAGTACTAGTACTAGTACTAGTACTAGTACTAGTACTAGTAGTAGTAGCAGTCGTGGTGGTGGTGGTGGTGGTGGTGAAGGTTTAGGGTTTAGGGTTTGGCGTTCGGGGTCTAGGGTCTAATGTCTAAACCAAGCCCTGAAGTTCACGATAATGCGGGTTTGCATCGTCCCCAGCCGGGTCATTACCTACAGAGATCAGTTCTTCCGCTTCTCTTTGTGTGTGGTTGTCTCTGCTTTGTTTCAACGGTTGTGTCATCATCAATTGCATCGCTGTTGCCATCATCATTCGTATCACGGATAAGCTCTTGTGCAACATTCTTATCACTCAATTTGTGGTTCAGTTCTGGGGGACTTCAACCCTAAAAACTGTCGCTTCTATTGCTCCTGCAGCAGAAGAAGCTTATCGATGAACTGTGGGTCGTCCATATGGCCGCAGAGCCCTAACACAGTATCTGAATCGGCGGCAACAGAGACATGAGCGGGGGACATTCAGAACAGTCTCCCAGTCCGAAACGTTGACTTTCCCTGAGTTGTACACCTTTGAAGCCTTCACTTTTGACCCTAAACCCTAAACCTAAGCCCAAACCCTAAACCCTAAACCCTAAACCCTAAATCCTAAAACCCTAAACCCTAAACCCCAAACCCCTAAGTGCCTTTTGAAGTGAAACTTCCGCATCGAACGCCGCCTTTCGGGTCGACCTCCAATCTTTGCATTTAGGGACTCCGAAGTGAGGCTTGCAGAGCAGCGCATCATCTTAGGGTTTAGGGTTTAGGGTTTAGGGTTTTAGGGTTTAGGGTTTAGGGTTTAGGGACTTGCCTTAAAGCCGAGCAGAGTTCAATCTCAACTCAGAGGCACACGTTGTTCCGCAGTCCAGACTCTGTCAGGCTGCAGGGGCTTTAGGGTGGTTTAGGGTTTAGGGTTTAGGACTTCAGCGTTTAGGGCTTCAGTGTCTAGGGCTTAGGGTTTAGGGTTTAGGATTTAGGGTTTAGGGTTTAGGGCTTAGGGTTTAGGGCTTCTCAGAGCCTTTGCTGCCTTTGACTCCCCCCGGACTTTCCGCGTGCACCATGGCGGCCATGGGGGAGGAGGTGGGTCCGAGCTCTTGAGGTTACGATAGGGGCCGTAATAAGGGTTCCTTAAAGGGGTCTATAAGGGTTACGATAACTCTACTATAAGGGGTATTTTAAGGGCTTGGTATAGGGGCCTGAATAACTACCTATACTGTTTTTTGGGGGGCTCCTTACTAGAGTTATAGTATAGTATAACATACACCCAAACGCTCTTCTAATTATTAGGGCCCCTATATTAAGGTGTCGGGGTTTAGGATTTCGGATTTTGGGGTTCAAGGGTCCGACGCTCGCACCCCGAAGCACAAAGCTGTAACTTCGAATTGCCTAGACACCTTGAGGTAAAAGCCAGAAAGTTGGAATATGATTATCCTAAACCCTTTATGGTAAATTATAGGGTATCCTACCATGAAACCATATTCCAACTTTCTGGAGTTCCCTTTAAGCTAGCCGATTAACCGTCGACTCCTTGGGATTGCGGCACAGCACCTGAAACTTAGACATCGCGCCCCAAGCCCTTTAACCCTGAAGCCCTAAACCCTAAAACCCCAGAGCCCTAAGCCCTAAACCCTGGACCCTCAACCCTAAACACTAAACCCCAAATCCTAAACCCCTAATATAGATCCTAAACTCCTTTGTATGGGCCCCTAAGCCCTAAACCCTCTTTAGGGACCCCGAAACCCCAAACCCTCCTTAAAACGCAGACGCTCAGCTCTCGACCCTAAACCCTAAACCCTATTCCCTGAACCCTAAACCTTAAACCCGGTTCCCTAAACCCGAAACCCTAAACCCCCCTCAAAAAAGCAGACTCTCAGCTCTCGACCGAAGTCCTGAAACGCACACAGCGCTCCCAAGCGACGAGGCCCCGGCGGAGCTCCGGGTGCTCGACGACGAAGAGGAGGTCGGATTCGTGCGACCACGACTAGCAGTAGTAGTAGTAGTAGTCGTCGTCGTCGTCGTCGTCGCAGCAGCAGGAGGAGGAGTAGTACTAGTAGTACTAGTACTAGTACCAGTACTACAAGGGTTTGTTGGTTGAAGTCAAAGTTTGGGGGAGTTTGTAGTTGTTTTGGGGTTCAGGATTTAAGTTCGGTTTACCGCCGGCGTGCGGGGGTGGGGGATGATGTTGCAGTAGAAACTAGTAGAGCTTTCGATTGAAGCATGTTGGATTTGGTAAGACTTTAGGGTACGAGGTGCAGGGTTCTGCTCGCTCTTGGGTGTAGGTTAAGCTTAGTTTTCCGGTTCTCTTGCGGTTGCCAAAAGGGGCCTTTAAAACAAACAACTTAAAGCCCTTAACCCAAAACCCCTAAACTCTAAACCCTAAAACCCTAAAACCCTAAAACCCTAAAACCCTAAACCCTAAACCCTAAACCCCAAAAACCCTAAACTCTAAACCCTAAAATCCTGAAGCCCCAAACCCAAACTCCTTAACAAAGATCCTGGTCCCTGCAGGCAGCGGAAGGGCTGCCCACGCCGGGCACAGGACCTGAAGCGGCTTGGGGCCCAAGAGGGCTTAGGGTTTAGGGGTTTAGGGGTTTGGGGTTCTGGGGTTTAGGGCTTAGGGGTTTAGGGGTTAGGGGTTTAGGGCTTAGGGGTTTAGGGTTTTGGGGTTTAGGGCTTAGGGGTGTAGAGGTTTAGGGTTTAGGGTTTAGGGGTTTAGGGTTTTGGGGTTTAGGGCTTAGGGGTGTAATTAGAGGTTTAGGGTTTAGGGTTTAGGGGTTTAGGGGTTTAGGGCTTAGGGTTTTGGGGTTTAGGGGTTTAGGGTTTTGGGGTTTAGGGCTTAGGGTTTCGGCGTTTAGGGTTTAGGGTTTCCATCCGAGCATTCTTTCGAAGCCAGTAATATTCTGATCATATGAATTAATTGCGATAATAATAGTAACAAAAGTCATCACAATAAGTATTATAGAGGTCATCACCAGAATGGTGATGATGATGATAATGATGATGATGATGATGATGATGTTAGATATAACAAAGCAGTAATAGTAACAATCATGGTTCTTTTGGGGCCCTTTGAAATTTAGGTAAGGCTTAATGGTTTAAGTAGAGGTCCTGCAGGTATGTCTACAGGCTGCTGCAGGGTCTTAACAGGCGGATTGAAATTTTTATCAGTTTCTGTAGGGTTTGTAGGGTGTTGAGAGGATTCTAGGGGTTGACCGGTTGCATGGTACTGCGTTTAGGGGGTGCGGGCTCGCTCACAGCGTTTAGGGAAGCGTAGGGTTTATACTCTGTACACGTAGGTTGTATAGAGGGTCTTGGGTTTCAGGATGTGGGCTCGGGGGAGCTCTGAATCCCAACTTTCGGCGGCGGCGAGGAGCTAGTGTCAGGTTTCACTTGAGGACTGTGAGTCGGATTCTGTTGGTACTTGGGGGGGGCTCGCGAGTTGTTTTAGTTTCCGAGGGTCTCTGCATTATCGCCCGAGTGTGCTCGCTTCTGAGAGTCACTTCTGGTTCTTGCTCCGGTTGGCACCGGAGCGGAGCGGCCAGCCCTTAAGCCCGAAGCCCAAAACCAATATCAGCTTTGTGTCTTTATGTGACGTCCCATCTCTTGGGGGATCGGTTTTATGGTTCCTTTACTTGAAGGTTCCCATATACGTCTGCTGGAAGCCCAAAGCCCAGGATCGTCAATCCCTAAAGCAGCAAGTGAGACACGCCGCAACTACCTGAAGTCTTCGCTAGCATCGCATGATACATAGTATATCGGTCGGGACAAGCCTGCATTGTAGCATGGCATGCCGCAAAGCTCAAAGCTCTAGTCTAGTCATTGAGGCCCTGAAATGACTAGCCAGCCCAAGCCCCAGTCATTTTCGACGCTTTTGGATAGTCCACCCCATTATCTGGCACTGGTCAGGTGTAAGTTTCGCTGGGCCACTCGACAAGCTACCTAATATGCGGGCCTTAAGAATTGAGATTGGTTTTCGGGTGTATATGGCTCATACTTTGCTTTACAAATATATAAACTTGTGGTAGGGAACCCTGAGGCACAGTCTTGGTATTCGTTTCTGCCTTCGTATTCCCTGCTGAACCGCAACCCTGAACCGTACCCTTAAGCCATTCTTTCCACTCCAGAAGCCTTAAATCCTCACAGCTTAAACCCTAAACCCTATATCAGCCCTAAACCCTACACCCTCACCCCTGAACTAGAATACACCATGTACCCTCAGCCCTCCCGGAAGGATTGGCTGCAACACAAAAGCATCTGTCCAAATTACAGCAAATTTCAAAAATCAGCTGAACAAGTGGAGGCTGAAGATCCAAAAGAACGGTCAGTCGCAGCACACGTGCGTGTGTGTGTGGGTGTGTGTGTGTGTGTGGGGGTTGTGTGTGTGTGTGTGTGGTGTGTGTGTGTGTGGTGTGTGTGTGTGTGTGTGTTGTGGGTGTGTGTGTGTGTGTATGGGTCACAGAGCACCACTGTGGAGAGGGATATGACTAGTTCTAGACTGGCGAGGGTAGCGTCTTGCAGAGCAGAGCAGAAACAACTATCCCATCCGCCGTAGCCGTCTTGAAGCTTCAAACATTCGCTACGATCAAAACACAGACCAGATCCGCACAGTAAGAAGCATCGTCATAGGAGAAAGACTCACCTCGATACAATTGTGCCAAGCAAAGCCGTAATAGGGATGTCAGCCAGGGTGCGGCTGCCAGTATGGAAGCGAGGTTCAATGCCCGCGGCACGCGCTGCAGCAGCCTCAGCAGACACCGTGCTATACTGCTATACCAGACCAGCGCACGATCCTGAAGTCATCAGGACGGAGGTGGTGCTGGAAACCTTGAGCGGCGAAACCGTGAAGGTGAAGGCCCAACTGAACCGCAACTTCAGAAGGGCATGAGCAAATTAGACTCTAGCACAGGCACTTTGGGACTGCCGCATCTGGCAGCTCAAAGAAAAAGCGGCGAAGCTGCTCGGCGCGAGCCTCGGCAAACTTGCGTGGTGCGCACACTGCACCAAACCTCCAAAAACCCGACCTTCCAAGCAGGAGTCTCACCCGAAGCCCCATGGCCGCCGTTGACAAGTCCACCGGCCAAAGCTGATAGGCCACGAGCGGTGCAGGTCATCCCTTTAAGTTAAGGCGCCTTAAACCATCAGCAAAAAAAAAGAGTAGAATCTCCGGCCAGGAAGCACACGACGCAGTTCGTTCATCTCCGGCGGCACCGAGGACGACGCCTTTTGTCCAGACCTCAGTACGCTGGAGACGACGTAATGATCAAGTACTCGGTTGTTGCACGTGCTTCACTCAGTTCGCCTCTACGCTTCGGACTCTGAGGAGAGCACCGGTAGCCTGAACCGCAGCAGCGCGTGTGCGGAGAGCAAAAAGCAGGAGGACGCCCAGGGTTGCAAGGGAAACTTCAGAACTCCTAAGGTAGTTCATCCCCCGGTTCCGCGAAGTCCCTGGGTGGCGAACAATCTCAGTGCTTTTCAGCTGAAAGGTCACCTGCTTCGTCTGAGGTCAAGCGCCTTAAGCTCTGAGCGTCAGGGATGTTGGGCTCGATGAAAGGGTGCATGGCGAAGAGGAGCCGTGACCGAAATGCGGACACTGAGCGCCCTAGGACAAATGCGGTGCTGCAGCATGACAAACAGAGGCCTTCCAATGCAACGCCCTCAGCTCCAAACCCGGAGCCCTAAACCCGAAGCCCTAACCCTGAAGCCTCAAGAACCTAAAATCCGAGCCCTAACGCCCAAAACCCTTAGGACCCTCAAGCCCCAAGAGCCCCAACGCCCTAGAGCCCTCAAACTCTGAAGCCCGAAAAACCTCAAACCCGAAAGCTCTAAAGCCCACAAACCATCAGGCCCTGAAGCCCGAAAGCCCTCAAACCTTCAAGGCCCCAAAACCCTAAAGCGCCTCGAACCCCTAAGCCCTAAACTTTAAACCCTGGACCTTAAACCCTAAAGTGCCCTGAAGCGCCTCGAAACGCTAAACCCTGAACCCTAAACCTTAAAGCAATAAATCTAAGGTTGAGACCATGGGCTCCTAGTATGGGCCCTTTAACCCCGGGATCCTTCTTCCCGACTTTGTGTACCCTTTGAGTACCCTCCAAGGTTCCCTAAAATTCCCCTAGAAGGCCTAAGGATCCAGATTCTTGGCCCATACTTCTAACCTCAAACGCCCTAAACCCTAATCCCTAAACCCCTAAACCCCTAAACCATTAAACCCCTAAACCCGTAAACCTTAAACCCTCAACCCCTAAACCCTTAAACCCCATAAACCCCTAAACCCTAACCTTAAGAAGCCCTAACGACTGAAAGGTCGTAATGGAGGATGCACTGGTGGCGGCAGAAGAGGCGTCTCGGGTCTCTTGCGCCTTTTTGGGGTGCTCTCGTTGAGGGCTCTTCGAGACGAAAGGCTTCTTCCCAGAGACTCCAATGTCCCTTTTCCTTACCTTAAATCATATTAAGGATCCGACTATAATTTAAGGTATATTCCTTAATTAAGGGATATTGGAGTCTCTGAGGGCTTCTTAGAGGGCTCCACGAGGTTCATTGTTGGATTATGAAGAGGGCTTGGAGTTTAGGGTTTCAGGGTGTGGAGTGCAGCTTTCACACAGAGTCTGACTGGGCTGAAAGCTTCGGGAGACCCCTTAACTTCCCGCTGTTCCGTTTGGTTTAGGGTTTAGGGTTTAGGGTTGCTACCGCAGCCCTGTTGCAATCTGTTGCTGCTCTTCGGCACAGCCTACAGCATAGTTGATGTAAGCATAACATGGCCTTGCCCCGCAACTTTTTCCGGATTTCGGTTTAAGGCACGGTTGAGGTTAAGTGATCCCTGTGGTTTGGTGGGGTAAAGGTCAGTGGTAGTGCAGTATATGTTTTCTTTGGCTAGCAGTGTTACAACATGTGTGTGATGAAAGCTTACTGTTGCTATGGGTATTACAGAGCCTATGATCGTAACTAGCAAAATGAGAAATGGAGCACATTGCAACTGCGACTTACAAGCATGAGCATTCTCACTGCTGCGAGTCGCACTTGAATACCTCCACAACTATAGCATAGCTGTTGGTACAGCTTGTACTATCAGTACTCTTGTCCATGCCACCATTTTTTTGCTGTTGTGCTTCAGCTCGTCACTCACAAGCTTAGTGCAAGTTTCCATAAGCGAACATTTCTCTTGAATTTGGCTTTGGTATTGCACTTGGCAGCAGTGTCATGGAGACTACGGACAGTGCCAATAAGGTTATCAAGACGGCAATATAAGTTTGTACCACTGTCGCTGTGACGAGAGCTTTGAATGCGTCTTTTGTGCACGACTTGTGTTGTGTCGCTTTTGTGTGACTATCACGCAGGCTTGCTTCCAGTTTTGCGGTGCCATTGCTAGGAAGATAAACGCCTTGTGTCGCCGACTAGAGATGTCGTGGGGTGGGAAAGATGTGAGTCTAGTTGGTTAGAGACCCCTCAAAGACAAACCGCAACCGCATTTTTCGGTTTCTCTGAACCCTAAAACCCAAACCCTGATGCATAGTCTTGCACAATCCTTCCGCTTGGCCCCCAGGAGGCTGTCGGAGAAGACGCTTTGCAGGCCTGCCAATCGCAGTTCTTATGCCCCCTGTGTATCGTGCTTTCAATGCTTAACAACCCCGGACAGCTGCGGTACATCCCTGAATGTTCCTCCGAAGTTTTGGTCTTCTCGTTCTTGTTGATGTTGTTGTTGCTGTTTCAACCAGTATGCCTATCGTCATAGTGGGGCACGGGTTGCAGTGCCACCGATGGCTCCTATTCTGGGTCTGACTGTTGTTTGGATCTACTGCTACAGTAACGCCACGATGTTCTCCCCATCAGTCTTATGTACTATGGCTGCGAGGAGTCATTTCCTGGTCAATGTCACCGGCAGTGATACATCGCAACAACTCAGCATCCAGTCCTCCTCCTAAACCCCAAGCATGACATCCTAAAAGCTTCACCTCAGCCCCAGATCTCAAATCCTCGAGCCCCGAGCCCTAACCCCTGAGCCGAAAGCCCTGCATCCAAAACGTGGCAGAGGACGACGGCACGCACAAGCCCGATTCGAAGGACGATCGGTTGATCAAGGCCTTCTGTTTCGGTCCATTGCTCGGTTGTTTAAGGGTGTATCGGGACCCTAAGCCCTAAACCCTAAACCTTAAACCCTAAACCTTAAACCCCAAACCCTAAACCCTAAACCTTGAACCCTTCACCCTAAACCCTAAATCGTTTAGTTCCTAAGGGAACTCTACAACGTGATTTGGAAGCCCTGGACCTCCGCGAGCCCGAAGCTCTTTTCGTTCTTGGACCCGGTTTAGAGTTTAGGGTTTAGGGTTTAGATTTTAGGGTTTAGGGTTTAGGGTTTAGGGTTTAGGGGCTAAGTCTCACACCCTAATCTCGTAGGTTTAGGGTTTAGGGTAGCCCTAAACCTGAGAACCAAACCCCACACCTTAGTTTCGTGAGCCCTAAACTTTAGGAATTGCGGCTTTAAAAGCCGCAGTTCTTCATATATATCTCAGGACGCAATCGCTCAAGCCCAAAAACCGCAAAATATGTTCAATAATTGCGTTTTACTACCAGTCACAGCAACAATGATGACACTTGTGCTAGTTAGAACCATGTGCATCACCGTACCAAGAGCGAAAGCAAGAACTGGACGCCCACGCGCACACGCAAAACCTAATCGACACATCTATGGTAGACTACGCTCAGAACCCTGCCACGTCATGTCCTGAACCCACCCTCCCTTGCAGTACCGTCTTGTAACCTAAACTCCAACCCCATTCCTCAGGGCATTATGCCGAAGACGTTCAAAAATCCAAAACCCTGAATCCTAAAGCCCTAAACCCTAAAGCCGTGAAGCCCTAAAGCCCTAAAGCCCCAAAACCCGAAAGCCCTAAGCCCTAGACCTACTTGGAGGGTCGGGGGACTTAGTAACTGGTTATTTTCGGGTCTTATAAGTACCATAACCCCAATGAGGGTCCCTTTTAGGGTACTTATAAGTCAACTTACTACCTACCTACTAAGTCCCTGAACCCTAAACCCTAAACCCTATATACTACCCTTATAGAGCCCTTTAAGGGAACCCTTAGAATCCCCTTGAAAGGAGCCCTTACTAAGTCCCCCGACCCTCCAAGTAGGAGCCAACAAAAAGCCCTAAGCCCTTAAACCCCTAGACCCCTAAACCCTAAACCCCATTATAGTACCCTTATAGATCCCTTATAGATACCTTATAGATCCCTTAAACCCTAAACCCTTAAACCCCTAGACCGAGGAGCCAACAAAAACTCCTCCTCTACGTCAGGTCAAGGGCTTGGACAAGCAGCAACTCTGCATTGATCTCCTAATGGTCGGCGCCATGGCTCAGAGTTATTGACCCTAAACCCTAAACCCCAAACCCTAGACCCTAGACCCTCAACCCTAAACCCTAAACCCTCAATCCTAAACCCTAACTCCTCAATCCTAAACCCTAGACCCTAAACCCTAAACCCCGAAATTTCGGTTATTGGCTCGCAGAGGACAAGGCCCAGAGGAAGTAGTGTTACCACAAGGGTTCGGGTTTTTTTGTAGGGTATGAGGGCTACTTTACGGGCTCTGTAAGAGACTATGCATGAACCCTAAACCCTAAACCCTAGGGTTTGGTTTTTAAGGGCTTAGGCTCAGGGCTTTTACGGGTAGAAGGGATGCTGCTAGGGTTCTTAACAGGAGTCGACGTGGCTCAGCAAAAAGTAGTGTTACGACAAGGGATCTAGAAGGGTTTAGGCTTTCTGGTGAAGGGCTTTGGGCTTTAAGCTTTGGGTGTTCAGGGTTTAAAGGGTTTAGGGGTGGGTTTTGTTTTGGGGTCTTAGGGTTTAGGTTTTAAGGGTTTGGGGTCAAGGGTTTGGGTTGCAGGCTTCGGGGTTCAAGGGATTAGGCTCAGGAGAAACTGCGGCTTTCAAAGAGTATAAGGGATACTACAGGGATACCGGAAGTCGAAGTTCTGCTTCAAGGCTCGAAGGAATATTGTTGTGAAATGGTTTAGGGTTACAGTAAACCCCATAAAGTTGGAAACCGGATCAAGGCCAAATAGTGCTGGGATTCCATATACATTGCCCTTAGGGATTGAGGCTACGGGGTTTCCAACTTTTGGGCTTCTACTGTAAACCCTAAACCCCTTTATATAGAACCCTTATAGATCCCTTTAAGGAGCCTTTATGAATCCCTTTAAAAGGAACCCTAAACCCCCTAAGGGGCTTCTACTGTAGGAGTTAACGGTTTTGAGGTTTAGGGTTGAAGGGTTTAGGGGCGTAGGGGTTCAGCATGTCAAGGTTTCGGGCTTCAGAACTTGGGGTGAAGTGTAGATTTCGGGTCAAGGCGCTTGTAAGATTTTCTTAGGGTTGTCGCGGCATGTTTGCCAGCCGTACTGGATCGATGTTTTTTTTTGGGTTTTGAGGCTGGTGATTGCTAGCCTAAGCGGGCCTGAGCCCTAAACCGTAAACCGCTAAGGCTGCGTCCAGTCCTACGTGGATTTCTTCTACATCACCCACCGGAAAGCCGCGCCAAAGGAAGGTGCCAACGAGGATGAGGCGCGCCGTGCTATGAGGGCTGTGGCCCTAGGCCCTAAGCTCAACACCGCTATTTCCTGAACCCTGAACCCCAAGCCCCCAAACCCCGAATGCCTGAACCCTAAATCCCTCGGACTTGAACCCCGAACACACCCATGAGCCCTCTGCTACCCAGATTTTTGGTTTCTGGCTTGGCGTGGCGGTGTAAGGCTTCGGGGTTCTCGGGTTCAGGGCTTCAGAGTTCGAAAAGGTGTCATAGGTTTGGAAAACGTTCCTTTAGGTTGTTACAAGTTGTTGTTTAAAACGTGAGTTGCATGAGGTATTCGGGATTAAGGGCATTGGGCTCTGAGGGCATCAGGGTTTGTTCTTTGGTTGTTCGACTGTAGGGTTCAGGGTGCGATGGCTTCGTGGCTTAATGTGGGCTTTGAGTGTGAAGTGTAAAGCTGTAGATGGCTGCGGGGTTTTAGAGTTGAGGCTTTTCCGTGACTGGCTGTTTCGCGTGACCAGCCCAGCATAGACATCGTGCCGGGAGAACATGATACTGTTGGAGGCCGGTCTGCCTGATGAGAGTTATTGCGGCTGGCTCAAACATGCGGGTAGTTCTCCGAATTGGGGTCCCGTTTTAGGTCCTTCTCAAACTAGTACGGCTCCCCTATAAAAAGGAAGCTAAATGGAACCCCAGTTTGGAGAACTGCCCATGCGCTTCGGCAGTATGGGCAAGGTCAAACCGACATCCAACATCCGCTTCAATGTGGTCAAAATTAGGGTCCCTTGTTGAGTCCCTATAAAAGTACGGCACTTATTAGTTAGGGTACCCAAAAAGGGACCCTAATCTTGACAACCCCCCATGTACAGGGAAAACAGACGCGATGCTTCGTGGCAATGGCCATCACTGGCCCGACCCATATTGATCGCGCCAGATTCTTCTAGCCGTTTGGGAGTTTCCGAAATTAGGGGTACCTTACTTTGGGCACCATATAATAAGGATCCTACTGTTTGGGTACTATGTTAGGGTCCCCTATTTTCGGAAACTCTCATTTCTGCACCTCCACCCCTGCATAAGTATACCGTCATACGGTTGATGATACAAATCCTGCATTACCCATAATAAGGAATGTACCATAATTTCCATAGCTTAGGGTCCTTAAGGCAGTGCAGGTTTTTTTTTTTTTATCATCAACAGTAATACGTAACCCAACCCACAGCGTCGCTCCAACTAGGAAGGCCCCGGTTTAGGGTTTAGGGTTTAGGGTTTAGGGCCAAGTGGGCCCCGAATGGGCCCTAATGCCCATAACCCTACAGGCTCAGATCCTACAGTAGAAGCCAGAAAGTTGGAGCATCATTATCCTCATGCCCTTAAGGAAAAGTAGAGGGAATCCTAGCACTAATCATCCCAAATCTATGTTCCAACTCTCTGGGGTTCACTATAAATCTTGAACCCTAAACCTCAAAACCCTAAAGCCCCAAAACCCTCAAACCCAAAAGCCTCAAAGCCCCAAAGCCCCACAGCCTTAAACCCTTAACTCCTCAAACCCAGCCCTGAAGTTCTAAAAACCCTGAAGCCATATATCCTAAAACACCAGGTCCTAGAATGAAGAAAACCTCAGAGGCCCATCTCCTAAAATCCTAAACTTAAAGTTCAAACGCCTAAACCCTGAATCCTAAAGACATGAAACCCCCCGTTGTTTTCTGCCCAAGCCAGGTCAAAGACGTCGTCATCCCGGAGGAGACTTTGATCTTCCTCAAGGCCCGTTGGGCTTAGGGCTTATGGGGTTTAGGGTTTAGGGGTCAGAGTTTAGCGTTTAGGGTTTAGGCACAGTGGGGCTTAGGGCTCAGGGTTTAGGGTACTAGGGCGACTAGAAGAGCTTTACTTGGCACAAGGGATACCGCAAGAGGTAGTATACCGCAAGGGTTCGTATGAGGCTTATGCGAAGGGTTGGAATAACGGCTGGAGGGTTTACTGGTTAGGGGGAAGAACCTGGGTGAAGGGACGTAGGGTATGGGTTTTAAGGCTGTAAGGTCCAGTTGACGCGAAAGGCTTGAGGGTTGGGTCCTACCCGTGATCGCTGCTGTCATGTGCAGGGTTTCTAGACGGTTTTGGGTGGTTGTCAAGATTAGGGTCCTTTTTTGGGTCCTTATTATAATACGGCACCTAACATTTAGGGTACCCAAAAATCGGAGGCCTCACAAGGTGGGATGAAGGTAGGTGGGATTAAGGATCCCTTGTATAAGGACTCCTATTTGGGAATATCCCACCTACCTTCATCCTACCTTTTGAGGCACCGGAAAAAAGAGACCATAATTTTGACAACCATCCGTTTTAAAGCCTATAAAATCTTCTACATCCCAGAAGCTGAAAGCAGAGTGTAAGTTTGGAAGCAAGATCTTTTAGTTGGATCCCAGTATGTTTTCGATCGATTCACGGATGTGGGTGTACAGCCGGGGCTGAAATTCAAGGGTTTAGGGTTTAGGGTGTAGGAATCATGTCTTGCGTCCTTTTATTTTGGCGCCTCCTTGTTGGGACCGAACGGAGGGAGATCAGTGCCCTGAGTGTAAAGGCTTTACTGGCGGACCCATGTCTGTGCCAAACTGGCGTAGGATTTCGGGATCCCAATACCATAAACTCCAAAAGTGCCATATCCCTGAATGTCGATTCGTAAGCCGCCAACCTAAATCCTGAAACCCCAAGCCCTGAACTCTAACCGTTGCTAGTATTTTCTTGTTCTGCTGACTATTGCGGATCTCAGACTCACCGTTGCTGCTGTCTTCTTGATAACCTTAAACCCTAAACCCTAAACCCTAAACACTAAACCCTAAACCTTAAACCCTAACAGAGCTTCAGCCCCCGACCGAGCCCCAAGGCCCTAAGCCCTCGAACCCCTTTTGGGAACCCTTCTTCGACGCTCAAACCCCTAAGAATCCCACCTTTCCATGATGGTAAACTAGGGTTTAGGGTTTAGGGTTTAGGGTTTAGGGTTTAGGGAACCCCTAAACCCTAAATTCTGAAGCCCTAAGCCCTAAAAGCCAAAAGCCCTAGACCTCAAAACCTGAAGCCCCTGTGGCTCAGCTGCAGGAGACACTGGAGCAGGCGGAATCTGCGAGGAGGCTCAGGAGCTACCTGCAATGCTGCTCCTCTGGTTTGGGGTTTAGGGTTTAGGGATTCTGGGTTTACGGTTTAGGGTTAGAGATTCCTGGGAGTTAGGGTTTAGGGATTTTGTGGGTTCAGGGTTTAAGGTCAGGGATGCAGGGTATAAGGATTATAGGGCTCTTTTATTTTTGAAGGCATTCGAGGGTTGGATGTTCTTTTTTTATTTACGGGGTTTCAGCCCTAAACCCAGATTTCAGCCCTCACTCCTATCTGCTGCAGATCCCGGAAAATCGTCGGCCCGAGGCTACGAAAGCTACAACTCCTTGGCGGAATTCTTTGAGACCGTTCCGGATCTGAAGAGCGCGATGCGTCTTGACCTGGGAAGGTAGAAAACTATAGGGGTCTGAGCAATTAGAATAGGCTTTTGGTGGCTTCTGATTATGATCAAAGTATAATATACCCCGAAACCCTATTCTATTCATGAAGGCCCCTACAGTACTAAGTCAACGAAGTAAAGGGTTAAGTGAATACAAACAAACATGCATACACACAAACTGCCCGAAACCCTCTCACTCAGGTACTTCTACCAGAGATGCGCGGATGTTGCGGCTGAGGCTGGCAGCGCTTGGGCTTTGGGCTCCTATCTTCTTATCATCCTTTCGGTTTAAAGGTTTAGGGGTTTAGGGTTTAGGGTGTAGGGTTTAGGGGTTTAGGGTTTAGGCGTTTAGGGGTGCGACAATGATCCCGAAGTAGAAAGCACTCTTGGAAAGGCTTTGCAGTTTGTGTCCAGCTCCCCTCTTCCAGCCACTCCGGCGAAGCGATGGTACTGGAGTATGAACAGAGCGGTAGTACAGTAGAAGCCAGAAAGTTGGAACATCATTATTCTCATGCCCTCAAGGTAAAGTAGAGGGAATCTTAGCACTAATCATCCTAAATGTATGTTCCAACTTTCTGGGGTTCACTATAAGGAATTCAGCGCAACAAAGACGCTAAGAGGAAACGTCGTAATGGCCACAGCTGCAAGAACAGCTCCAATCGATACGGTGACAGTAACATCTGCAAAGGCATGCAACCAGAAAGGAGCAAATGCGCTCCGTCCTGACGCCAGAAGCTCAAAAGCTACAAACACTATACCACGCATTACCTAAACCCTTCCACCCTAAACCCTAAAATCGAAACCCGACAAAGCTGCCCCAAAGCTGTCCTAAATTCAACCCGAAACACGGAAGCCCTGACGCACTGATCACTAAACCCCCCTGAGCCTGGAATCCGTAACCCGAAAACCCCCCCCCCCCCCCCCCCCCAATACCCCTAAACCCTAAAACCTAAAAACCTACATCCTAAATCCTAAACCCTATACCCTTCAACCCTTCAACCCTAAACCCCTACATCCTAAACCCAAGAAACACCCTACAAAAATCCACAGGTGGAAGCTTGGGAAAGCATCGCCAAGGCGAACCTGAACCTCGGAAGCTGCGAGGACCGGGGGCTTATTAGGGTTTAGGATTTAGGGGTTTAGGGGGGTTTAGGGGGGTTTAGGGGGGTTTAGGGGGGTTTAGGGGGGTTTAGGGGGGTTTAGGGGGGTTTAGGGGGGTTTAGGGGGGTTTAGGGGGGTTTAGGCAGGGTTTCGGGAATAGTGGTGGAAGGTTTAGGAGTTTAGGGTTCGTGGTTTAGGGGTGTAGAACTCACTGTATGGTATGGTTTCGGTGGGCAAAAGCTTCACAAACTCGTCATACTATCTTGTTTTGTAAATGGGTTTCTAGGGATTTATAGGGTGCTGTAGGGGTTTAGTAATAACAAGCCAAAATATTCCCTTACAGTCTTTATATATGTATATGACTCTATTCGATTTGTTTGAGGCACCTATATGGAGCGCGGATGTCAAAAAAGGGCTAGGGATTTGGAGTCTGGGATTCGCGTTTAGGGGTTCAGTGTTTAAGGGCTGCGGATTGTTGTAAGTTGCTTTCTGGATCTGTTTAAGAGGACGTCTGACGTAGAAGTGGATGCTGTAAAGTTTCATATGCTGTACGCGAGGTTTCGCTGATTGGTTAGAAGCTGCCCCCACCCTGTAGCGACTATAAGGACTATACTAGGGCCCTATTATATTCCTATTATACCACTATTACAGGGTGGGGGCAGCTTCTAACTGATTGGGATTTGGAAGCAAACTTCGAGGGTTATTGGGTTTCAGAGGTTTGGGGGTCCTGAGCCCTAAGCCCTCAATGGGGCCTCAGGCTTCATTTGAAAGGGTAAAGGGAGGGACCCTTAATAAGGATCCCTAGGTATATACCCTTAATATAGCCATTATATACCCATTATATAGCCCATTATAGGGTAGGGGTCCCCATTAAGGGTCCCTCCTTTTCCCCTTTGATTCATGACTTTCTCTGAACCTTAAATCTCTCAACCTCAGGCCCCAGTCAGGTTTGGGGGTATAGGGTTGAGAGTGTTTAAGGTTTTGGGGTTTCGGATTTTGGGGTTTAGGGTATAGGAGTTTAGGGGTTGCTTGCTTAAGAGGTTTAGGCTTGTAGAGGCGTCAGCTTTGGTAGGAGGCGTTCGACGGTGGGGGCGCGGTTAGGTTAGGAGCTTGGGGCCCGGCTCCTTGAAGCTACACGGTTTAGAGTTTAGGGTTTAGGGTTTAGGTCTAGGGTTTAGGGTTTATGGTTTAGGGTTTAGGCTTTAGGCTTTAGGGATTAGGATTGCGGCACGCTGAGGTCCAAGCAGCTGAACCCTGAACATAAACAGGAGCCCAGAAACCTCCAACCGACATCCCGTGAACACCAGTCATCCCTCGGCCATCCCTTCTTAAACGACTTTATATGGGAGTTTCCGCAAAATAGGGGCCCCTAATATAGTACCCTAAATAGTAGGATCCTTGATATAAGGACCCCAAAAACGGAACCAGTAATTTTCGGAAACTCTCATATGGAGCTTGCATGTGCAGGAGCAGGGCGGCAACTGGCAAAGTGCGATGCAGTACCACGAGAAGGCTCTTGAGCCCCACGGCTGGCAGATAGAAGTGGATCTACTAAAGGGGCCTCAGTAATTACCTATACTATTTTTTTGGGGGTTCCTTATTATGATTACAGTATCATGGGCCCTTAAACCCCATTCAAAATCATTACGGCCCCTTAGTATGCTTTGAAGGCTTTGTGTAGATTTGAGTGCGGCTGGGTGAGATCTCTAACATGTTACAAAAGTTGTAGGTGCAGTCAGATACCACGCTGCATGCACATGCAACACTGTGAAGGAGCAGCGAAAATGTGAAGGATCGGGAGGGTGACTAAATCGGGCGATAAGTGCCACCCAAACTGGCAGGTATGGTGCTGCGCCCATTGGAGCCCGAAAGGCAAGCCCAGAACCGGGTTCATGAGAACAAAGTCCTATGTGTAAAACCAACGTGCGCTAGAAGTCACAAGCTGTAAACGCTCAGGTGCAGAATCAAGAGCCGCGCACCCCAACCCCGGAAACCTAACATCCTGAACCCGAAACCCTATACCCTAAACCCTAAACCCTAAACCCTAAACCTTAAACCCTAAACCCTAAACCCTAAACCCTACACCCTAAACCCTAAACCCTAAATCCTAAGCCCTAAACCTGACACTGCAAAGGATTGCCTCCTCCGCGGACTCTCTTCCTCTTCAGATCAAAGCCGCGAGCCGGTTGTGGCGAAGCTGCACGGTTTAGGGTTTAAGGTTTAGGGTTTAAGGTTTGGGGTTTAGGGTTTAGGGCTTTCGTATTTTTGCGAATACCTCGTCTGCGATAACAACGTCGGGTCATGAACCTGCTATTGTTTGTGTATGCAACGGTGTACATATATATATATATGTATATACATGTCTATAAATATAGATATAAATATACATAAATAAATCAGTATATATATATATATATATATATATATGCATGTATCTAATGTTAGGCGCTCCACCCTCGAGTCTTTAAGCTGTAACCCCTAAACGCCAAGACTAACCCGTGAACCCAATGCAACTCTGAATCCCAGACGCATCAAAGCCTAAACTCTAGATCCCAGGCCCTAGACCTGAAGCAAGAAACCACGAATCCTTACAACTCTATAAGCCGTTGTTTTTTTAAGAAAATCAGAAAACACAAGTAGGCACTCCTAAAATATCGGTCATAGCCCACAGCCCTAAACCCGCATCACAATGCAACCCTAAACCCTTATACAAGCCCGGTTTAGGGTTTAGGATTTAGACCCTAAGCTCTCATAGTGGAGTTGCCGCAGCGCCACCAAGGAGCACCGTGTGCCAGGTCCTCGCGGAGCAGTGTGAAAAGGCTTCCGGCGAAAAGTTTAACAAAGGCTTCATGAGATTGTGTACTGGCCTTGTGGGGTTCGTAGTACGGTTTCATGAGAGTGTATAAGGGTTCTGTGGGGATGCATCGTATAATTAGGGTGTTATATGTTGTTCTCGTGATTGATGGTTTTTCCAGTGTTTGAGTTTTATGGGTTTAGGGTTTTGGGGCTTACTTCGAGCCGAGGCATTTTTTAATTCGAGAGTTCGAGGTTTGGGGTTGTCTGCGCGGCTTGTCATCATGACTCATGGATTTGGAGGTTTTTTTCGGTTTTAGGGCATGGTCGAGGTCTCCAGTGGAGGAGTGTCGTTTTGGGGCTGTGGGAGTGAGGGAATAGGGTTACAGGTCGGGACATTCTGACACCCCAGGTCCGCAACCAGAAGCAGACAGATCGTTGGAGAGACATGCAGACAGGAGGGACCTATAGTGGGGCCCTTGCAGATAGAATACATGTATACACGGATGGAAATATTCTATCTGCACGTGCGGATGGCTGGTCTCACATTGAGCAAAAATATTCTATCTGCAAGGGCTGCCGTTGGGCCTAAAGTGCCCAAAATATTCTTTCCGCATCGTTTTTACCGCTCGAAAATATTCTATCTGCAATTGCTGCTACGGGCCTAAATTTTCGATTTAGGCCCGTTGCAAAAAATATTCTATCTGCATGTGCTTGAAATATCATATTCTATCTGCAAGGGCCCCACTATAGGCAGGCACCAGAAAGTTCAGGGCCGTCTTTAAAACCCTGAAGCACCCGGAACTGCAAGCCCACGGAAGCGCCTGATCCGTTCAGCAATTCCAGTTCAGCATGAACTCAGATGCAAGAAGACATCGGTCATGTCTACAGAGAACGTCGAGCACCTTTAAGTAAACCTTACAGTAACGCTTAGAGTGACCCATTCCGGTGACCTTCATTTGCAACAACCCGGATAGCAAGCTTGCTGGTATCGTTTATTTATAATGTGCTTTGTAGTAGCCCCAAGTCCTGAACCCTAAAACCTAAGACCAACACCCCAAGCCCAAAGCCTACCACCCTAAACCCCAAGAGTCAACCCTACACCCTAAACCCCTAAATTACTATGACTTATGCTACACCCCAAACCCTACACCTTAAACCCCAAGCCCTCAACCCAGAGACTCTAGCATCGCTTAATCAAGGAATATATTTTAAATTCTAGTAGGATCCCTAAAAAGGATTTAAGGCATGTTCCCTAATTAGAACCCTAACCCTAGGTATTCCTTAATTAAGGGATATTGGAGTCTCTGGGACCCCACTTGGAGGGTCGGGGGACTTAGTAACCGGTTATTTTAGGGACTTACAAGTACCATAACCCTAATTAGGGTCCCTTTTAGGGTACTTATAAGTCTACTTACCCCGATCCTCCAAGAACCCTAAACCCCTAAACCCCTAAACCCCTAAACCCCTAAACCCCTAATCCCTAAACCCCTAAACCTGGGACCCCACCCCCTTCAGGATGGCCGCGACGCCGAAGCCTCGTCTCTCTTCGAGCGTTGCCTGAGCTCTGCGCAGCGATCCAAGGAGAACTCATAAGTAAGGGTTCCTTCAGGGTTTAGGGTTCAGGGTTTAGGGAAGTTATAGGGTTCCTTGAAGGGTTCCTTTAGGGTTTAGGGTTTAGGGCTTAGGGAACTCGTAAATAAGGGTTCCTTAAACAGCTCCTTAAAGGAATCTATAGGCTTCTTTAAAGGATCCAAGGAAAGCTCATAAGTAAGGGTTCGTTTAGGGTTTAGGGTGTAGGGTTCAGGGTTTACGGAAGGGCTCCTTAAAGGAATCTATAGGGTTCCTTAGAGGGATTTATAGGGTTTAGGGCTTAGGGAGCTCATAAGCAAGGGTTCCTTAAAGGGCTCCTTCTTGGAATCTATAGGGTTCTTTACAGCCTCCTTCAAGGAATCTATGGGATTCCTTAAAGGGATCTATAGGGTTTAGGGTCTAGGCTCCGGATTTTGCCTTGGGAAGGAGGTTTTGGGTTGAGGATTAAGGGCTGGTAGGGTTTAGGTGTTTTTGCTTTTGCTTTTTCACAGGTTTGCTTTAAGGGTTGGTAGGCTTTGTGTGGTTGTGTTTGTATATACTTGCTTTAGGCACTTATAAACCATTCAGGTTACTTTCTTGGGTTGACTTGGTGTGTTCGTTTGTTTGAAGGGCTTGGGTTGAGGGTTGAGGATTTAGGGTTTAGGGTTGAGTTTTCGTTGAACGTGTTTTATCTGAATTTGCTGGGAATCAATATAGCCCACAGGCCTTATATATGGTCAGGCGTCTGGCGTTCCCAGCCCCCCCCCCCCCCAATGGTATGGTCTGACAGGGGTGGGGGGGGGGCCTGGCGTGTGCGGAAAGGGGTTGGGGGCTGCCACTGGATGGTGGGGTGGTGCTGGCGGCCAGGGCTCACGCGCAAGCCCTTCGCAAGCAAGCCGTAAACCCTATGACGCAGCGCGTGCCCCTGTTTTGAGCAACCTTAACTTGTACTTAAACGCTACACCCAAGCCAAACCCTAAACCCCAAAACCCCACAACCACCCCACAGGGGGAAGAGGAACCCCGCACCCCACACCACAGGGGAGGGGGGGCCCCACCCTATATCCGGACCATTAACCTTTGGGGGGGCAGGGGGGGGGACTGCAGAGCGCGTGACCATATATTGTGGTCTTTGGGCCCAAAAGCCTTAATATGTGAGTCCTCAGAGCCCTAGGGTTTGCTATCTAAGAAGTTTTTGAGAAGCTTGTTTGGCAAACAGTGTGGTGACACTATGTGCCGGCCCACATTTTAGCCCTTGATCGCGTTTTTTCAAAAATTCCAGGCCGGCGGCGTTCACGGGGACGACAAACTTAAGGTAGCGGGTTTTGGGGTTTAGGGTTGCTGTTTCGTCTCGTCGCTACCTTCGAGAGGCCCGAACCGTCAAAAACGCAGCTCGTCTGCGTGCTCCTCCAAATGCCGAGGGTACCCGCAAGGGGTCCCCCGTCTGGTTTCTAAATTCCGTCGCTTGATTTGACTTTTGACTTTTGCCGTGCTGTGGGGGTGTTCTCTTCGTGGTTTTCTACGGTCGTTTTCTCTGTCGTCTTGCGCTTCTTCGGTCTAGGCTGGTTTGGGAGGGTTAGCCTGAGGACTTAGTGACAGTCTTCGTAAGCCCTAAACTTTCCGAAACCCTAAGCCGTTCATTTTAGGGCTCCAACAAGTATGAAGCCTGTCAGAAAACCTTAGCCTAATTTGCTCGAAACTCATAGTCACTGGGCTGCGAACCCTTGTGAAAACCTTACAACCGGAAGGACGCGACGCTCGAGGGAACTGCCTGTCACAAGCAGCTGGGAAGCAAGCTGAGGAAGCCCCGAACCCTAAATCCTGCACCCGAACTTCTATACCTTAAACTCTCAACCCTAAACCTCCAAGCTTAAACGGTAAACTTTGAAACCGTAAACTCGAAACCCTAAATCCTAAACCCTAAAGAACCGGTTGTCTCCCGGGTTTAAGCAGACACCGTTTCGTCTTCGGGCTCAGGCTTTGGGGTTTAGCGTTTCGGGTGGCTTCCTCGGTTTGGGGTGTGGTGGGTCAGGGCCAAGGATTTATAGGCGGCGCCGCAGAGGTTATTGCCCAATTCTAAAGGGTGGGTGCAGGGTGTGGGAAGTCGGGTTTGGAGTCCAGAACCTCCTCCGAATGGAAGGAGAGGAGGCATCAGAGATTGACTGAGCTTTGTTCCAGCAGAACATTGTTCGGTGTTTGGAGTGTAGGGTTTAAAACCTAGGCCTTAAACCCAAATTTTACATATTCTATCACTTCCCGAAGTACCGGTGGCCTGTCCCACCTGGTGAAAGCTGGGCCACCTGCAGCCCCCAGACTGGAAGTGGATTTTAGACGCCCAAAACCCTAAATCACATGGATAGTTCTCAAAATTATGGTACCTTTTTGGGTACCCTAAATATTAGGTGCCGTATTATATTAAGGACCCCAAAAGGGACAACCACCCATATATCCTTAAATCCCTAAACCCTAAACCCTAACTCCTTTACAATTTGAAGACATGCCGAGCCCCCATAAACCCATCAAGAGCACTACAACATTCTCGGCGAAGCCCTTACAATCAACGTCGTTCCACATAGCTTGAGCTCGAATAACAGCGGTCCCCGTGTAGAAGCCGTAAGACTCAGCATAGCAGTAGAGTAGGTAACCTTGAACCTTCTTGGGCAGGAAAATCCTTATCTAATCCCAAAAAGGAACCTAAACACCACTACACTACCCATAATTCTTTTCTAGTCGCAGTATCGAAGCAGCGGACTTACAAAAACAAAAGGGTGCAGCTGATGCTTCGGATGATGGCCTTGAGGCTTTGTAATTGCTGTTAATGGCAGCCGTGATGCTCATGATGCTGGCTTTGTGGCTTTGCAACCCCTGCTGATTGCAGCCGAAGGGGCCCCCTGTTGATTGCAGCCTAAGGGGCAGCCGGGATGCTCATGATGCTGGCTTTGAGGCTTTGCAACCCCTGTTGATTGCAGCCGAAGGGGCGGCTGATGCTCATGATGCTGGCTTTGAGGCTTTGCAACCCCTGTTGATTGCAGCCGAAGGGGCAGCCGTGATGCTCATGATGCTGGCTTTGAGGCTTTGCAACCCCTGTTGATTGCAGCCGAAGCTGTTGATTGCAGCCGAAGGGGCAGCCGTGACGCTCATGATGCTGGCTTTGAAGCTTTGCAACCCCTGTTGATTGCAGCCGAAGGGGCGGCTGATGCTCATGATGCTGGCTTTGAGGCTTTGCAACCCTGTTGAGTGCAGCCGAAGGGACAGCCGTGATGCTCATGATGCTGGCTTTGAGGCTTTGCAACCCCTGTTGATTGCAGCCGAAGGGGCGGCTGATGCTCATGATGCTGGCTTTGAGGCTTTGCAACCCCTGTTGCTTGCAGCCGAAGGGGCACAGGTGATGCTCATGATGCTGGCTTTGAGGCTTTGCAACCCCTGTTGCTTGCAGCCGAAGGGGCGGCTGATGCTCATGATGCTGGCTTTGAGGCTTTGCAACCCCTGTTGCTTGCAGCCGAAGGGGCGGCTGATGCTCATGATGCTGGCTTTGAGGCTTTGCAACCCCTGTTGATTGCAGCCGAAGGGGCGGCTGATGCTCATGATGCTGGCTTTGAGGCTTTGCAACCCCTGTTGCTTGCAGCCGAAGGGGCACCGGTGATGCTCATGATGCTGGCTTTGAGGCTTTGCAACCCCTGTTGATTGCAGCCGAAGGGGCGGCTGATGCCCATGATGCTGGCTTTGAGGCTTTGCAACCCCTGTTGATTGCAGCCGAAGGGGCAGACGTGATGCTCATGATGCTGGCTTTGAGGCTTTGCAACCCCTGTTGATTGCAGCCGAAGCTGTTGATTGCAGCCGAAGGGGCAGCCGTGATGCTCATGATGCTGGCTTTGAGGCTTTGCAACCCCTGTTGATTGCAGCCGAAGGGGCGGCTGATGCTCATGATGCTGGCTTTGAGGCTTTGCAACCCCTGTTGATTGCAGCCGAAGGGGCACCGGTGATGCTCATGATGCTGGCTTTGAGGCTTTGCAACCCCTGTTCATTCCAACCAACCGGGCGGCTGATGCTCATGATGCTGGCTTTGAGGCTTTGCAACCCCTGTCGATTGCAGCCGAAGGGGCGGCTGATGCGCATGATGCTGGCTTTGAGGTTGTGTAGCCGCTGTTGATTGCAGCCGAAGGGGCGGCTGATGCTCATGATGCTGGCTTTGAGGCTTTGCAACCGCTGTTGATTGCAGCCGAAGGGGCGGCTGATGCTCATGATGCTGGCTTTGAGGCTTTGCAACCCCTGTTGATTGCAGCCGAAGGGGCGGCTGATGCTCATGATGCTGGCTTTGAGGCTTTGCAACCCCTGTTGATTGCAGCCGAAGGGGCAGCCGTGATGCTCATGATGCTGGCTTTGAGGCTTTGCAACCCCTGTTGCTTGCAGCCGAAGGGGCAGCCGTGATGCTCATGATGCTGGCTTTGAGGCTTTGCAACCCCTGTTGCTTGCAGCCGAAGGGGCACCGGTGATGCTCATGATGCTGGCTTTGAGGCTTTGCAACCCCTGTTGATTGCAGCCGAAGGGGCGGCTGATGCTCATGATGCTGGCTTTGAGGCTTTGCAACCCTGTTGAGTGCAGCCGAAGGGGCAGCTGATGCTCATGATGCTGGCTTTGAGGCTTTGCAGCCCCTGTTGATTGCAGCCGAAGGGGCGGCTGATGCTCATGATGCTGGCTTTGAGGTTGTGTAGCCGCTGTTGATTACAGCCGAAGGGGCGGCTGAAGCTCATGATGCTGGCTTTGAGGCTGTGTAGCCGCTGTTGGTTGCAGCCGAAGGGACAGCTGATGCTCATGATGCTGGCCTTCTTGAGGCTTTGTAATCGCTGTTGATGGCAGCAGGGGCGGCTGATGCTCATAATGCTGGACTTTTGTAATTCTGCTGATGGCAGCCGAAGAAATGGCTGATGCGCATGATGCTGGCATTGAGCTGGCAGCAGAAGGAATACGATGGCAACCGAAGGGGCGGCTGATGCTCGTGATGGATTGGGCATGGTCTTTTCGGCGGACGGGCCCGTGGGCCCGTGGGCCCGTGGGGCCGTGGGCCCGTGGGCCCGTTGGTGGGCCCGTGGCGGGCCCGTGGGCCCGCGAGCCCGTGGGCCCGTGGGCCCGTTGAGCCCGTGGGCCCGCTGGTCATGGGCAGTGCTAGGGTCGGGGTGGTAAGAATGGTTGCAAGCCGGAGAGACATTGAATCCTTATTTACAGTGTCCTGCGTTCATGCTGAGTAATCATGTTAAGTATGGCCTAATGCTCCTGCTATACATGTACATAAACCCATGAAGCCCTGACTAATCATGCCAAGTATTGCCTAGTACTCCTTGTCTACAAGGGCATACACACATACACACAAGCATGTACACAAATGCACATACATATACTTACACATATACATATGTACATAAAAGTATGCACATATACAATTGCAAGCATGCATGCACACAAATATTTACAGACGTAGCATATATGCATTTACATAGTCCGAAGATGGAGCCTTGGACTGATGGGGCGCTCCTGATTTTAAACTCAGAACTCTCTTGCCGCCCGTGAACTCCGAGGATGGAGCCTTGGACTGATGGGGCGCCCCTGACTTTAAAATCAGAACTCTTACCACCCCTGAACTCCGAGGATGGAGCCTTGGACTGATGGGGCGCCCCTGATTTTAAAATCAGAAATCCTACCACCCCCCTACATACATATATACATACACGCATACATACACACATGCATACATGCATACATGCATACACGTTTACATATACATAGGTACATATATACATATATACATATATACACACAAGCATGTACACAAATGCACATACATTTACTTACACATATACATATGTACATAAAAGTATGCACATATACAATTGCAAGCATGCATGCACACAAATATTTACAGACGTAGCATATATGCATTTACATAGTCCGAAGATGGAGCCTTGGACTGATGGGGCGCTCCTGATTTTAAACTCAGAACTCTCTTGCCGCCCGTGAACTCCGAGGATGGAGCCTTGGACTGATGGGGCGCCCCTGACCTTTAAAATCAGAACTCTTACCACCCCTGAACTCCGAGGATGGAGCCTTGGACTGATGGGGCGCCCCTGATTTTAAAATCAGAAATCCTACCACCCCCCTACATACATATATACATACACGCATACATACACACATGCATACATGCATACATGCATACACGTTTACATATACATAGGATACATATATACATATATACATATATACATATATACATATATACATATATACATATATACATATATACATACATACATATATACATATATACATATATACACAAGCATGTACACAAATGCACATACATTTACTTACACATATACATATGTACATAAAAGTATGCACATATACAATTGCAAGCATGCATGCACACAAATATTTACAGACGTAGCATATATGCATTTACATAGTCCGAAGATGGAGCCTTGGACTGATGGGGCGCTCCTGATTTTAAACTCAGAACTCTCTTGCCGCCCGTGAACTCCGAGGATGGAGCCTTGGACTGATGGGGCGCCCCTGACTTTAAAATCAGAACTCTTACCACCCCTGAACTCCGAGGATGGAGCCTTGGACTGGTGGGGCGCCCCTGATTTTAAAATCAGAAATCCTACCACCCCCCTACATACATATATACATACACGCATACATACACACATGCATACATGCATACATGCATACACGTTTACATATACATAGGTACATATATACATATATACATATATACATATATACATATATACATACATACATATGCACATATATACATATGTACATAAATACATATATACATATATACATATGTACATATATACATAGATACATGTATACATATTTACATATATACATACATACATACATATATACATATATACATACATACATACTTACATACATACATACATACTTACATACATACATAAATACATACATACCTACATACATACACACATACATACATACACATACATACACATACATACATACATACATACACACACATACAAACATACATACACACATATATACATATATACATACATACATACATACATACATACCTACATACATACATACATACATACACACACACACATACATACATACACACACACATACATACATACATACATACATACACACACACACACATACATACATACATACACACACACACACATACATACATACATACATACATACATACATACATACATACATACATGGCCCGTGGGTCCGTGTATGGGCCCGCTGGCCCGTGAGCCCGTGGGGCCGTGGGCCCGTGGGTCCGTGGGCCCGCTGGCCCGTGAGCCCGTGGGCCCGTGGGCCCGTGCATGGTCCCGTGGGCCCGTGGGCCCGTGGGCCCGCTGGCCCGTGAGCCCGTGGGCCCGTGGGCCCGCTGGTCTTGTTTTGACTTGTCTGTCCGTGGGACGGGCCCTTCTCGATGGATTTGAGGCTTTGTCATCGCTGCGGATTGCAGCCGAAGGGCGGCTGATGCTCATGATGCTGGCTTTGAGGCTTTGTGATTGATATTGCTTGCAGCCGAAAAGGCGGCTGATGCTCATGATGTTGGCTGTGATTCTTTGTTGATGGCAGCCGATAGTGCGGCGGATGCTCATGATGCTGGCCGTGAGGCTTGTATCTGATATGCTCATGATGCTGGCCTTGAGGCTTTGTAGTTGCTGTTGATGGCCGAAGGGGCGGCTGATGCTCATGATGCTGGCCTTGAGGCGTTGTAATCGCTATTGATGGCAGCCGAAGGGGCGGCTGATGCTCATGATGCTGGCCTGGAGGCTTTGTTATTGCTGTTGATGACAGTCGAAGGGGCGGCTGAAGCTCATGATGCTGGCCTTGAGGCTTTGCAACCGCTGTTGATTGCAGCCGAAGCGGCGGCTGATTCTCATGATGCTGGCCTTGAGGCGTTGTAATTGCTGTTGATGGCTGCCAAAGGTTCGGCTGATGCTCATGATGCTGAGGCTTTGTAATCCATGTTGATTGCAATCGAAGGGGCGGCTGATGCTCATGATGCTGGCCTTGATGCTTTGTAGCCGTTGTTGATTGCAGCCGAAAGGGCGGCTGAAGCTCATGATGCTGGCCTTCAGGCTTTGTAATCGCTGTTGATTGCAGCCGAAAGGGCGGCTGAAGCTCATGATGCTGGCATTGAGGCGTTGTAATCGCTGTCGATGGCAGCCGAAGGGGTGGCTGATACTCATGATGCTGATTTTCATCTTTTGGAGTCGGTGTTTATGGCCACGCCGTCGGGTCACGAATTTTTGTAAGTTGCCGGCTGATGCTCATGATTTAGGCCTTGAGGCTTTGCAGTCGCTGCTGATGGGATACTCCTTGATGCTAGCCTTCAGACCGTGGAACTTGTTTTGCAGCGGCTACAGGAGCAGCGATGCTCATGATGCTCTGGCTTTGAGGCTTTGTAAACGCAGCAGCAGGGTGGCTGATCCTCATGCTGCTGGCTTTCAGGCCGTGGTAGAAGAACACATTCAGCGAGATAAGAAAACCATTAAAGAAGTGTACAAAGGCCGTTGAAAATCACGAAAGCCTCAACCCTAAGCCCTGAATCCCTACACCCCCTCAACCCTGAACTCTGCGTCGTAACACGAACCACCAAATCCTTGTAGAACCTGTAAAAGGAACCCTTGTAAAATTCTAAACCCTAAACCCCTAACCCCTAAATCCTAAACCCTAAACCCTAAACCCCTAACCCCTAAATCCTAAACCCTAAACCCTAAACCCCTAACCCTTAAATCCTAAACCCTAAACCCGAAACCGTGCTGGACCGAGGCTAGGATTATCCAAGCAGAAGACCGGCAACTATGAGATGCTCGGCTGAGGACTGAAAACGGGCTTATGGTTAAGGGGTTTAGGGTTTTAGAGTCTAGGGTTTAGGGGTTTAGGGGTTTAGGGTTTAGGGCCTTAGACGTCATGGTTTTAGGGGTTAGGGTGTGTTGTTTAGGGGTTCAGGGATTACGGCCTTAGACTCTACACCCTAGCCTGCGTACTTTGGTGGGAGCTTCAGTTTAATTGTTTTAACTTAGCGCTCTATGACATCTCTGCTGGGCTTCTTCAAACGGGTCTCATCACGGTTTTGTAAGGGCTCAGGAGGATTTTACAAGGGTTGTGTTGGGGCTTTACAAGGGTTTGCAAAAGTTGTGTAGGGATGGTGGTTTTCTCGGGGCTTCTGAACAGATGTACCAGTCTTCACAGTGGAACTCGTGCTCACAAAACAAAGCGTTGTAATTTCCAAATGCCAGATTGCAGGACCCTAAAACCCTAAACCTCACCCCCTCAACTAAACGGTTTAGTTGAGGTATACCGTAAATTCTTGAACCTGAAACTCTGAACTAAACCTTAAAACCCTAAACTTCAAACCCCAACTAAACCTTAAAATCCTGAACCGTAAGCCCCTAACACCCACAAGGGTTAAGCTCCAATCCCTGAAGCCTGAGCCGCTTTGAAACACTCCTGAAAACCCCAGAGAAACCCAACCCCTAGCCGAGGCAGGCGGTCGAGTTGCAGAGGCAATACCTCGAGATTTGCAGGCACTCGGTGCATAGTCTTGGGGTTTAGCGTTTTGAATTAAAGGTTTCGGGGTTGGGGTTCAGACACTCCGGTGGTTTAGGGTCGAATTTTGAAAGATCTTACGGCTGCTTTGAAGAGTATGGGGTGTTGTACAGTTTATTTCACTTGTTTGTGAAAGGGTATATGGTCACCATGCATGCTGTTGAGGGTTTCGGGTTGTGGGTCTAAGTTTTTATGATGCAATTCGTGTTTCTGGCTTATGGAGGTATGCTTTAGGTACGGCCCCCACTCAGTAATAGTTGAATTAGATATACTAGGATCTTAATAGTGGCCCTATCATAGAGTCTTACTGTAAGGGGGCCGTACCTAAGGTATGCTCGGTTTAGGGTTTAGGGTTTAGGGTTTAGGGGTTTAGGGTTTAGGGTTTAGGGTTTCCGGTGTATGGTGTCGCGTACCGGTTGCAGCCTTTGGGATCCAGGGGGCCAATTGTGGGCAGCAGCCTTTCCCAGAGACTCCAACATCCCTTAATTAAGGAATATACCTTAAGTCATGTTAGGGATCCTACTATAATTTAAGGTATATTCCTTAATTAAGGGATGTTGGAGTCTCTGGGTCCTAAACCCTTAACCCCAAAAGCGCTGGATGCGGCTGTCATGGTCGCAATAGTCGGCTTGGAAACAATATTCTGGCATCCGTGGCCATGCAAGTTACGATCGACAGTCATCGGTTTACAGTCATCGGTTTAGGAGCATTGTTCATGCGGAGGACTTCCGACTGGCTTGTGGGGCATACTATACTGGGATGTTATTATGTAATGCCTTTCCAGAGTTACCTGCCACACGAAGAAGAGGGCCAGTTTTCGGAAGTGAGTTGAACCCGAAATGCTTGATCCTGTACGGGCGGTGAGTGGCTGCAAGGGTTTGCAAGAAGCGGTATAGTGAGGATCACTCGAAGGAACTTTCTAGGCTGCGTTTTTGCGACAAAGGTGGAGAGGTAGGTCTGGAGGCTTTTTCGCAGGTAGCAGGTACCAGGTAGCAGGAGCGGTAGCGGCAGCGGTGGTGGTGGTTGTGGCAGTGGAAGTGGCAGTGACAGTGGGAGTGGGAGTGGGAGTGGGAGTGGGAGTAGGGAGTAGGGAGTGGGAGTGGTAGTGGTAGTCGTCGTCATCGTCGTCGTAGTAGTAGTGGTAGTGTCGTAGGAGGAGGAGGGGGAGGAGGAGGACCTTGTGCACTTTCAATAGAGTCCTTGCAGGATCCACGACGACCGCGTCGGCGAGAGTGCCGCACGCGCAGCGCTGGCGCAAGCGTACGAGGTCGAACGGAAAGCAAAGCTGTTGAATCCTTGAGTGACGAACAACAACAACTACTACTACTACTGCTACTACTACTACTGCTGCTACTACTACTACTACGACTACGACTACGACTACGACTACGACTACGACTACTACTACTGCTACTACTACTACTACTACTACTACTACTACTACTACTACTACTACTACTACTACTACTACTACTACTACTACTAATTACTACCACTATTACTACTACTACTACTACTACTACACTACTACTACTACTACTACTACTACTACTACTACTACTACTACTACTACTACTACTACTACTACTACTACTACTACTGGGATGCAGGCTTCTCGCTTAGGTGGTTTGCCTTTCGCATCCTGCAACGTTTTGCAGTGTTCCTGCAATGTCTTGCAGTGTTGCTCCTGAGTGTATGTAGGCTCTTTACGAACATTGCTGAGTCTGTATTTCAGGGTGTTATTTTGGGTAGTGCATTAGTGCATAGTAAAACCCATACTTCACACTCACAGTAGGTCTAGCATCGCGAGGCTGCTTCTAAGCGTTGTCGGTTTCAGTCTAGCCACTACCTCAACCCTTGGCCCTTGGTCCTAACCCCGAAACCTTAAACCCTCATCTGTACGCTGCAGAGGCCACTGGCGACACGCAAGAGGCCATCAAACAGCTCGAGAATCTCCTGAGCGCACATGCCTCAGGTAATTCGTGCATGCTTCTGCAAGAGAGGTTTGCTATTACTACTACGACAACGATGACGACTACTACACCTACTACACTACTACAACTACTACACCTACTACTACTACTACTACTACTACTACTACTACTACTACTACTACTACTACTACTACTCCTGCTACTACTACTACTACTACTACTACTACTACTACTACTACTACTACTCCTGCTACTACTACTACTACTACTACTACTACTACTACTACCACTACTGCAGCCACCACTGGCTTCTTGCGTTTCTTATCGGTGTTGCGTGTTTTTTTGCGCTGTTCGTATCTGTGGGAGTCTAGAGCTTACGTTTCAAGGATTTGGGGTGCAGGTTTTCACGCCTCTGAGTTAGGTACTGCCCCCATACAGCAAGAGTCCATAATAGGGCTACTATTAAGGTCCTACTATATCTATACTATGAACATTATCCAACTATTACCGTACCCAACCTTTGAGTTTTGTGCTTGAAGGCTTAAGGGTGCTGGGGGGTCGTGTGGGTCTGGAGCGGATGTCCGTTAAGTTGTGAGACTCGTGCCGCATCCGTTGTTGACGTGGGTATCAAGCATGGAAGGTTAGGCCGCATCAGGTTCCTCCGTGATGCCCTTAATGTTTTGAATTAACTTTCAGTTGTGGCCCGAAACCGCGAAATCCCGGCGGCGAGTTATTTTTATATTAGGGGGGGCTTAAATATTAGGGGGAAGCGATTAGGAGTTTCTGGCAACAAGTATCCGAGGCAGGTGCCTCAAGTTAAACCGAAAGACAACGAACCTCTGCTGTGGATAAGGGTGATCGCATAGGGGTTTAGGGGTTTAGGGCTTTAGGGCTTTAGGTTTAGGGTTTAGGGTTCAGGGTTTAGGGTTCAGAGTTTACACGAAAACCTAAACCGTAAGAGCACCACTGGGTTGAGGGTTTAGGTTTTTATGGACGCTAAAGCTAAACTTTGACACCCCTTACCCTAAATTTTACACCCCAAGCCCCTAACTCCAAGCTTTCAACCCCGAGCCCTGAACTCCAAACCCT
This sequence comes from Symbiodinium sp. CCMP2592, assembly GCA_905221615.1. Lineage (NCBI taxonomy): Eukaryota > Dinophyceae > Suessiales > Symbiodiniaceae > Symbiodinium > Symbiodinium sp. CCMP2592. The sequence goes on along the minus strand of CAJNDT010000034.1, from coordinate 43,654 downwards.
ACGCCCCAAACCCTAAAGTCCATAGATTCCTTATAGAACCCTTATGGATCCCTCTCAAGGAACCCCTATAGAGATCCCTTAAAGGTAGCCTTCTGGACCCATTGAAACCCTCCCCCTTTTCGTCTTAGATCCCGAAGCCCAAACCCCAAACCTTGAACCCTCTTTTGATCCCCTGTAGATCCCTTTGACGGCCCTGTAAGGGACCCTTTAAGGGAACCCAAAGCCCAAACCCTAAACCCTAAACCCCTAAACCCCTAAGCCCTAAAGCCTAAACCCAAAACCCTAAACCCCTAAACCCCTAAACCCCTAAACCCTAAACCCTAAAAGCCCAAACCCCTAAGACCTTTCCTTCTTAGATCCGAGGTTGCCAGCGAGGCGGGGGAGCTGAAGGCTCAGGCCGGTGCATGTCGCTGGTCTGCAGTTTACTAGGGTTTAAGGGCTCTATAAGGGTACTAGAATAGATCCCTTACATAGGGTTTAAGGGATCTTTAGGGGTCATGCAGTTTAAAGGGAACTCCAGAAAGTTGGAATATGGATTAATGGTAGGATCCCCTATAATTTACCTTCAAGGGGCTACGATAATATCTAGCTGGTCTGCAGTTTACTAGGGGTTTAAGGGATCTATAAGGGCTCCATAAGGGTACTATCATGGGGTTTAGGGCTTTAGGGGTCCAGGGGTTTGAGGCTTTAGGGTTTAGGGCTTGAGGGTCTGCAGTTTACAGTAGAAAATAGGGTTTAAGGGATCTATAAGGGTACTATAATAGATCCCTTATAGTAACCCTTGTAAGCCCCGTTAAAGGGATCCTATTCTTATTCTTAAGGGCCCTACAGTAGAAGCCCAAAAGTTGGAAACCCAATAGCCTCACCCCTTAAGAGTAACGTATCAGGAATCCCAGCACTATTTGGCTTGGTTTCCAACGTTATGGGGATGACTGTAGGGGTCCAGGGGCTTGAGGCTTTAGGGTTTGAGGGTCTGCAGTTTAGGGTATAGGGCTTAGGGTTTTAGGGTTTAGGGTTTGAGGGTTCAGGGTTTTAGGGTTTAGGTTCTAGGGTCTAGGGTTGAGAGTTTAGGGTTAAGGGGGCTTGCAAAAAGGGTTGCTACAGTTACGGTCTATCGGTTCCTGTAATTATGATATAAGGATAGTTCAGGATTTCGGGGCTTAGGGTTTAGTGGCTGCTATTTTGGTTTTTATAAGACGGGCTACAATCGTATACGAGACGGGCTACGGGAATATGCAAGAAGGCTTACTACATCCTAAGAAGGGTAGATATCATAGAGGGAGCTTGCAATAAGAGGTTCCACAACTGCAACCCAGTAAGGTTTACTATCGTATAAGAAGGGTTGCTGTTAGTATAACCATGGTCAACATATATAATAAACTAAGTGAATATCATAGCGTCAGCATTGTAAAATATGAGAAGGGCTACTTGTACGGAATACAAGGGATTTGATTCATGACTTCGCGGTCTATGGTTTAAGGTTTGGGGCCTTACTACGGGTTTAGGGCTTTAGGGTTTAGCGTCATCCCTTGTGAAGCGTTGGTACTGGTATCGTACTTGACGATTTTTTCATATGGTATCTATCCCGAGACACTATCATCCCTGACCGTATGTTTTCTTCTACACCCCGCACTAACCCACGATTTGGCTCGAATTAAGAAAACCCTACAACCTAAACCGACGGCGCTAAACCCCAAACCCTAACCAGTCCGGCATATACAAAACAGAGCCCCAAATCCTGCAGCCTTGGACTCTGTAGGGGCTTTAATGATTAAAATAGGGTTTGGGGGCATATTATACTAAAACTATAACTATAATAAGGGATTTTAACTACATTAGGGTTTGGGGGTTTGGGGTTTTAGGGGTTTTGAGGGTTCAGGGGTTGAGCCCCAAACCCTAAACCCCAAACCCCTAATCCCCTAAACCTCTAAACCCAAAACCCCAAAACCCCAAAACCCTAAACCCCTAAACGCTAAACCCCAAAACCCTAAACCCCTAAAGCCCTAACAAACCCCAAAACCCTAAACCCATAAGCCCTAAACGCTACACCCAAACCCCTAAACACTTACGCCCCAAATGCTAAACCCAGCCCAGGCTTAAACCTGGGCATCCTCTACAACAGCCGCGGCAACCACGAGAAGTCTGTGGAGCTTTTGGAACAGCACTTCGACCTCGCCAGGTGCCTCTTTTCTCATTGAGTCTTTTCAGGATGTACACATACATATATATATATATATATATATATATACATATACATATACATATACATATATATGTATATATTGCTTTTCAGGATACATATATGTATATATATATGTATATATGTTCATTTATTTGTTTGTATTTACAGGTTTATGTAATGCAATATGATACAATATAGTTCCGTATAATATAACATAATACACACACATATATACATATATACATATATACATATATATATATATATATATATATACAATGCTATGGCAGAATATAACACAACATGGCATTATGATATAGAATACTACATTATATTATATATCCATATATATATATACACATATTTGTTATACTATTAATATATCTCATACAACTCAGTATAGTAAGCATAATACAACATAATACAATATAATACAGTATAACATATATGTATATATATACATATATATATATATATATATACAGTATTGAGCATATATAATATCTACATATTTAAAATATGTGTAATACATGTATAATATAACCTTTATATACGGTATGAAATATCCTGCATTATTCTACTTTATAGGTAATACATTATACATGTAATATACTATATATATATATATATATATACACACACACCTACACACCTACACACCTGCACGGCAAACATGCCAAACATATTTACATCGAGTTTAGAGGTTGAGGAGAGCTCTTCAAGCGTTTGGTTAAAGTTTTTGCGAGGAGGGTTTAACGTTCAGGGTTTCGGGTTTCGGATTCTTCAACATCGTCAGGGTTTTTGTAAAGGCAGAAGGGCCTTGCAAGATTTTGCATGGGTGTTGCAAGGGCTTTAAGCGCTAGCCCCCCCAAAACCCTAGGACCGTAACCTTCAGCTTCTACAGCCCCGAGCTTCAACTTCTCCGCACGCGTCGGCTCAGCTCTGAGCGGACCCAGAAACCCGGTACTTTGCTAAACCCGGCATGTTCTCGTTCGATGCCATTGCGTATCTCGCCTTCGGCGCCATCACGGCAGTTGCCATCCGAGCTGCCAAAGACTCGTTCATATCTTATGACGAGGACATTGAAACTCGCAATACAGGGGTTTTATTACCAATGCTGTTTTGGGGGTTTCTTGTTATAAGGCCCCTATAGTATAGTTTTTTCATGGTTGGAGTAAGCTATCCGGGAACTTTTGGTGCAGAGCAAGATTCGGCAAGCAGGACTGTTGGCATTCCCAGCATATTGCACCGGACACCTTGGACACCCTGACCGACGTCATTACGAAGGCCTTGGGGCAGCAGTGCCGAAGTGAGATGCAAGGACTGATGAAGAACCTGGTTGAGGAATGTGCCAAGATCGAAGGACATTCGGAACGAGATTGCATCTCCGACCTCTTTACGTGGCTTACCGGGCAGTCCAGCACGACGCACTTTGCCGCTCAACTAGCTAAACCACCTCAGGAGGCGATGCTATGGGCTGGTTTCTACGATGGCGACCCTCGGGGTTTAACCCATAAGGCCTTGCAGAACTTTTCTAGCATGGTGGACACGAGCATCGTCCACCCCAGCACCATTCTGGGACAAGTGGTTCAGAAGAACAACGACCTCCATGGCTGCAGAGGTGATCCGGGTGCTTTAAGACGGTGCTTCAAGGACATCCAAGCTGGTAATCCTTTCTGGGACAGGGGTCCCGTTCTTAACTTCTGGGTTGGCGCAAGCCAGGCCTTCGTGCGTGGAATGGCGTCGCAGAAGCAGGCCTCGGTGGTGGCCGTCGTGAACAAAGAGCTGGACCCGAACGAAGAGTGGTCCTTAAAGGAGTCTCTAGGTAGGGCTTTGCGACATTTTATATTTTCCCTTTTTGGGCTTAAGAGGATCTTACCTACTAATATTTTTCAAAGGCTTTAAAAGCACCTCCTAGGTCTGTCTTTTGGTCTGCTGAACTCCAGACCCTGGGAGCTGAAATATCAACTACCAGGGTCTCCGACTTTCGTCCACAAATTCTGCTGGTCGACATGCGGGGCACCTGCACGGAGCTGGCTGAGACGGTGACGAAAATGCTCGAAAAGCAGGACGATCCTCGTGCGAGGAACGCGCTCTTGCTACGTGAGAAGCCGCTCATCTGCATCGATTGCGTCAAAGGCCAATGTGACCTGGATCAGGCTTTAGCCGCCAGAGTCCGATCGTGTTTACAGGATGGCTGGGTGTCATCGCTGCGCAACTGGCTTGATCCGTCCGAGTGTCCTAGGTTCCCCTACAGTTTGGGAAAGCGGGAATGGCAGCACTACGCTCAACGAGGCCAATGGTCTGATGATGCCGAGCGGGACCTAAGTTTCCATTGATCCGCGGACTTTGAGACCCAGCGCGCGTGCGAGAGTCATTCGAGTGAACTCGAGGGTCACACGTCCGCCTTTGCATAAAGAGCTCGTTTTTGTCTTGCTTGCGGCCACGGTTAGTGAGTAGGGGGTTATGACTTTCACATGTTTCAGATCTGGCAAGGTTTGTAAACAACGCGAGCAGTACATAGCAAGAGCAGCGACGGTACAGCTACAGTGCAAGCCGCTACAACAGGAACAGTGAGACACATAAGAAATGCCACACCGGCAAGACGTATAGGACAGGGTAACGAACGGAGCCCTAAAATCTAAAGCTTACCAGCAGTAGCGGTACCTGGTCCTGTAGCCTCAAGCTGTTTCCGTGCAAAGCCCGACGTCGCAGCAACACCGCATCACACTGGCGAACTGAGTTGTACTTAATTTTTAAGGCATCATCGCCCTGAGGGGTGCTGTATTTCAGAACAGAAGCTGGTACGTGTCCAAACTGCTGCAGTGACCCACTCTAGACCCTAGACTGCAGATTATTTTTTGCCAGAGCTTTATCTGCATCGGGATTCGTTGTTGCAGGGTGCTTGGGATCACCCCTAAACCCTAAACCCTAGGGCCCTGTCATGGGAGGGATAGCAGCTCCCATCTCAGAGTCGCAAGGTCAGGTTATATACGAGTGTCTACCCAGAGAGCCCAACACCCCTTAACAAGGGAAGATAGCTTAAATCATAATGTGAACCCCCTTATAGTTTAAGGGGTATTGGGCTCTCTGGGCAGACCCACGAGCCCTAAACCCACATCGCTTCGCGGCGTAATTCTGGGCTTTTGGGGTTCAGGGAGGGTTCGGGGCTTTGGTTTTAGAGGGAGGGTTTAGGGTTTAGGGTTTAGGGTTTCGGGTTTAGGGTTTCGGGGTGTTCCTTCCGGCAGGCAGATTGGAGACAGAAAGCTGATCGATTCGGCCAGCGACATGTCAGCAAAAGCGGTACCCTAAACCCTCAACCCTAAACCCTCACCCAGACTCAGGTTCGGGCTTGGGTGGAGTGGGTATTTGGATTCAGGGTTCCTCGTAATAGCATGCTCCCGATCCAATTTTGAACGGAACCCTCGTTACGCCTTATAGTTCAGAAACATGAATATAAAACCCTAAACCCTAAACCTTAAACCCTAAACCCTAAACGGATATGCCGTGACCGTCACTACACAGCTGCAGAAGAGCACGGTCCAAAGGCCCACTGGGATGCTTCGATCATCTTTCCTTCGGTCATTTTGGGCCTCCGCCTGTGTCGGTTTAGGGTTATGGGGTTCAGGGTTTAGGGTTTCGGGTAAAGGGTTTAGGGTTTCGGGGTTCAGGGTTTAGGGTTGAGGGTTTAGGAGTTCAGGGGTTTAGGGTTTAGGGGTTCAGGGTTTAGGGGTTAAGGGTTCAGGGTTTTAGGGGTTTAGGATCTAGGGTCTGGTGGTTTGAGTGCTCACTCTACACCCAAACTCGGCAAGCCTACGCTGGACAATGTCCTAAACCCTAAACTCTGAACCCTAAACCCTGAACCCTAAACCCTGAACCCTAAACCCTGAACCCCAAGCCTAAAACGCTAAACCTTCAGTCCCTGGCCTGAAACGCGAAAGCCCTGAACCGAGTTTAGGGTTTAGGGTTAGGAAGCGTCACGGGAGCTGTGTGATTCAGACGAGGGGCTTCAAAAGAAGGCCTGACAGTTCTACCCCCCGTTGCCCTCCGAGGGTTCCTTGAAATAGGAATACATTGTAGGATTTCCTGATGTAGGTGCAATATAACTGTGGAATTGAAGTACGGCAAAATTTTGGGGTATTCAGAAGCAAGCAATCATAGGGGACCCCGAGTGGAGGTTTAGTGGAGAATACCCCAAAACCTTATTCTGCCTTGCACAAGGAGTCGTGCTGGGCATGGTGCGTTTCGACCTTAGCTCTTGCCATGACTTTGGCAAAGTCTGCTACGCATTCGGCTTCAGGGAACAGCATGCAAGGATCCACTGCCATGAGGCGGGAACGGAAAGCTGAAAGCCTACATCAATATGGTGAACAACGACTTAGACAAGTTGCTGAAGTGGAAAAGCCGATGCCCCAGCTATTCAGGGCTAATTAGTGGGACCCATTCCACGGAAAGCGACGGGGTTCCTTGGCTTATGTCCAGTAGAACACCCGGCAAAGACAACAAATACTTAGGCCTCTCTGTGTAGTATGCCTTGTAGTAGCCCAGCCACTTCCCCCCCCTCCCCCCCAAAAGAAAACCCTAAACCTGCCCCCCTTCCCCCCCCCTCCCCTCCCATCGGGCCCTCTACTCGTTCCTTCGCCTCAGACCTTTTCCTTCCAGGTTTAAGTTTCTGGGTTCCCATTATAAAACAAGAAGCCTAAAAGCGTATATAGTTTCTCCCAGTGGGCTACTGAACAGCCTAAAACTTAAACTTTGGTCAGGCCTTCGGATTATGGGGCTAAGGGCTTCGGGTCGAGGGCATGAATGAGCCTCGGATTTTCAGATCGAATCTTTCGAGATGGGTGGCTGTCAAAACTAGGGGCCCTTTTTGGGTGCCCTAAATAATAGGTGCCGTATAATAATAAGGACCCCAAAAGGGACCCTATTTTGGACAGCCACCCATTTATTAGTTCAAGAGCCTTGAGCTTCATGGTTTGGGGTTTAGTATCCACGGTTTCTAAACCATAAAGCCTCAAGCCCAAAAAAGCCCAAACCCCTCAACCCAGCCGTAAAGCCGAACCCTGCATGCTTCAACCAGAAATCTCCAGGGAGGGGCCGGCAAAACCCAGGCTCGAATGCCGTAAGCCTGTGGCCCCGGTGTTAGAGCTGTTTACAAAGTTCAGGGTTTGTCCGTTGCTACAAGGTACCATTAATCATTAGTCTTATTGCCCTTACCTGCGCGATTGCTTGTGCTGATGCTGATGACGATGGTGATGACGATGGTGATGACGGTGATTGTGGTGATGATGGTTTTCATCATCGCAAGATTGCCGTGGCTACTTGATCATAGCGCTTCTTTTCAGTCAGATTCTGCTCTGGTGCTTTGTACGATTGCGCTACAAATCTGCGTATGTCAGTCTTCCTGGTAAAAACTTAGCAATGTTCGTGTTGTTTGCAGGGCTTGCATACCTCTACTACTCGGGCTATTCATGCCAGCAGTTTTGGCACCGCTACCGTTAGCATCGGCAGTGCGGCATTGTTGCTAGTGCGCACCGTCACCGGCTGAGTATTGCAAGAGACAGAACAAATCTCAAAAAGAACCAAACCAGTTGAAACTACGCCTTTGTCATGACTACGAAGCTCCCTAAACCCTAAACGCTGAACCCTAAACTCTAAACCCTAAGCCCTGAGCCCAGGCAAGCGCGCGACCCTAGACTCCTGAGTGATCCCTGCTCTAAGAAGGGGCGGGGAATGGAGTTTAGGTTTTAGGGTTTGAAAGCAAGCCTGATCCCATTATTGTGCATGGGGGTAGTTCCCTAAATTAGGGTCGCCTTCTAGGTGCCAAGAACAGTACGGCACCCTTATAACAAGGACTTTAAAAAGGACCCCAGTTTAGAGAACTACCCATGAAGATCAGCAGTCTCACCCGGCTTGCCCTCAATGTGGGCTTGTGAAGAGGCGCCCTGGTCGTCAAGGCTTGCAGTGGAAGTCGAGGGCTCACGGTTGAGGTAAGGTTACGCGTGTTTTTGGGTTGAAGGTTTAGGGTTCAGGGTTTAGGGCCTTTAGGGTTTAGGGTTCAGGGTTTAGTGCCTTTACGGTTTAGGGTTCAGGGTTTCGGGATTAGGGCTTATGGTCTAGGATTGAGGGCACTCCAAAGAGGAGCGCTTTGCCTTTGCCTGCCTGGACGCCGGCGGGCCTTTGCCACTCACACCAAAACAAGGACCCTCGACTCCTAAACCATTCGCCATAGTATCCCCGTAGCATTCCACTTTTCTGACAAGTCGGGCCCCGATATTGACCTGTAAATGAGTGGTGTGTTTCACTGTGGTTGGCCACGCTTTCTCACTCAGTTGCACCCTCAGGGCTGCTCCAACAGCCATATCAGCTGAAATGTCCTCATTGCTCGCAACTCTAATGCTGTAAGTCGATCCTGGGAACTATATGCCAAACGTTGATCTTCTGCTTCCAGCTTTAGCTACGGGGTTCCTGGACTTCCTTACTTCTCATCGGTGAGTCATTGTACGATGACGGGAGCAAGCGATGAGAGGGTGCTTGGAAAAAGGACAGCCAGCTTATTTCTCTATGGTTCTGTGGCTGCGTTCACGGCCGCGTGTCCGCCATATCCTCCAATACTGAAGCCTTCCCTATGAATCTTGGACTCCAACCAGGAAATCCGAAACCCGAGACGTTTTTGGATCATTGAGAGCCTACAAAGAAAAAGTGGACCCTTAGAGCCTTGGAAGTGAACCGAACCCCACTACATCGCTAGCTGGACGTGCCACCTCTCAAGTATCTCCAGGGCAGACGTAGTATGCATGTGTGTTTGTATGCATGTCTGTCAGTATGTATGTACGTATTTATGTATGTCTATATCTATATATGTACATACATATATATATATACATCTATATGTATTTTGTATTTATACTTATTCTGTATTTATAGTCATGCTAAAATGTACCCCGAAGCCAAGTTCTAACTGTTGCGGCCCCCGTATAGTTTAGGCATGTAGTTCTGGTGCCCAGAGAGCCCAAGACCCTTAGTTAAGGAATATACCCTAAATTACAAGGGGATTCATATTTTGGTTTAAGCTATATTCCTTAATTAAGGGGTTTTGGGCTCTCTGGGTGTTGGATCGAGGGTACCACGGGAGGTCCGGAAAGATCCACTTGGAGGCTTTCAGAGCTCTACAGTCGGAGGCCTCAAAAGGTAGGTAGGATGGAGGATCCTTTATAAACCCAGAGGCTCCATAGTAGTTCCTGTTTGGGATTACCTTATCGGATTCGAAATATGAACCCCCAAAAAGGAACTACTATGGAGCCTCTGGGTAAGGACTCTCATCTTGGGATTACCCCAGCTACCCTGATACAGTGAATAGATGGTACGGTGCAGTGCCGGTCGACTGATCTGATCCGTAGGAGTGTGGGGCTTAGGGCAGTGGTGTTTCAGACTCAGGGTTGCGAGTTCTCCTTACCCAGAGAGCCCAAAACCCCTTAATTAAGGAATATCGCTTAAACCAAAATATGAATCCCCTTATAATTTAAGGTAGATTCCTTAAATAAGGAGTATTGGGCTCTCTGGGTGAATTTGTAGATTGAAACCCCACGGCGGAAACCATAAACCTTGCATTGCATCTTTGCCAGAAACTACAAGCACTGGACCAAGCGAACGTTCCAAAAGCTCCAGAAGAGCCGACCGGACTCGCCCTGCCCTTGGATTCCGCAGGATTTAGTTGAGGGCAGGGACTGAGCTTGCGGGTTTCGCTTGCCTTAGACGACAAATTCTATGCCCCGAAGTGGGGCATATCACCGCGCAGTAACAGTCCGTTAGGAAGGAAAGTTTCGCCAGAAGGGGTTTACTTGAAGGTTGCCTGTAGGGCCTCTGATCGGTCCGGTGCCTTCGAACTTCTGAAGATGTTGTGGATAAACCCTAAACCCTAAACTCTAGACCCTAAACCCTAAACCCTGATGATATACTGTCCCTTGAAGAGGATTCCGTGAAACCCCTGCGGACCGACACACGGAATTTTTTTTGAAGGGATCTATAAGGGTACTATAATGGACTTTAGGGTTAAGGGTTTAGGGTTCCTTTAAAGGGATCTATAAGGGATCTATAAGGGCACTATAATGGAGTTCAGGGTTAAGGGGTTAGGGTTCAGGGTTTAGGGCGTCAAGGTTTTCAGGCTTAGGGCTTTGGGGCTTAGGGCTTACCGTCTCGGCTCAGTGCTCAGAGAAAATCTTGAAAGAGTCCACTATAGTACCCTTATAGATCCCTTATAGATCCTTTTAAAGGAACCCTAAACCCTTAACCCTAAAGTCCATTATCGTACCCTTATAGATCCCTTTAAAGAATGTATTCGGTCACGGCGGCCTTCCAGGAGTTGAGGCTTCCAGCTGTCCTAAGTCCGTGGGTGTTCAAAACGACAGCTTCACCCTCCACCGGAAATCTTTGTCATAGTTGGGTAACATGTACATGTTTATGGGTATTTAAACCCGATAAGGAATAACCACGTAAATTGCTAGTTCTATCCCGACCATGAACTAGAGATGGGTGCTCCCTTGGAGAATCCTTTTTTAAAGCAAGCTCCTTATGACGTAGGCACCTTCAGAAAGGTGAGCCCTAACTCCGGCAGTGGGAGCAGTACGGATCGGCGAACCCTTATCACCCTAAACCCTAAACCCAAAACCCTAGACCCACAACCCTAAGCCCTAAACCCTAAACCTTAAACCCAGAACCCTAAGCCCTAAACCCTAAACCCTAAACCGTAAACCCTAAACCCACAACCCTAAGCCCTAAACCGTAAACCCTAAACCCACAACCCTAAGCCCTAAACCCTAAACCGTGGCTCCGACATCCCCTAGGTTGAGCTCACAGTTCCGCCTGTCGATGGCGCAGGCTGATCAGCACATGGTTAAGGTAGGTTCTATAAGACCTCTAGATGGGAGTTTCCGAAAATAGGGGTACCATAATAGTTCCTTTAAGGGATCTATAAAGGTTCTAAGAAGGTTTAGGGTTTAAGGTGAGAGTTTCCGAAAATCGGGGACCCTAATATAGTACCCAAAATAATAGGATCCTTACTATAAGGACCCCAACATAAGGTTCCCCCAGTTTTCGGAAACTCCCAGATGGGTTCCATAGAGGGTTCCAGAAGGGTTCTACATAAGGTTCCATAGGCCATTGCCGGCGTTCCGGGTTCAGCGTCTAGGGTTTAGAGTTTGGAGGGCGTCAGGTCACTCGGGACACTACTCAGTATCCGACATTCGAGGATTGCCGGCAGAGAACTCGATCATGCTCGTGGCTGTTGTGACATAGGGTCTGAAGGTCTGGGTTCAGGGTTTACGGTTCAGCTTATCGTGGTTTTAAACTTGAACCCAGATTCCCCAGGACATGAAGGAAGTGTTCCCTCCATGGCTCTCGATTAGCTTCCGGAATGCCTCAATCCCTACACTTTAGGGTTTAGGGCGTTAAAAACCCTCAACTCTAGCCCTGTAGTGTTGTGACTTCACAATTTTTCATAGGTCCCATGATGAAACCCTAAACTCTAATAAACCCACAATCCGAAATAGTTTGCAATATTATCCTTAGATTTCCTTATTATTATGAGTACAATGGGCATCAAAACCCTGTTCTACTTCTTAAGGCCCCTGTATTAGGAATATACCTTTGCTCTGTCATAGTTGGGTAACATTTTAAATTTGTATGGGTACATTCTTAACCCTATCCCAACAATAGATTAGAAGCTGCCCCCACCCTGTAATAGTGACTATAAGGATTATACCAGGGCCCTATTACATTCCTATTATACCACTATTACAGGGTGGGGGCCCCTTCTAAAATATACATCCCAAGTCCTCAACCCTAAGTCCGAGACTCTCAACTGTACGTCCCAAACTTTCAACCCTTCAACTCCCGCTCCGAATTCTTAAATCTAAGACTTGTGAGCCGCAAACCCTAAACCCTAAACCCCTAAGAGTCGCAGGTCCTCTCCGTGGTGGCCGGAGCGAGGCAGCGAGGGAAGGACGGCACGCCACTGAGACTCGGAGCTGGCCCGGAGTTCGGCGAGGGTGGCTCTTGGGTTTCTTTAAGGGTTTAGGGCTCCTTTAAAGGGATCTATAAGGGATCTATAAGGGTACTGCAATGGAGTTTAGGGTTTCGGGTTTAGGGTTTAGGGTTGCTCTTCACTTCTTGTTTCCATAGGGGCCATAAGGGTTCCCCTTAAAGGCCTCTTAAAATGGGTCCTGTAAGGGTTACTATGAGGGGTATTATGGGGGTTTCAGAAAGGGGCCTTACTAATTAGAATGGGTTTTTGGGCCAACTTTTTGTGTTATAACAAGGAACCCCATAATAGTATAGGTATTTATTTGGGCCCCTATAGTAGTTTAGGTTTTAAGTACGGAAGGATTGCATGGGGCTTGGGCGGTTTGGGGATCCAGGCGAGCAGTAAGTCCAACTGGATGGTGAGAACGGCTGGTCGGTGGGTGTGGAGTTCAGGCCTTATTTAGGTTGTGGGGTTCAGGGTTCAGGAGTTCGTCTCAAACTCTAAAACCCCAACTCTACGTCCAAATCAGAAGCTCTCGGTGTAACGCTTATACGTCCAAACCCTAAACCCTCAACCTGAAACACTACACCCTACACCACAAAACCATAAAGCCTTTGACCGTAGGCCTTTGAAGTGTTTGAACCTGAAATTCTTACTTCTTTTAGCCCAACGCAGAGGCTTTCGACCTTAAACCCTACTGTAAAGCCCTAAGGGCCTTCATCCTCATGGGAGCCAGTCGCTACGATTGAATGAGCCAGGGTTGAGGCGCAACGAGAAGACGAGAAGAAGAAAAAGTAAAACTATACGTAGAAGTAGACGTAGAAGTAGAAGCAAAAGTAGAAGTAGAAGCAGTCGCAGAAGTGGAAGTAGCCGTGCGGGCGATGGTGGTTGTGGTGGTCGTAGTAGTAGTAGTAGTAGTAGTCGTCGTCGTAGTAGTAGTAGTAGTAGGAGGAGTGGTAGTAGTAGGAGTAGTAGGAGTAGTAGTAGGAGTAGTAGTAGTAGTAGCATTAGTAGCATTAGTAGTAGTAGTAGTAGTAGTAGTAGTAGTAGTAGTAGTTGTTGTAGCAGCAGCAGAAGCAGCTGCTGTGGCTGCTGCATTGGCGGTGGCAGTGGCAGTAGCAGTAGGCAGCAGTAGCAGTTTAACAGAAGCAGTAGTAGTGGCAGACGCAGACGCATAGGCAGAGGCAGAAGCAGTAGCAGTAGCAGTAGGCGTCGTCGTGGTGGGGAGAGCGAAGTGAACGTAGCACTATGCGTAGCACTGCCAACAACACGCAAAATCATGACATGACATGTTGCACCCCAAATTCTAAACCCTAAGCCCTAAATCCCTAAGCCCCTAAACCCCTAAACTAAACCCCTAAATCCCCTAAACCCTAAACCCTAAATCCTTAAGCCCCTAAACCCCTAAACCCCTAAATCCTAAACCCTGAAGCCCTCAGTAGTGGTCTTTTTAGAGCAAGCAGGCGAGTCTGAGCTGGAAGACCTCATCGCTGCTGCTCCACGGCTTCAACAGTGCAGATTCCTACGAGCAAGGGTTTAGGTTTTAGGGTTTAGGGTTAAGGGTTTAGAGTTTAGGGCTTAGGGTTTAGGATTTTGCATGGATTGATGAGATTTGCCCGGATGTTCTGTTCATTTTATGGGGTCTATGTGGCCTTCGCAACAACAGTCACGGATTTGCAAAGCCTCAAGTCACTCTGCTCCTGGCCGACACCCGAACCTAGCATCATCCTGATAGACCTGAAGTGCTAGTGCTGTCAAGCGCGGTTGTGTGCTTGTTTTGTCTAACACTTTTCACTGCGCTGCGCCACATAAGTCACAAGCAAGCAGCACGCTGGCAAAGTTCAAGCCGGTATCCAACATCTGCTTCTTCGTCCTATGGTGGCTCTTGAAAATCTCGGAAGCATGACTTTCACACCGAGAACCCCAGCCTAAACTGGTACTGGCACTGGTCAGACGGAGATGTGCCGAAGCAATGTTGCAAAAGGCTGAGTAAGCTTCTTGCCAGGCACAGTGCTCCAGAGGAGCACAACGGTTTTGGCGACGCCAGGCCAAAGCCTACCTGCCCGGAGCTCTGCGACACGTGGGGTACTGTTCACAACTGTAGCAGAGCTATCTAGCAACATCTTCACCCAGGATGATAAACTGTATTGCCGAGATTGCCACGGTTTTAGATTTCGATGCCACTTTTATGGTGGTTGCAAGATAGTTAGTGCTGGTAATGGTTTGTTCATGTTTCTTGACAGCAACTTCTTATCTGCACTGGAGTGCGAATCATTTGGTAGTGTGCTTAATCGTGAGCAGATAAACCTTAAACACTTTCTCTAATTTTTGGAGTATGGTTCTCGGCATCAAAAGAGCTCCACATTTGACATGGCTGCTTTGTGGTCAGTACTGACGGCCTGGCTGGCATCACGAAGACTGATGCTGCTGTTCATATAGTCCATGTCTGTATCATGATGGCTGTAATCCTCGGCACTGTTAGCAACAGAGTGACTAGGTAGTACGAATTACGTTTGTGAACATGCCTACGAGGCACAGAATGATTGCGATCTTCCAGCATCCGTTACTTCTCACATGGGTGCACTGTTGTGGGAAAGGTTTCCTTGCGGCATTGGGTGTTTAGCTTTCCGAGCGAAGTTTTCTGGTTTGTCCCGTCCACAATCGTGAACCCATACTGAGGTCCGTGCTGGAGGGGGAGGGAGTGGAGCAGCCTGTGCCCGAGCCTGTGAAATCAAGCGAAGAAGCAACAGGAAGGGCGAGTAGCGATCCCAAGGAATGTGGGAGGGTTAGTGCGAGGAGCGCGAGGAGCAGCAGCAGCAGCAGTCTGTGTGCAGTTGCTTGTCCTTCGGGCAGCAGAGAGAAGCCCCAGTTACTGGGCCCACACCAGCGTGAGCACGAGCACGAGCACTCCCACTCCGACTCCCACAACAACGATAACAACAACTACTACAGCACAACTCTTGTGGATTGTGAGGCAGTTGCCGGAGGAAGAGGAAGAAGTCGACGAGGCCTGAAGATCAGCAATCGCTTGCCTGCACTTGGTCAGACACGCAGCTGCATGCTTGAATCTCGCTAGACTTGACTAAACCCGAGGTTCTAATCTGGCCCTCAACCCTTACTTAACTCAGAACCCCTAAACCCTAAACCCGAGATGTATACGCAGGTGCGGAAGTCGCTCCCTGCCGATGATGCGACGTTGTTCGTCACAGAGGCTTGCAGTTTAGGGTTTAGGGTTAAGGGTTAAGGGTTGCTTTACTGGGCTTTCGAGAACCATACTTCAATACTTTTTCTGGGACCTCTTACTTAAAGGGAACCACCATAAAATAGAAGTCTATACTTTTTTCCCCCTGGTTACTTCAAAGCCGATTTTGATCTTGTGAACAGAGTTGTGGTTTTGGGCAGGTGGCTAAGGGTTCCTTACAACCACCGTTATGGGAACCCGAATTATCACTCTTATGGTGACCCGTATAAAACCCTGTAGGTGCCTGGGTTGGCGAAGCTCCGTGGCATACTCCCTCGTTGCGACACGGCACTTCCTTCCCACTGGACTTAAAACTGCCTTACCATGGCATATCGCCGTCCACGGGTGCGCAAAGGCTGGCGTGGCTAAGGGCGGTGGTCGAGAATCTAGAACCCGGGCAGATACAAAAAACCCTAAACCCTAAACCTTTATAGTAACCTTGTAGAAGCTATGATACACCAAAAGTAGAAGGTAAACCCGAACCATCCCCCAACCCTTGCACCTTGAATCCCATAGAACCCTCAGACTAGTCTTTGTAGAACCTTATGAAATCCGGCCCTGTGCCGCAACCCTCTTGAATCCCATGGAGCGGGGCACATATTAAGGGATTTAATTTAAGTCCCTTATTAAAAGGCCCTTGTGGATCCCTTAAAGGCACCCTTATAGATCCCTATTATGCTAACTTAGATTAAATCCCTAAACCCTAAACCCTAAATCCTTTAACAAGAACCCAGGGTACCTTCGGATTCCTGAACAAGAACCCAGCTTCGCTCGACGTCTTCAGCAGCCTCTCGCAGGCCATGGCAGTCTTCCGGGAGCGCCTCACTGAGGAGGACGTGCATGTTTTGGCTTCAGGATTTCACGGCTTGAGGGGTTTAGGATTTAGGGTCTAGGGTTTAGGGTGCTTCAGGGTTTAGAGTTTAGAGTCAGGATCAGGAGTCCGTGTTTGGGAATTAGGGTATAGGGTCAAGGGTTCAGGGGTTCAAGTGTTTTTCTTCGGGTGCTTGCAGGGTGTTCTAGGGTTTTCTTCCGCCTGGAGGAGCCCGGGTTCAAGAAGAGTTCGGTAAGATCTTTGAAGGGCTGAACTTGTTAAGAAACCCTGTAGCACCCATTGTGAAAATCTCGTAAGCCCCGCAGAAAGCCCTGCAACGGTTTTCCGCAACCGCAACGAAGCACCCGATACGGGGGCCTTAAATATTTTGCAAAAAATATCACTTTTGGTTCCCACACGAGATTCAAATGCTTAAGGCGCCGACACTAAGACCCGATAAATCCTTATAGTCCCCGCTCGTTGATCCTCTTGTGGAAACCCTTTTCTAATCATTACGGCTGCTATATTACAGGATCTGCCTTTGGCAGCACTTGCAGCTGCTGAAGCGGTCTGCTCGGCCCTTAGCGGAAGCTGATGGCGAGTCTGAGGGTCATTCGCGGGTCTATAAGGGTTGTGTGGGTTTTTGGATGATGTGCTGAGGATCAATGTGTTCTGTGGGGTTTTCCATGAGTTGCAGTATACATGCTCATTGTAATTAGGTTTTGTTTCTGGTGTTGAATGCTCGAAGATTTTTCTGGCTTCAATTTTTAAGGATCTGGAGCCTTAGGGTTTTGGTGCATTGAAACTTCTGCCATAAGCGCAGGCTTTTTCCTGAAAAAAACTGTTTGGTGAATGGTGATTAGAGATGACCGGCTCTCTCTCTCTCTCTCTCTCTCTCTCTCTCTCTAGCTCTCTCTAGCTCTCTCTAGCTCTCTCTCGCTCTCTCGCTCTCTCGCTCTCGCTCTCTCTTTCGCTGTCTCTTTCTCTTTCGCTCTCTCTTTCTCTCTCTCTCTCTCTTTCGCTCTCCTTCTATCTCTATCCATCTCTCTCTCTCCCTCTCTCTCTGTCTCTCCGTCTCTCTGTCTCTCTGTCTCTCTGTCTCTCTGTCTCTCTGTCTCTCTCTGTCCCTCTGTCCCTCTGTCGCTCTGTGTCTCTGTCTCAACGATTTTTTGTCTCTCTGTCTCGGTTTCTCTCTCTCTCTCTCTCTCTCTCGCTCGCTCGTCAGCCGTATGTTGCGGGGAGTAGACTTTGACTGACAGCGGGAGCCACGGATGGAGACTGCAGCTTAGAAAACCAATTGCTGCACCGCGCCCAGGCGACACCTCTCAGACTCTCCTTCGCGCTGCTGGCGAGGCTGCCACACGAGCATCGGAACATGAAGTACCAGAGTTTTGGGGTCGTGCTTTAAACCAGTCCCCAAACCTTGACCCTAAACCCTAAACCCTAAACCCTAAACCCTAAACCGTTAAACCCTAAAGCTTGCCTAGACCCCAAGCCCTGGACACTACGAAGGGCTCAGATCCGGGGTTGGAGACGAGAGTTGAGGTCTTTTGTGTAGGGTTCGAGGTTAGGGTTTAGTTTTTGGAATTTTAGGGTGTAGGCTTTGGGGTTCGGGTGGGTTCGTCCAGGTTGCAAGGTCCCACCCATCGGGACGAACGAGTGGATTCTCTAGCACATCTCAAGACCTGGCGCAATCGGATCCCCAATGCGAAGAGTGTCAGAAACAAGGAGATGTGCATTCTTCGGCGAGCCCTGAAAGACTTGGTTGCAGCTGCTGTGAGAGCTTTGGAGACACTTCCAGACGAACTTGGCGAGGGCATGGGTGTCGGCGTTCCCGGGCGCGAAGACGAGGGCTTGCTGTGCCCTTGGTGGAACAGATTCTGGAGTCGATTGCTGTGACCGTTAATGTAGGGGCCTTAAGAATTCCAATGGGATTTTGGGGGTTCCTTATTATAGTTATAGTACAATTTACGCCCAAACCCCATTCTAAGTATTAAGGCCCCTATAGTACCCTCTGGAGCCAGAGAGCACTATGACGAGCAGCGAAGTTCAGGGTCTTCACTCCATAAGGCACTGCATCCCAAAACCTTCAAGCCTTAAGCCCCATGTCCAGGAAGCCAAACCATGAAAATGTGAAGACCCCAGAGACTCCAATATCAATATCCTTTAATTAAGGATTCTACTATAATTTTAAGGTACATTCCTTGATTCAGGGGAATTGGAGTCCCCTAAACCCTCAACCTTATAGATTTGTTAGAGATCCCTCACAGGAGGTTTAGGTAGTCCTTATCTAAGGATTCCTGAATTCTCTCATAGAACCCTTATAGGTCCCTCTAAGGAACCCTTTAAGGTACCCTTAGAAATATTCCTTAATTCAGGGATATTGGAGTCTCCTGCAACCAGGCCGAGCCAGAATCTTCCACTGGTCTGAGGCGCGCACGATGAGTAGTTTGGGGTCCGGATTTAGCGGTGTTTTGGGTTTAGGGATTTAGGGTTTAGCAGTTAGGGTGTTTAGGGTTCAGGGCTTAAGAGTTTAGGGTTTAGGATTTACTGTGGGGTGTTTAGGGTTTGGGCTCTAGTTTGGGGATTTAGGGACGTCTCCATCCCATCCGGTCCCATCCCATCCCCTCCCATGCTGCTGATGCTATTCTTCCCGTGCTCAGTGTAATCACGGCAGAAGCAGAGTGGCAGTGCCAGCAGTACTTAATCGTCGACCGGTAGCAGTAGCGGTAGCAGTCGGCTGTGGGAGTGGGAGTAGGAAGAGGAGGAACAGGACGATCATTCCGAGTTATTGGATTATCTCAGTTCGCTATATACACCATCTTCTTAACCCGGTTGCCCTAAACCCTAAGCCCTAAACCCAAACCCTAAGCCCTAAACCCTTCGCAGAAAGAGACGTCAGTACATGTAAAAAAAGAACCTGCACCCTATCCTAAACCCTAAACCCTAAACCCTAAACCCTATCCTCATGACTACTTGTGTTATGCAGCCAGGCCCAGCCAGTGCCCAGAGGCACTCGAGGATCTGCTCTTCGAGGTTCCCTGTGGAATTGAACCGGGCGGTTGCAGAACCGTTACTCCCGGGTTTAGGGTTTCGGGTTTAGGGGTTTGGGGTTTAGGGGTTAAGGGTTTAGGGGTTTAGGGGTTTCGGGGTTTAAAAGTTTAGGGGTTTAGGGGTTTAGGGGTTTAGGGTTTAGGGGTTTAGGGGTTTAGGCTTTAGGGGTTTAAGGGTTTAGGGGTTTAGGGTTTGGGGTTTAGGGGTTTGGGGTTTAGGGTTTAGGGTTGGGGTATGAGCGGACCTATACTGGTCACCTAAACCATCAACCCCTAAACCGCCAGAGGGGGCCTACCTGAAGGTTACCTGTAAAGCCTCGGATCAGTCCGGTGCCTTCAAACTTCTGAAGACTGTCTGCTGCTCAGTAGGGAATGGGGCAATGGATCCCTATAGTTGTCCTTATATAACCCCCAATAATGGATAATCCATTCCCCCATTCCCTACCAAGAAGCAGACAGGTTTCAAGGACGCAGGGTTTGCGATGATGTTAAGGGTTCGGGAACTTAGGGTTAAAGTGTAGGGGTTTGGGCCATGACTTTCTACCTCTGGGCCATCATCGGAACAAAAAATCGTATGGGGGGGGGGGGGACTTGTTTTACCCTAAACCCTAAACCCTCAACCCTAAATCTCTCTCGGACGTGCTTATGCTGGTTTGCGCCTCGCCTCGGCTTGACCACCGGGCTGCCCCAAGCCAGAACAAGACAGCACGGTTTAGGGTTTAGGGTTTAGGGTTTAGGTTTTTCGGGTTTTAGTGGAAGACAGGGTTTTAAGGTAAAAGCCAGAAAGTTGGAATATCATTATCCTAAACCCTTTATGGTAAATTAGAAGGTATCCTACCCTGAAACCATATTCCAACTTTCTGGCTTTTACTTTAGGGCTTGTAGAATTTAGTGACGACCACCCCGCCCAAATTGTAATTTGTCGGCAATGTGGGGTCGAACCGATCCTGTGATCCTGATCATACAAGAAAGGCCCGTAACCGTCGGAAGTTCGCTTCGAGCCGTATGCACGCCCCGTTGAAGGCAATCGTAGTGTTATAGTTATATATATATATATATATAGTATTGTAGCAGCCCTATACATGCTGTATTCCTAGATGCGTGAACGATTACAAATCCCACAAAGAATCAGCTCCCGATCAAACTCACTACTGTAGACCCTTAACCCTGAACCCTGAACCCTAAACCCTAAACCCCAGGCCGCAAGCCAAATTAAAAACTTCTGCCAACACTCAAACCCCGAAACACACCCTTATACAGCCGGTAACCTCAGGTAAAGCTTGCAGAATGACTTATAAGCATGGAAGCGCCCTAGAAAGCCATCTCAAGCCCCTTCATACCTAGACCATGTGAGCCCGGAAAGAGCCCTGAACATAGATCCCTGATCAAGAATCTTATACTGAACATCCTTGTGCCCTAAACCCTCAACCCCTAAACCCTAAACCCTAAACCCCTAAACCCTAAACCCCTAAACCCTAAACCCTAAACCCCTAAACCCTAAACCCTTTCCATAAAGAGCTCCGGAGGTGTTCAACGAGTTTCGGGCCCAAAGGCCCTGGCTAGCGGCCGGGTTCCTCCGGCCGAAAGGGTGCAAGCCTTGGGCGCTTTCAGGGTTTAGTGTTCAGGGTTTAGGGTTTAGGGTTCAGGGTTTAGGGTATGGGGTTCAGTTTTTAGGGTTTAGGGTTCAGGGTTTAGGGTTTAGGGTTCAGGGTTTAGGGTATGGGGTTCAGTTTTTAGGGTTTAGGGTTCAGAGTTTAGGGTTTAGAGTTTAGGGTTTAGGGTTCAGGGTGTAGAGTTTAGGGTTCAGGGCTCAAGGCTTGCTTGAGCGCTGCTCATGCTCAAGATCGTGGCCGTGGCCATGGTGATGACGATGGTGATGTATGCTGATGATCACGATGATGAACGTGAGTATGAGAATGATGATGATGATGCTGCTGGTCATCACCACCAGCATCATCACCATCAGCAGCAGCACCAGCACCATCACCAGCATCAACTCTATCAGCATCACCAACACCAGCAGCATCACCATCATCATTACCATGACCCTCATCATCGCCATCATCATCAAACCACGAGCTCGTCAGCATCGGCTTCATCATAACCATATGAACATCGTCAACAATGCCATGAGCCATCAACCTTCAGGCACGCAGAAGGGACCCCGGTATTTCAGACAGGTCTCTGAAGCTGGCTACCCGCGAGATGGGTCCAACCCCCTCCTCTCAAAGCTTCGCGACCCCCGAGCAAGCCACAGTTAACCCCGAAGCCACGACACCTGCCTCTTCAGACCAATCCCCTAGTCACCAACCCGGAAAACAAACGCATGAAGACGGCGACGCCCTTGAACCCCACCTCCCCCCAAAGCATCCAACAAACCATAAATCAGAGTACCAGCTTGTAAACCAGCCCTTTTGCATAAACCTCTATACAACCCTAACCTTCAACCGTGAACTACTCCGAGAGAATGCCCAGTATCGCCCTGGACTTGGTCCTCTTTGATCGCAGCTTCGGGGCCCTCGCCCGGCGTCTGTCCGGAGCTGCGGCCGGGTATCCCAAAAAGGGTAGCAGGCGTTGAGGACGGTTACTATAAGTGCCATTAATAACTAGAATATGGTTTTGGGGCCGATTGGGCCAATTATAATCAAAATGGTATTGGCACTTATTTGGCCCCTATCTTACTATAGCCTGACTGACTGCGAGGGCTGCTGTACGTTGCGATAAGGGTTGCCGCAAGGCGCTAAGGGTTTTAGCAGCTTACCACTGCGAGGATTTCTGACGGGTTCGGAGTTTAAGGGCTGTAAGTGTAGTCGTGTTTCGGGGTTAATTGAGGCTGGAGTTTCGGGGTCTGGGTGTTTAGTGCTAAGGCTTCATCGTCATCGCCACAGTCATCGCTCTTCACCGTTTATTTCTGGCTATGATTTGGGCTGGCAGCTGCTAGTTGCGCAAACTCTGAACCCCACACCCTTGACCCTACAGCATAAGCCCCAAACCTAGACGCGGCCACAGTTGACCTACCCAGACAAGCCCTTACGCCCCTTTCATCCTCAGCTGCAGCTTCTTACTCTTTGGGTGCGGGGGGTGGGGGGAGGGATGATAGCAAGCATGTGTACGCACTTCTTGTACCTTGTCTAAGTCAATGCTGCTTGTTCTGCAGTCAGGCGTTTTCATGCGCTTGTTGTCTGGGAGTGCGGGCTGCTGACAAGCAAGTTCACGTACCTGTTGTTCCCAAGTAATTATCGGCAGACGATGTGGACGCCACCTAAACAGCGCAGACTCCGTGCAGCAAGTTCTTTCGTGTCTGTTGTCCAGGTGACCATCTGTTTCATAAAAAGTAAGCACTACGTCCTTCAATAGGAGATGCCCTTCAACTGTCGGAGAGTGGCGCGGTCGACAACATGTGGAAACAGATGCAAAAAGTTCTGCTCCTGACGGCGAGATTACAGCGGAACCCGCCTTGGCAGAGTATTTGTATCGGTTCCTGTTGTGCTGGCATCAGAAAGGCAGCTTCCAGTATTTCAATCAAAAAGTCGGAGCTTCCTGCAAACTCAAGGTTGAAAAAGGTCCTTCCTAAGTTTACATGTCAATGAATGCTGGCACGCACAGCGAAATCGGTAGGGCAGCGATGGCCACACCAGGCCCTAAACTCTGGGCTTAACCCTAGGCCCAAAGCTCCAAGCCCTAGGTTGCATGCCTAACTTTAGGGTGAGACCAGCAGCCTAAGCTCCAAACCCCATCGGCCCATCCCTGAACCCTAAACCCCCGGGCCCCTTCCTGAACCCAAAACCCAAGGAACCCTAAACCCTAAACCCCTAAACCCTAAATCCCTAAACCCTAAACCCCAAACCCCAAACCCAAAACCCCGTCTGAGGTCACTTCCGAGGGCAATCTGCCAGGGAGCCCAAGCTCAGTGCTGGGGTTCGGAGTTTCAGGTTCCCAGAGAGCCCAATACCCCTTAATTAGGGAATATATCTTAAATCATAATATGAGCCCCCCTATAAAATTTAAGGTATATTCCTTAATTAAGGGATAGTGGGCTCTCTGGGTTCAGGGTGTACGTAGGGGTTGAGGGGTTTAGAGTTTAGGGGTTTTGGATTTCGGGATTCCCGTGAACCTTGAACCCTAGGTTTGCGGGTGTTCCGCCACTGCATGGCCGGTCTGTGATGGCCAGGGTCCACTTTGATCGTGTTTTTCTTCCTGAAACCTGTTTGGAGGCCGAAGGTTACGGTGCTGGTTCTGTCTCTTTTCCCTTCTCTGCTTTCGATGTTTTGCTTGTGGTGCCACGTTTCTCTAGCAGGGTCCGTTGATAAACTAGCTCCCCTGACAAATGATAGCTAAAACGATTATGGTGATGGTGATGGTGGCCGTCACATTATGTAGAGGATGCCAGCTCAATTTTCTAGACACTGAGCATATGCCGAGCTGTACAGACGTGAAGAAGGGATTTTGGTTCGGGTTTAATATTTAGGGTTTACGGCCGAGGTTTTCGAGTTTAGGGTTTCGGGGCTGTGCACAACAGCAGTTGGCCTAGTATTGGTGGTCGTAATGCCCCAACACCAGTCAGAGGATTGTTGTTTGGTCGGTTGACAACGGTCATGCAGATCGAAATGACAAGTTCCCCGCAGTCTCGAATAGTTCTTGCAGTGCCTCGACGAACGCCACAGGCTCCGTTACCTGGCAGATGTATATCGCATCCTGCGGCTGGCTGACATTGCTGATCCGAACGTGCACGCGGTGCAGGCGCCTGCTAGCAAGACCTCAGTATCGTACCAGCATCTGAAGAAAGTAATAACGGTTGATGGTTTAGTGTATTGCAGGTTAATGCGCCCGTTGATCAATGTTGCAGGCAAGGCTTCGTGAAACCATACTGCAAGCCGCGATCCCAGTGGGCTGCGCTGCCAGTTGAGTTGGCATGTCGATGTTTTGAGAGCTTCAGAATGTACCCTGAATCTTCAATGTAGGGGCCTAAATTTTAAATGATTAGAATAGGGTTTTGGCGTATGTTATACTATAGTGCTATAAGATAGCAAGAAGCCACGAAAAGTGTATTGATAATCATTTCGGCCCCTGCAGTTCCCAAGGCCCAAGACTCCCCCCGGAAACCCTAAACCCCCAAAAACCCCACACCCCCAAACCCTAAACTTACCGTTGGTTAGTAGGGAATGGAGGAATGGGGTACAATTATAAGTACAATTACTACCATGCTTCCATTCCCTACTAACCAAAGGTAAGTAAACCAAAACCCAAGACCTTAAACGGCTCTAAACCGCCCTAAACCCTAAACCCAAAACCCTCAACCCCTAAACCCTAGACTCTAAAACCCAAAACCCTCAACCCTATACCCAAAAGGCCCTAAACCGCCAACTTTGCAGAACCACGAAATTCTCGAGGTCGACTCGAGCCTGATCCGAGAATGGGAAGCGTTGAAGGACATGGAGAAGAAGGCCAGGGTTGAGGGTTTAGGGTTTAGATGGGACTTAGTAACTAAGGGTTATGATTAGGGTAACTATACTTATAACTACTTTTAACCCCAATTTTAACCCCAATCAAGGTTGAGGGTTTACTTGGAGGGTCGGGGGACTTACTGTTGATGGACAAAATCCTACATGACCTTAAGGACCCTAGACTATGGGAATTGTGGTATATTCCTTATAATGGGTAATGCAGGATTTTGTCCATCAGCAGTAGTAAGTGGTTATTTTAGGGACTTATAAGTACCATAACCCCAATTAGGGTCCCTTTTAGGGTACTTATAAGTCTACTTACTACCTACTTGCTAAGTCCCCCCCCCCACGCTCCAAGTAGGGTTTAGGCCAGGCTTGGAGTTTAGGGTCAGGGGCCAGTCGCAGTGTTTTTTTTGTGTGGGTTTAGGGTTTAGGGTTTAGGGTTTAGGGTTTAGGGAATCCAAAGTCCTGAACCTTGAGCCCCGTACCAAACCTCAACTGTGCCACGTTGGCCACTTAAAGGATCATGGGACTTAGTAACTAGGGTTATGATTAGGGTAACTATACTTATCACTACTTATAACCCCAATCAAGGTACCTATAACCTTACTTACTAAGTCCCATGATCCTCCAAGAAGCAGCGCCTCCGCTCCGGAGTTGTTGAGCCAACTTGCGCAGGCTGCCAAAGAACAGCAGGAGGCGGTCCTGGCTGCAGCCGTATCAGGACCCGGTTCACAACGTCTAGGGGCTCTCCAGTAGTACCCTTTTGCAATTTTTTCTTCTTGGGTTCCCTTTATAAAAAGCCAAAAAGGTAGGAAAAAGGGCACCCTTAATATTAAGGGGCTACTGGTGAACCTAGACATCATGGTTCACATGCGCAGGCTGTAGGTTCGCCGGGCTAGGCTCCAAAGTATCCAGATGGCCACAATGAAACAATGAAAAGCCGACTGACGACCGAGACCTGCAGTTAGGGTTTAGGGTCTAGGAGTTTAATTGGGGGGCGGTAGGGTCTAGGTTAGGAGGGGCCCCCACCCTGTAATAGTGAGTATAAGGATTATATTAGGGCCCTATTCTTTATTTCTATTTTACCACTATTACAGGGTGGGGGTCCCTTCTAAGGTCTAGGTTTTGAAGGGCTTGTAGGCTTGGCGCTTCTTGGGGGGTTTTATATTTTGGCTTGAAGGTAGGGTTTGGGGGTTGATTTGGGTCTTTGCAAGTACGGCTCTCAATGAGGGTACGGTTGATGATATAAATCCTGCATTACCCATAATAAGGAATCTACCATAATTCCCATAGTTGAGGGTCCTTAAGGTAGTGCAGGATTTATATCATCAACAGTATGAGGGCTCTTTAAGAGTCTTATGATCGTTTGCATCAAGTTTCCCTTGTAATTCTATTACTGGGCAGCGTTGATTTCGGTGGAAGGTTCAATCCTGACCTGAAGTCCGAATGCCTTTTAAATCTAGGTCGGCCTTTGGGATACTTTATGTTTCACTTATTGGGCTTAATAGGACCCTATTTACGATTTTTTTCAGAGGCTTTAAAGGGCCAACCTAGAAATTTTGACCCCAGGGCTTACATACAGAAAGCCCTAAAGCCTTAAAGCCTTAAACCCCAGAGCCAGGATTAGCGTTTTGTGTCGAAGCTTTTTGGTTCACGGCTCGCGGGTTCAGGGTTTAGGGTTTGGGATCTGTAAGAACTCAAGCCCTACACCCTGAACCTTAAACTTCAACCCTAAACAGTGAGCCCCAAACCCTGAACTCTGAGCCCTAAACCCCGAACCATAAACCCAGAGACTGCAATATCCCTTTATTAAGGAATATACCTTAATCTATAGTAGGATCCCTAATATGATTTAAGGTATATGCCTTAATTAAGGCATATTGGAGTCTCTGGGAATGCGGAACCCCCGAACCAGTTTTCTAGATGAGTAGGAGTATCTTATATAGTATAGTATATGTAGTATATAGTATATAGTATATGATTAGAAGCCTGTTTTCACGGAGGAGCACCGGAGGGCACAGAGGCGGAGGAGGAAAAACGATCGGGCCCCAGCCGATCTTCCACCTATTTGGAGCGGGGTCAAGAGTCTTGAAGGTTTTTTTGAGTTCAGAGTCTTGGGGTTTTTGAGTTCAGAGTTTTGGAGGTTTTGAGTTCAGAGTTTTGGAGTTTTAGAGTTCAGAGTCTTGGGGTTTGAAGTGCAGGGGTCGTGGTAGTTGCAGTAGTAGAACGTACCGACCAAATGAGAATCTCCAGCTCTGTAGCGGTGATGGTGGTGGTGGTAGTTGGGGTTGTGGTAGTGGTGGTGGTGGTGGTGGTGGTGGCGCGGTGGTGGCGAGGGTGGCGGCGGTGGTGGTGGTGGTGGCGTTGTTGGTGGCGGCGGTGGCGGTGGTGCTGCTGGTGCTGGTGCTGGTGCTGGTGGTGGTGGTGCTGCTGCTGCTGGTGGTGGTGGTTATCGTCGTCCAGCTCATGTTCGTCGTCGTCGTGACACTAAGCCCAATAGGCGAGTGTTGAAATTTCACCTCAAAACCTCCGTGGCCAAATCGATGACCTGCAAGCAGTTTTAAAAGCTGCCTGCTGAGTCGTTGGCGGTGCAATGGTGCCAGCTGCGAGGAGGGCCCTGCTGCGAGAATAATTACCAATACTATTTTGGAGGTTCCTTATTGTAATTATAATATTATGGGCCAGCGCGAGAGTTGCGTCCTGGTGGACAGCTTCGGTAGATCTCGAAATTTCTCCCAACACTCTATTCTACGCATCACTGACACCTTCGCTCTGGATTCTTGTATATTCACCTAGTCTTCAGGAGTTCCGCCCCGCGGCGCACGGCGGAAGAGCTCCGGGCCCGCGCAAGGGAGCCGAGATTTTTGAGCGCATGAATTCGAGGAAATTCGGGGTTTAGGGTGTGGGGTTTAGAGTTTAGGGTATGGGGTTTAGGGTTCAGGGTATAGAGTTTAGGTTTAATTAGGGTTCAGGATATAGACTATCAGAGTTTAGATACAGTATAGATGTTACGCTCCGGAACAGAAGCTGTGGTGTAAGGTAGAGGGTTGCAGTGGGGAAGAGCGAGGAAAATCGGAGGTTGGCTGCAGCTTTCAAAACGGATTGAGGCGCCGTTCAGGCATTAATATAGGAGCTTTCATAACTAGAATAAGCTTTTTGGGTGTATTTCATATTATAATTACAATGTATAAGGAACCCCCCACAATAATTATTAAGGCCCCTATATTACAGGCTTTCCGGCAACCTCCCAAGGGGCGAGCCGGTCTCAAAGTTTGAAGCTTCATGCAGTACTTCAGCTCTGCGGGATGAAGTGTTTTAGGGGTTTTGGGGTTTCAGGGTTTAGGGATTTAGGGTTTAGGATTTTGGGGGTTTAGGGGTTTAGGGTTTAGGGATTTAGGGTTTAGGGTTTTGGGGGTTTTGGGGGTTGGGTTTTGGGGGTTTTGGGGGTTTAGGGGGTTTAGGGGTTTAGGGTTTAGGGGTTTAGGGTTTTGGGGGTTTATGGGGTTTAGGGTTTTAGGGGTTTAGGGTTTTGGGGTTTTAGGTTTTAGCGGTTAAGGGGTTTAGGGTTTTTAAGCTACGGGTCGCGATAAGGGTTGGCCTTCAAATAGATCCTTCATGGTGGGTGTTTGGGGGTATATTAGAGTGTAGTTGGGGGATCTGGGTGGGAACTTGGGGTTATGGGGTTTGGGTCACGTTTGTCTTTCCAACCGACAAATGCCGAAGCCAAGTTCAACAATCGAGCCCAGTACCTCGCAAGCGCACCATCTCAAACCCAAGCCCAAAGGCCCAAAAGGGGCTTTGGGTTTGAGGTTTAGGGACACGGCAGGGTATCAAAGAATAATACAACTATACGCATAAGCACAAGTAGTGCGAGTCAAAGCAGCAAAGGCGACGACCAGCAACGCTTATGCTGTGTAGTTTGCTCACCTCTACACTCACAGGGGAAAAGGAGGGACCCTTAATGGGGACTCCTACCCCATAATGGGCTATATAATGGGTATATAATCGCTATATTGAAGAGGGGTCCTTATTAAGGGTCCTTGTCCCCCAGCCTGCCTTCAGACGCAGCCTGACACCAAACTCCCCAGAAAGCAAGCAGAAGCCAGTACGCAAAACCCGATCCCGAGAATCCGAGAGACACCACCATCCCTTTTTTTAAAGGAAGATACCTCAAATTATATTAGCGATCCTACTACAATGTAAGCTGTACTCTTAAATTATTAGGGATATCGGAATCCACTAAACCCTAAGCAATCGAGACCCCTTATAGGATCCCTTAAAAGGAACCCTAACCCTAGGTATTCCTTAATTTAGGTATGCTCCTTAATTAAGGGATATTGGAGTCTCTTCTTGGAGGTTCATGGGTAGTTATAAGTGGAGTTGTAAGTCCCTTAATACGGATTATCACTATTGTTACCCTACTTATAAGCCCAGTTATAGCTACCCATGAACCCTACCCTAAACCCAAACCCCTAAACCCTAAACCCTAGACCCCAAACCCTAAACCTCCAAGTTGGAATCCGAGAGACACACCCAGGCCAAGGAGGTTCAGCAGAGCCTCGCCTTGCGCCACGCGCAAGCGGAGGATCGGTGTGGGTCTAGATTTAGGGTTTAGGGTTTAGGGATGATATAAATCCTGCATGCCCCATAATAACGAATATACCATAGTTCCCATAGTTTCGGGTCCTGAAGGTCATGCAGGATTTATATCATCAACCCTAAACCCTAAAACGCTACAGATCCCTTAAAGGAAGCCCTTAAAGGTACCCCTTAATAGATCCCTTTAAAGGAACCCTAGGGATTCATATCATCCACCGTAGTACCCAGCTTATGCGAGGGCCCAAGTCACCTGCAGCCTGCTATCGGAGCCGATTTTGCTCCATCGCGCGGTCGCTTCCTTGGGTCAAAGGGGAAAGGAGGGACCCTTAATGGGGACCCCTACCCTACAATGGGCTATATAATGGGTATATTAAGGGTATAAACCCTAAACCGCCAGTCTGCAGGTGTTACAGTGCATAGGGCTGAGGATCGTGCAGCCAAGGCTTTATGCATGCGGTTACGGCTTGTGCGGATCTAGCCTTTGTCATGAAGCCCTACACCGCAGGCCGTAAATCACAGGAAAAGTCCTAAGGCAAGATGCCCTAAGATGATCCCTAAGCCATCGACTTCTACCCCCCTAAGCACAGGACCCTAAAGCCCTAAAGTTTCCAAAGCGGCCCCTAAACCCGAAATGCTAAACCCGCAACCCTAAACTCCAGACTTAAACCCGAAACCCTGAACCCCAGATCCTTTAAAACAAAGAAGCCCTAACGCGCCCGATCTGTAAGCCATGGACGCGCCACCTTCGAAGATGGCGGTGATGGCCGCGCCATCGGCTGCTGCAACTTAGCCGGGTTTAGGGTTTAGGGTTTCCGGGTTTAGGCTTGGGGTTCAGCGTTTCGAGGTTTCGGGTTTAGGGGTTTAGGGTTTCGGGATTTAAGGGGGTTTAGAGGGTTGGGGGTTTAGGGTTTGCGGGGCGGGTTAGGGTAAAGATCTAAGGGTGTGGGGTTCAGGGTGATCTGGCCGGCAGGGTAATCGTGTGCTCGCTTGTGGGAAGTTGTTTCTTTGATATGGTTCAGGGACTCGGAATCCTCACAATTGTTTTATTGCTCTTTGTACGTATGTCTACCGACCTTTACTGTTGCTTGGCTCAAGACAAAAAGTGTGTGTGCGATTCGTGCTATCGTGCACTATCTATAGGTTATCAGCCGTAGCCTAGTCGAGCCATATCCTTTTCCAGGTCGCTCCTGAAATCCTGCAGGTAACACCGGAATGGAGGACACAGCCGAGCCAGTGCCAACGGGTATCTCAGATATGACATTGGCAACTGATGAAGCAAGTGATCAAGGATTTCCTCCATTAATGCCAACAGGTGATAGTCATTTGCCGAATGACGGACTGGCAATCATGTCACATGATGCAGCGCACTCTCCGATTGATTCGTTGCTTAGGGAACGTGTCCCTACTACGCCAGTATCTATTGCACCTGTTACTCCGGTAGGAATACCTGGACCATTGGCTCATGCTACGGGCGTGCCCAGCCCATCAACACCAATCTATTCACCTCACTATCATCAAGCAAGCCTCACCCAGAACCTTCAGGTTGTCGATGCCAGGCAGTTGACGATTAATCAGGATGCATCTCCGATGGTCGCCTTTGCCGCCGAGGCACGACACAATCAGATTATCGGCGAATTGGGAGCAGAACATCAGGAGCAGCTCCGTGCAATGTACAATAGTGGGCTTGCAGAGGTGAACAAGTTGAGGAACGAATTAGGCAATGCTAACATTGCGTTGTCGATTCAGAGGTCTGAAATGGGTCAAGGTGAAGTTCGTTTCCAACAAACCGAAAGCGCGAGGGAACTCGCTGTCATTGAAGCCAACCGGCAAGCGGAAGCTGCCCGTAGAGCTTTAGAGGAAGCTAACAGCAATGCCAGGCGCCTTCGCGAAGTGGAAACTTCTGCCCGTCAGAATGATGCAATGCGATCCCATGAGGTCGCTGACATGTCATCTCGGATGGATGAACTGATGAGGCAGCTTCACGCCCAGCGTCAGCAGACAGAGGTATTGATTCAGCAGAATAGTGCATTAAGCTCCAGGGTTCGAGATTTCGAAGCTAGAGATGCTGCTTTGAGGATTCAAGAGGGAATTCCACAAGGGCCTCCACCCGGCATTCCCGTGCATCCCATTTCCACCCCGAAGCATGGAGGTGACACTCCTACGGAACAGGCGACGGACGCCGGGAGGCGAACCCCTCCAGATGGCTCCAGCCCAGGTGGCGGTGGTGGTGGCGGCGGACCTGATGGCAACGGCCCCAGCGGAGGCGATGATGATCATGATCGTCGCAGTCGGAAGTCCAAGAAGGATAAGAAGCATAAGAAGAAGAAGTCGCGCAGGCGACGTAGGCGAGATCCTTCGTCTTCCCCTTCTAGCTCTAGCAGTAGCTCCGGTGATTCGAGTTCTTCATCATCCCGCATTGATAGGAAGACCATGAAGAAGCTCCTTAAGCGGATGAGTGAAGCTGTTGGTGACCGTGGTGAAAAGCCCGAGAAAGACGACAAGCCCAAAGTGAAAGAAGCTGAGAAGATTACCTTCCCCAAGTTCCCGCAACCTGAGAGCTACAGGAATTGGAGGCTAAGGGTTCGTGAAGCGGTCGTTGCCGCATCCGATCGTCCCGATGATGCCTTTTCGTGGCTTTCCAAGGTTTGGGAGAAAGATGTCAAGGAAGAAGATCTTCACGACCCGGAAGGGTTCGTCACTTTGGATGCTAAGGTACTGTCGGCGGTCACTAAGATCCTGGAAGGTGCCTTTGCGAGACAGGTTGATACCTTCAAGGAGCGGGAGGCAAATGCCGGGAGACTTGTTCGGGGACGACAAGTGCTTTTCAAGTTGGATAATTTCTTTTCTACCAACGCACAGCATGGTTCAGTTTACGAGTTTGAGGACCTCTTGTCAGTCAAGATGGTCAACGAGAAGCTTGAGACTTTCATGCACAACTGGGAAACTGTATTGTCAGGGATCCAGACTACCCCCGATGAGAACTTCCTTGAGCCCTTGTTCCATAGGCAGATTAAGCGCTTCAAAGACCTCGCACATGATATCAACATCTATGAAAGGGCAACACCAGGGCAGCCAGAGAAGATCTACAAGTTTTTGTATGACGCGGCTACGAACTACTTGAGTCGCAAGCGTCTTGAACGCAACCGGGAACGGATTGCCAAGCAATATGGTGCTGATGGGAAACCATCTGCCCCCGCTCCCAAGAAGAAATTCGTCCCTAAGGGATTTTGTTTCGAGTTCGTACAGAACGGTAAGTGTAGCAAAGGAGACAAATGCAAGTACAAGCATGAGATCCCTGAGAAGAGAGGCCGGTCGCATTCAAGAGGTGGAGGTCGCGCTCAGTCACCGTCTGGCAACGACGGAAAACCCAGAGAATGCAAGTTCTGGAAGAGTGGGCGATGCAAGAAAGGAAGTGCATGTACGTTCCTCCACACAGGCAAGCCAAGCGCTGCTGCGGCGTCACAAGGCGGCTCTCAGGGGGGAAGACCAGGAAGCGCAGGCAGCAAAGGGAAAGAAAAGAAGGAGAAGAAGGGCCATCGCAAATCGCGGTCCAACTCGAAGGGCTCTCAGGGGTCGAAGAACTCTAAGGGCAGCAAGGGTTCGGACAAGCGAAAGGGTCCAAAATCACCAAAAGTTCCCGCTGCGGTCTGCATCCTAGGGGCATTGATCGCCGCGGCATCGGGTACCCAAGCCGACGCTGCTTATGCATTCCGGAAGGATATGCCCGATAGTCGTGGTGACATGTCAACTACCTTTTCATGTGCGTTGCCAGCTATTCGTTTCGACGATAATCCGATGCTCATCAACATCCCACCTGACGGAAAGATGTTGCCGACAGAACCCGAGACACGGAGGTACTTGAAGTCCTTCGGTGGGGAACCTCCTAGACCTAGTCAACAGGACGTCAAAGATGCACTGACGACTGCCAGGATGCTTAAAGCAACTCTGGATGCATATGGTTCCGGGATAAGGGCTAAGTGTGGTTATGAGTGTGACACGGAATTCGGTTGCGACAAGTGCATTCCGAAACACATTGAAGCTACCTGTGTTGCAGCTACCAAAGCGGAAGCCCAGCAGCTCGACATTGAGTGGATCGCGGATACCGGCAGCGCCCAGGACCTGGTTTCACAGGGGGATCTCGGATCTTTGAGAAGCCATCGTTCCCAAAATCCTATCGGTATTGTGACGGCTAATGGGCCTAGCACTGCTGAGATTCAGTCCAACATCGCAGTTCCTTCACTTGGAATAGACAGCCATCCATACGTGTTGCCTAGCACACCCTCTGTTCTATCCGTTGGTTACAGATGCATGGAAGAGGGATTCGATTTCGTTTGGAGATCGGGTACAAGACCTTACTTTCAGTCATCTAGCGGTGAGCGGATATATATGGATGTGAAGGATTACGTCCCCTACCTCAAATCGTGGAAGGAAGGTGTGGCGGTACCTGCGAGGCGGAAGCCCCAGCCCGATGAGGACCATAAGAATGATTTGGTTCTTTCGCTTGAAGAGGCTGAGGGATATGCAAGGGAACTTCGGATCAACGGCGACTTTCGTCTGGGATCGTGTTACAAACTTTTGAAATTGACACCATTCAAGTCTACAGGGAATTCGAGGAGAATGAAAGCTACTGAAAATGACGACTCGGTTGAAGATGAAGTTGGCAGGGACTACATAATCATCGGCGCTTGGATTTTTAGCGGTATGACTGGAATCACAACTTCTGTAGACCGTCATGCTCAGCTGACCAAGTACCTGATCGCCTTCATGAAGTCAAGAGGGTTGAAAGATACCTTTACGTCCATCTGCATCAACCATGGTGGCAATCGCCGGGTGCATCGAGACTTGTTGAATCATGATGACTCGCTCAATCACACTCTAGGCGTTGGAAGCTATCATGGTGGTTCCGTATGGGTTGAGCGGAAGGACGACACTCCCGTATTTCGCAGAGAAGGTGTAGCTGGTGGGAAATCAAAGTGCGTCAAGGTTACGGGGGGACTCGAAGTCAATGGAAGAGTATACGACACTCATGATCGAATGTTATCCTTCCACCCCAAGCTTTGGCATCAGGCACAGCCTTGGACAGGTGATCGATGGACCATCACTGCATACACGATTCGGGATGTAGACGGTTTGAGCTGGGAAAAGTCAAAGTCGCTAATGTCGCTTGGGTTTCAGTTGAATTCATCAAGACGGTTACCATTTGTTCCATCATTGATTACCGGCGACAGCGATGAAGAGCTCACACTTTACGACTTTGTGAAGAAGAAGAAGAAAGCCGAAGCCGAGAAAGATAAGGTTCCTGAACCAGCTCCTCCTCTGATGAAGAGTAAGGCCAAGTCTAAGCCCAGCAAGCCTGATGCCGGGCGGAAGCCTGAGCCCGAGCCTGAAAAGGGTGCAGACATGTCTGATCTTTTTGATATTGAGG
Organism: Symbiodinium sp. CCMP2592; assembly: GCA_905221615.1. Lineage (NCBI taxonomy): Eukaryota > Dinophyceae > Suessiales > Symbiodiniaceae > Symbiodinium > Symbiodinium sp. CCMP2592. Next base: position 8,875 of record CAJNDT010000034.1, on the reverse strand, counting down.
AGCATTTCGATGAAGCCGGGGAGTTGAAAAGTGCCGAGGATCAGCCACCTCCTCCTCCTGTTCCTGCTGAGGCAGATAAGCGTTCGAAGGGAGAGAAGGTTTTACGTGAAGAAGCTAAGAGCAAACATCATCTGATGACACACGTCCCAAACAACCCCTTTTGCCCTACATGCCAAAGAGCGAAGATGTTCAAGCCGCCTTCGTATCAAACGAATGGTTCCAGGTTCATTGAGTCTGAGAAATTCGGCGACCATCTCACTGGGGATCATCTCATTGTCTATCGCGACAACGAAGAAGAGATTAAGGATTCGCGATTAGCTTTGGTTATGAAGGACGTGGCAACGGGTTTCCTCGCGGCCTATCCCTCCGGACGGAAGTCTCAGGACGAGTGCTATAAGGCGCTCAACCACTTTGTTGCTAACAATGAAGATGTTGGCATCTTCTACAGTGACAATGCTCCTGAAATTAATGGGGCAGTAGAAGAAATGGGCTGGAAGCATGAACATTCTAAGGCCTATGTCCATCAGTCCAATGCCATGGCTGAGCGTGCGATCAGGACTGTTACGGAAGACACCAGAGCGAATCTGGAGCAAGCCGGTCTGGCTCAGGCTTATTGGCCCCATGCCTTACAACATGCTTGTGTTGCCCATAACATAAGCCATCCCAATGGTGCGAAGTACTCTTCATGGACTTTGCGGTTCGGCAAGGACTTTCATGGGCCGTTGATTCCATTTGGTTGCCGAGTAGACTACTGGGTCGGTACTCGAGAACAGCGGAAGCTGCAAGGGTACGAAAGATTTGAGAGTTCATCAGAACATGGGATCTTCATGGGTTACCACTTCCAACCAGGAATGCGTTGGCGTGAAGAGATGTTGGTAATTCCGATATCCAAGCTGAATGGAAGTGACTTCTACGAGTACTACAAGCCTAGTAAGGTGCATCAATTGAAAGTGCCTGACGGTGAGTTCACTTTCCCCATGGTCGAACGTTATAACCGTGTCCGAGACGGGCTAGCGCATGACGCCATCGAAAAGCCTGTCGTTGAATCTCTGAGAAATCAGGATGCGGAACCAGTCGTAGATCCTCCTGGGGACGGTGAGGCTGAAGTAGAAGTACCTAAAGTTATTGATCCCAAATCAGGTGACCTCGTTGAGTTGCCCGAAGGCGGACGATTCTATGACTCCAGTGGAACTCTTGGTAGGAGATATGGAGGGTCCAGAGGTTCAAAGAAGCCGGATAGCATTCCTTCTCATATATGGGTCAATTTGTCCAAGAGGCAGAAAGATAAGGCGATAGCGGAAGAAGCATCGAAAATCGCTAGGGAATATCATGAAGGTGCCGATCGGGCAGGTGGCGGATCATCGAGTTCAAGGCCTGCTGCGACGCTTGGTGCGTCCCGAGATCGATGGGAGATCAAGGGAAACAAGTTAGTGCGGTATCATTGTGTTCCTAGACGAGAACTTTTCTCTCCTGATATCACCGATTGTCCTATTCCCACTTCTAGGATAAAGCCGACAAGGATCTTGCAGATCATCCCCGTGGGAACGGAGGACACTGTTGCTGATGAAGATGATTGGACAAACCCGCGAAGAAGGAACAAGAAATTGCCTTTTAGATGGACCGGCAAAACCATCTTTGAGATCCTACCCTTGGGTACTAGCAGTGCTCATATCGTGGGGGAACCCTATCCGACTATGCCAACGATCCCACGTAGTGGGGAACATCGCGAAAAGATTGGTAATGACCATCAATTCACCCAATCTGAGCTGGAAGTTATGATGGCCTTAGTGGCTCGTCCGGTTGGCAAGAAGGAGCTCGCGGAGAACAATGACGCCCAGAAATCACTTGACGTGGAATGGGATAAGTTGATGCAAAAGCGAGCATGGGATATGGATAACCCACGGGAGTGGTCTGAGATCTCGGCGGAAGCCGTCAGACGGGGTCGCAAGGCCCATGTTGGACGTGTTTTCGAAATCTGTGTAGAAAAAGGGAGCGAACTCCCCAAAGGAAATCCCCTGAGGAAATCCAAAGGCCGTACGGTCTTCCAGGGTAATAATGTCCAGGACGAAAGCAGCAACGCCGCCCTGTTCTCGGAGTTAGGTTCGAGCCCTGCTTCGATGGAGGCGGGCAAGGTGCTGGATACGTACGGATCTCAGCCAGGTTTCGCCTGTGAACAGGCCGACGGTAAGCAAGCTTACACTCAGACGACTTTGAAAGGCGCTGAAACTTGGGTTCGATTACCACGGGAGCGGTGGCCTAAGTCCTGGGTTGGCAAGTTCAAGGATCCAGTAGTTCGGCTTTTCCTTGCGCTGTACGGACACCCTGATTCGGGGGGCTTCTGGGAGAAGCATTGTGAGCAGAGACTCAAGCAAGTGGGTTTTGATCTTCTGTTTCCCTCTTCGTGGCCTTCGGTTTTCTTTCATCCTAAGCTTCGCCTACTCTTAGCCGTCTACGTTGATGATTTCAAGATGGCTGGACCTGTTGAGAATATGCAGGAAGGGTGGAAGCTGATCGGGTCCAAGATCGATATGGATAGCCCGACTCCACTTGGAAGATACCTTGGGTGTGAACATGTAGAGAAGAAGAAAGTTCAACTGGGAACAGCTGACCATCCCTTTGCCCACATCTTTGATAAGAGTATTCCTGACCCCGCGGCCAAACCTTCGGTTCCGGCTACGTCCCAGGATTATACGGAGTACTTTCCTGATGAAGGTGTTATTGTTCGCCATCATATGCAGCCTCGCAAAGCCAAGTATGCTGTTAGCGCTGCGGAAGCAGACGTCTTGAACATCGGCGACCTGCGGTTGACCGAACGTCAGCTTCTTGGAAGTACTTCTGCAGAAGAACAATGGGATGATGGTTTCCGGGGGGGTAAGGCTTCGGGACTTTGGACGGGAACCACTTACTTGTTTGATCGTGGTATTGATAAGCATCATGCCGTGGCTGCTGTTAAGCGCATTCGTGACAAGAACACAGCTAAAAAGGAAGCTAGGAAACAGGCTTTCTATGACATCAGCCAATTGTCGAGTGGCACCGGATGCATGAAACAACCCGTCAACATCATCGAGTATGACATGAAGTCTTTTCTTGAACAAGCTGTACAAAAGTACAAAGACCTTGCTGGCCCCAAGTATCACACTCTCAAGTCAGCCTCTACTCCTTTCGCCGACGAGAAGATCGCGAGGCCCATCGACGATGAGGCCGAGGCAAAGGGTGAATTGGCTCCTATCGCTAGCCGAGTTCTGATGAAACTTTTGTTTGCTGCCAGGATGGCTCGTTATGATCTTTTACGGGCTGTTCAGGGATTGGCAAGCAGAGTCACCAAGTGGTCTGCTGAATGCGACCGGGCTTTACACCGATTGATGTGTTATGTGAATTCCACCCTAGACTTGAAGTTGAGGGGATTCATCGGTGACCCGATTGACCAGTGCAAAATATGGTTGTTTGCTGATGCAGATCATGCAGGTGAGCATGATAACAAGAGTACATCAGGATGCTTCGAGGCTTTGGTCGGACCAAACACGTACTTTCCTTTGGCGGCTTACAGCAAGAAGCAAACCTCAATTTCTATTAGTTCTACCGAGTCCGAGGTCGTATGCGCCAATATTGCTTTGAGGACTGTTGGTTTGCCATCCTCCGCTTTATGGAGTGTGCTCCTGAAGGCAGGGGGGGTTCAGACGCATCAAAGCCGAGCGCACCCCGGAAGGGAGATGCCTGTTTGGTCAAATTCCCAGATCAGGATGTTGCCTCTCAGGTACCGAAGACTGGTAGACATGAACTTATTGATTGTCGAGTAGCTGTTCTTTCAGGCGGTGACAGTATCCCTGAACCCGTTGAGCTCGCATCCCACCCTCTTCGAGATGTATGGTTGCTCCGGGGGGACAAATGGTCCAGAACAGAAGAAGCTGTCGCTTGGGAAGAGCTCGAGAATGCCTCCTATATGGTTCCGAAGGATGCTAAAGCCATCTTGTGCCTGTACCGGAAGTCATCATTGGAGTATCGTCGCTCTGCGGAAGCAGAAGCCGAATTGAATTATGAGGCTTACAAGCTCCGTCATGGACTTGGCGACTTCGAGTACACCGATGATGCAAAGATCAGATCCGATCATTCATTGATCATGGCTGCACCACATTGCATGCAACCTGTGATGTTAGAAGATAACCAGGCCACTATTAGGATCATGGAGTCCGGAAGGTCACCGGCATTTAGGCACACAGACAAAACCCAAAGAATCAATCTCGGATGGGTATCGGAACAGTTCAGAAGGAAGCATTATGATCTCGCGTACATTAGTACCTTGCTGCAGTCTGCCGACATTTTGACTAAGCCATTTACCAACATTGACAAATGGAAGAGAGCGGTTTTCCTCATTGGCCATGTCTATGTCAAACCATCAAGGCCTGCTTCGCCAATCGTCGTGCCGGACAACCTCGAGAAGAGGATCGAGCCCGAGAACAACGGGGTTCTCATCGAATGGGGACATGATCCGTCGTTCTCTCTGCTCGGAAGGGCAGACGATAGTGGTAGCGGTAGCCCATCTGTCGTTCGGGTCACTCATAGCATGGACCTTAACAGTACTCAGACGAGTAGGGACTTGCTCAAGGTCGTCAAAGGCTATGCCAAGTCGAATGTTCCCATTACCGTTTGGGTTGACCTGCGCTTTGCGGGGGGTCCTGATGATCGCAAACACTTTGGCAAGCTATGGTCTTCTTTCGTCAACTTAAGCACCGGATTGGATTTGAATAACTGCCATTACGTCGTTATTGCTCCCTGGGATCATTTCTCATGGAAGATGGATCGAGTTGTCAGGTGGTGTTCCAATCATGAGTGTACGAGTTTTGAACTTCTTGATGGCGAAAGATCAGGCAATTTAGGTCATTGGAGATTGCATACTTCCTACAAGAATTTGCCAATTGAAGTGATGAACTATTTTCATGGCTGTAAGCTCAAGAACATTTCAGAGCCACAATTTCCTGTTCGACAAGCTGCTGTTGCGGTACAAGTTACTCTGAGCGAAGATCCAATAGGAAGCGCAGCAGTGATGGCATCCTCTTTGCCCACCGTTTCTCTGGAGGAGCGTCGCCGACGCATCGAGGCTTTCCGCAGGGCTCTTAAGGACCCTGATTGCCTCGCGGAAGCGATGGCCTTTGAGGAACCGGCATATTTTAAGGATGCCTATGGCGTTGTGAAGGAGGCGTACCAGTACAAGCTGGTGGAGCCTGCGGAGTCTGATCCGCCAGAGGCCATTTTCCTCGGCCGTATCCGAAACGGCGAGTGGATTGGTCTGCGGAAGCAGTACCCCTACGCAGGTTTTCCCCTCCTGTACGAGATGTGGCACCGCCATTTCAACAGCCCGGCTCATCAGGGAATGCCGATTGAGGGCTTCGAGCTCCATGGCGATTCCCTCCTGACGGAGTGGACAGAACTTGTCAAAGCTTATCTCCGCGACCTGGCTTATGTGGGGCATGCCACAAACGCCGAACGGGCTCTCAAGGCCACTGAGCCGTTTGATGTCTGTCACAGAGCGTATGTGCTATCCCAGGAAACCCTGGGCTACCACGAGTTAATGCCAGCTGCCACGGCGTTGTTAGACTCGGTGTATACTCCAGCCCTCCGAAGAATCGAGCATCAAGAGCAACCAAGCTCGTATTTTATTATCGGAGGAGATAGCTCTCTCGCGTTGGTGACCCGCGGCGACGGTGGACGCGTCCTGATGAAGGGGACGATGGAACCGTCACTCCGGGAGGAGATGACCAAGGACATCCGCATGGATGGATGTTCGGTCGTCATGCGCTGGGGGAAAGGACTTGGAGACATCGTGTGGCACGTGGAACAAGAGCTCAACCGAGTCCAGAAGTGGAAGAACGGCCAGGAACCGCTCGCACCGGAAGGTGTCGACATTATCATTCAATGGGGTGGTAATGACGTCTATGGCGAGTATGGTTACAAAGGCTTTTCCTTCCACATGCGCAATGCGTGGGTTCGTGTTGATGATGCATTGCATGACACACTTTCCAATTGGGAGACCAAGGGACGCAAGGCCGTCGAGGACCCAAAAGATGCCCTGGTCCGTCTCTCATCCCGGAAGGGAGTGTCCTCTGTCACGTTGGTGGCTGGCCCCCACAATGGGGAATTCTATGGTCTCCCGGAGGTCTATGACCTGGAGATGGCACGCCATTCCGATGAGTTGAAGGAGCGAGGGATCCGCATCGTTGATCCCCAGGCTCACATCCTTACGACAGAGCGTTACGATGGGTTTCACATGGAGGCTACCCACGACAATGTGAAGGTAACCACCCGCTGGTTCTTTCACCTTTGCTCTGCAATCATGTTCGAGCGGTGGCTTGTGAAGCACGCGATGGAACTTAAGGCCAATTCGCGTGGTATCCTCTTTCACAACCACTTTCACCTCGGACTCGGCTTGGAAGAGCTCGACATCCCTCCTACCACGGACTTGCTCATTCCGGCGGAAGCTGAGATGGTGACTTTCCCACCTGAGGCACCGCCCGTGCAACGTTTCCCAGAGGAGGAGATTGTCTTGAACCAGCCGATCTTCAGCTTGGAAAAGCTTGACGAGCTTGAGGGTGTACCGCCCACTGACTATGTCAATGAAGTGGCAAAAGAATCAGAGGAGCTCACGGTTGAGGACGTAGTGTCTCGTAACCCGAATCCGGAGGACGAGCACCTCACCGTGGAAGCGGTTGACCCCGGCTCGGAGATGGAACAAATCGTTCGAAAAATGATTGAGTCGGTGAACCTGGTGATGACGGATAAGGAGGCTGAAGAGGTCGCCCAGGAGACGGGTGTTGCTCCATACGAGTTTGTTGAGCCGAATGTCACAGCTACATCTGTCGTGGATGGTGAGGCAGTCTCTACGATTGCTACTTCCGACATCCCGACGGAAGTCTTGGACTCTGGTCCGATGGCTGTGGACTACGGCGCAGACGACGAAGTGGAGCATCCCCGCGGAAGTGGTGGACCCATCTGGCTTACACCGGATCAGCTACCTGATGTCAAGGGTCGCATGGGATACTTTCGCCTCAATGAGATGGAGTGTGTTTCGTTGGGCAAAAAGCTGTCGTGGCACCTGCGTGGGCATGCCAAGGACAAGGGGTTCCGCACTGTTGAGTTCGACGAAGAGCAGTCAGCAGAGATTGGTGATGTCTTGAAGGTCATTGGGAAACAGTGGTCCCGCCTGACGGTGATGACCATTATTGACCTGTTGACATCCGATCACTGTGACAAAGCACGGTTCGAACTCCAGGCGGAAGCCTTGGACGAGGAGACACGGTTGGGCCGGGGAACAAACTGGCACTTTACCCGTGTCCGAGCATTCCAAGGACACAACGCCTGCTTGCTCGTCCTCGGCAGTGACCCGCTGAAGACCACTGTCAAACAGTGGGCCCTCGATGACCAATGGATCCCGTCCTATGTTGATCTACCGATCACGGGTCCATATCCTTATCGGGCAACGGCCTTCGATCTGATGCCAAAGCTGGCGTACCACGCCACATACTGGCGAAATTTCATCAAGATCGTCAACACAGGCCTCATCCCGGGAGGGAAAATGACCTCGAAGGGCAACAGCGGGAGGCCCTTCAACATGTTCGCGATGGAGCCTCAGTGGGAACGCACCTCCAATCAGGGTGTCCGCCCTGGCGCGCAGCTGGAATTTGTGATAGACTTACAGCTCGCTGCTTGCGATGGCTGTCGGTTTTTCGAGACAAAAGCTGGAGCGCTGCAGACGCCGGATTGGATCAGCACCCGGGCCATTCTGTATGCATATGACCGGTCGACTCAGGAGATGATCTGGGCGAACCGAGCATACGAACCAGCGCGGAAGCGCTTGGCCCAGGCGTGCAAAGACAAGAGCCTCAACACGCCCATTTATGGCGAGCGGGGTCACCAGGAACTGATTGATGCAAACGGCTATTGCTTCAACTACCTCGTGGCAGGCCTAGGGTATCGCAATTTCGACACCTGGAAAGACGCCGCTAAGGCATGCAAGGATGTCTACGACCTTGATTTCTACCCAACAAGCATGTGTGGTCTAGACATTCGCATCCCGGAAGGGCATGCCTTGCAGGGCTCTGAGTCATTGTACAAGATGGTGGTTCACGTGGCTCCGAAGCAACCTCATCAGAAATGCAACGATGAGTCGGATTGGCGCCGCCAAGAGAATGTCAGCATTCCTTCTTTTGCTTGCCCGAGCTGCGGTACATCCAACGTTGATGGTACAATCTGCTGCTATCGATGTGAGTCTCGACTGGAACCGCACTCAGATGTGAGCATGGCTTTGGAGAACACCCGTGCCAAGCAAGTTGCCGCCCGGAAGGGTGAGCCCCTGGATTACAGGGCATTGCAACCGAGCGGGGAGGTCAACTCCAATCGGGCCACGGGCAACAAGAGGGATCGGAGTGCTGGCTCTGGCCCAGCCGCTGTTCGCCAGCAGGCCGCTAAGTACCTCGGAAAGGCCTTGAAGGCGGGTTCTCGCACTGTTGTTGAGCGTCAGTCTCGTGATCCGTTCACGGCCTACAACAATGCAAGATTTGGCATATCCATCACGGGGCTTGAGCAACTCATGATTTTCGCCCGAATGAGGATCGCCAACCCGCCGAGGTCACGCCAGATGATCCATGACCGCACTGGCTTTGACGGCGCAGCAAAGGTGAGCTTCTCATTCCCACCGGAAGGTGAGGACCTGACACTTACGGATCACTGCTTTGTGGCGTTCGTGGACAGGTTCTACAAGCTTGATGAAGCCGCCTTGTTGGCGTTTGCCGTCCATCGCAATGGCTACGTCATGGACATCCTGGGCTTTAGCGGTCGCGTGTTGAAGCCGACCGGTCCAGTGGTACAGATCTTGGCTAGGATT